>BLKM01004979.1:35000-125136 GCA_013340265.1 Coptotermes formosanus
GTTCTTCCTGTTTCACATAATCATTACATTAGGTATTTCAAAGTCGTCCAAGGTTACTGCATTATTTTTATGTACATTTTGCAATCTGTGTCTGTATTCTTGCTTCAGTCCCATCCGGTTTTGTCTTTGTTTATCTATTTTATTTAATGTCCAAGGCTTTGTGTGACTGACACGATAACTAGTAGGGTCGTCACTTTATTGGCTTTTTATCTCTTATTTATTTTTATGTTGGCAACAGTTTGAATCGAACTCTAGTTCTTTCAGATAACTTTGATAATGTCCTGCAGTTTTGCTTATGTACTGCTCGACCTGTGGTATGTGGGTTCAAATACCACCGCAGACATGTGCCTGTGTATACGCGTGCGTTCACTCTGTGCTTGTGCGTTACGTGCTCTATAGTTACAGGCAATATGAGGGCCTATCACCCATCCAAGGAGACTTACCACATGTATACAGACAGGTCTAGGAACCCAGAAAGTGGGCGGTAATGTACCACATTGCTCTGTAGGCGTTACTGCACAAAAAGACGATACAGAATTTAGTTTTAGAGGTTACAGGGTTAGCAAGTCACCTCACAGCGGTATTACAGCCAACTTTAGGAATATAGTATATAAATGGTGAATAAATAAATAAATACAGTGAAAACCTGTTAAGAAAATGTTGAAAATTCCAAGAAAATCCTACTTCTTAAGCGGGAAATTTCTTAAAAGGGTAGGACCTGTAATGTTAATGAAACGGGAGAATTTTGCTGCTTTTTTATCCTGACTTCTTAGGCGGCAAACTTTCTTAACCGGGTTTTTCTTAAGCGAGTTTCACTGTAATATAATTTTATGTTTTGTATACCGTGTATATCATTATGAGTCTGAATCAAACCAACAAATGCACAAGCTTATTGGTAAGTGTATTTTATCACCCCTACATATGTTTCGGTAGATTACAATCATCAGGCAGTAAACATCAAAGAGTCACATAATACCATATTATGTTATCAATTTTAATTCCGATCCAACTACGTATCTTGAAACTTGACATGAAAAACTTTTAATGTGAAACCATACAACGCTTGGATGTAAATAGTACTTGTAACTCTTTGATGTATACTGCCTGATTATGGTAATCTAATTACGGAAACATATGTAGTGGTGACAAAATACACTTACCAAAAAGCCTGTGCATTTGTTGGTTTGATTTAGACAAATAATATAATGTTACTGTATACAAGACAATGGACAATATTCAACAAAATATTAGTACAACAGAAACTGCGTAAATTAACCCCTCTTCCTCCAGACGAACAACCGTATAATGACTACTTAAAGTTCTGTATAAACACTTGTTCAATTACACAGCATCTGGTTCTGGGATCATTACTGAATGGCAAGAAGTGTGACTTGCTGTTCTCTTTAATTCATCAGCAGATGGCTCTAAGGTCGCTGCACTAAGTTGGCGCTACATTTCCTGGTTGGTTTTAGCACCACAGCTTTGTTAGTAGAATCTTCAGTTTTCGCCAGATTACTTGATTTCATGCAGACCAATGGATCACCACGCTTCGCAGTGGCACAAAAGAGAATTCGGTCCTACACTCCTTGTTAGTCTGACCGTTAAGTAGGCTTGGCTTAAGAGTAATACTCCTGGAGATAACGGGTTCTAATCTCGGTCTGCCACAGGCTATTCTTACTTACTGCAATTGCCTTTGCAGGTGCTGTCTCCCTAATAAGTGAAGACCATTCTGCCTTCTTTGTAAAAGCTTAACGGAGATGTCTTACCTTTCATCGACCCGGAAGGTTTGCGGTTAGAATATTGGTCGGATTGCAAGCTGTCGTATTCCGGAGTATTTGCCTTGCACCTCGGCAGCTACACCTCTCTTTCATAGACGTAGCTCTTTCCTGCTCACGACCCTACTCCCAGTACATCCCACACTACACAACCTTCACACTGAAAGCAGCGTCTTTCAATGATCTTGTAACACAGAGTTCCGAAATCGATGAGGCTAGACCTCCATTTGTGGCACACTCCCCTTCGTAAAAATAATTAAGCATAGGAGACGGCCATGTTCCTTGTGTATATGTACATGGGTGCCACTAATTAAAGTGCTGTACCGTTTGACAGAATTTCACGAAATTTGATACGAACGTTATGTAATATCAGGCTAATCGAGCGTAATACTTTAATTTTCTTTATTAATAACAACACGACGGCCGCACGAATTTATGAGGTGGGGGGGGGCGACACTAGCACCATTTTTGTGTCGCGAAGTAATTTATTTTGATAGGTCTTCCAAAAAAAATTTATAACATATGTGTAGGCGACCTTTTTGTAGAATATAAAGTAGCGACACGGTGTGCGCGATATGATTCTCGGTTTGATGGCTACGTACCTACACATTGTATATAAAATATTCCTTGTAAAACAGTTACAAACATGGCAGCGATGCGAAGATCTGAGGTTATATCCGAGGAATTTAAAGTGCACATATTCTGTACTGAAGGAAGAAATTCTTCACAAAAATAAGACAGAATAAATTAGTAACAACAGTGGTAACAGTTTCGCAGACGTAGACATGTATGTAACAGGAAAATGGGTTGTGCGGGCTGTGCTCGGTCCTGCTTATGTGAACGTTCGAATATTTTACCTTTCACACAAAAGGAGCCGATGGTGACATCCTCTGGCTGAAGACATATGTGACCGTACCATTTATTACTGTGTAGCAGCAATAATATGTTTCCAAGCATAGCTTAAGTCAGTAACGCACTAAACGTAAAATTTTAGTTGCAACGAACATTATTGATGCATGTAAGAGTGCAGTGCTCAAAACTGTATATTCCTAAAACGTTTGTATTGCAAATATACCTGACAGCAAGGACAATATTTATTCTAGGCAACGAGTTCTAACAAAACAATTGCCTGCTAGTAAGAAAATGTAAATTTATATAGCAGATTTTTTGAATGTTTTTATTTTCTGTCCATTTGAGTGCAACGCGTTTTAAATTAACCGTTGGAAGGAAATTTTAATGGTGGCGGGCGTACATTAGAGGAAAAAAGTATATCTAACTATGGCAGTTGAACATAAAAGTTCAACGTCACATATCACGCTGCTAAGCCTGTTTAGTCCAATTCACAATTCGATAAGATTCATTTCAGCATTTTCTTACTGTCACATTTACTTTCAAAATAACAGCTTTGTAGGCGGACTTGTGAAAGTGTTGACATTTCTTCTGTGCCCCAATCAAAACACACGCGCAGCGCATCCCATTGCCTTCATCCCACCTACATTATCTTGGCATCCCGATGCCTTATCTCATCGTTCCATCCCCGCTTTATAGCTCCCTTCTTGCTCTTAACATAGTTGGACTATGTCCGTAATTTTATTATCTACTTGATGTTTGTCACGTGCTGCAGTATTTGTTTCTTGAGTAATACTGCACATCCAGCTAAGGGGCCTAAAAACTTTGTCAGTTTTCATGCATTTTTCCATTTATAACCCGTGTCCTCACAGTCAAGCCATACCACATAGTATGAGGAATCCTAATATTTACAGACTTAAACACACCAAAAATGGTAACCATGTCAATACACTATGGCCTTGGAGCAAACTTACAGGCCCCCAACATGTCACTTCGGTTCTGGAAGCGTAACAGCTTGCGGAAAACAAGGTAGGCAAATATGGCGCCTGGTACGTTCGCGTAAATAGTTTCCGCTGCAGCAAACAGTGCGAGGTCTATGTTTTGCCTCAACAATGATCCGTTGCTGCTGCTGTTGTTGTTGTTAATAATAATATGTTGCCCCTTTTATGAGGAAGTTTAAAGGTGAGTGACTTTTGATGCTATCAGAGCAAAACTGGAACGATAGGTTTATTGCCTCTAAACTGTAACAAGAGGTAGGGGTGGGAGGGGAGGAGCAAATTTTATTTGTGCGTGCGTTGGCACCGTCAGCGGGGCGTTTCGGAAAGACAGACAGACAATCACACTTCTGCTGTGATATGGCGTACGTCACACGTAGAAACGGTGGCAGATTTGTATCACAAAAGTAATTCCGTCCGTAGCGGAACAAGTGCATATTGTCAAGGGATGTAACAACCCCATTACACGTATTACTGCTTTACAGCTGTTAGACACTGGGCCTTATGTTCTCTGGTGATTAAGGTACCAGAATGAAAATTCGAACCTTTAGAATTCCGGTTGGAAAGGATGGGCGCAGCTAGACCTATCATAAGGACATTACACGTACTTGAACTAGAAAATCATGAAGTGCCATGCCGTCGCACATCAGTGAAGAGAGTAGCTCCATTTAATGAATGTGCACTGTGCACAGTGCACATTCATATTACACAGAGAGGCTGTATTTTACGTATGTATACTTTGTGCGTAACATCTTAAGGGTGATTAAATCAAACAATAAAACTGGCAAGGTATGCATTACGCACGGTGCAGTCATAAAAATTTAGCTTGGGAAGCTTTAAGGAAATAGACAGCTTGGGAGACGTAATCATAAATGGGCTTGTAGATGGGAAGACAAAATTAAAATATGGCTTAGAGAAATAATGTGACAGTCTGAAGTCGACTTAAGTGTTTCAAGATGCAATCAAATGGCTGGCGTTTGTGAATACGATGATGAAACGTCGGCGTCCATAGAAACCTGGAATCTCTTGACCTGTTTCTTAATTATCAATTACCACAAAATTATGTAGCCTGCGTACTTCTGGATTTGACTGGAGTTCATACACGCACCACGTTATTACAATGTATTGCACATTTCGATTAAGATTTAATTTGCCATCATCAGGATAAAAGATAAAAAAATTTGTTATTTTGTAAAGTTGTGCTATGCGTGGTTTCAGGCTTCCGCCGCGGTGTAAATGAGTTCTGCGCTCTTTTGGAGGGATTTTACGCTGCGTAGACTGGTAATGTCTTGCCGACATTTGGGACAGCCTATCGGTTCCATCTTTAAGGGACTGCTTGACCCCCGAAGATGGGAGCGATTGGTTGTCCCGAAACGTCGGTAAGAAACTACTATTCTGCGGTGCGTAAAATCCCCCCAGAAGCGCAGATCTGAAAGTAAGACGGCTTTGACTGCATAAGGCATGGGACAATGAAATTATCTCTCTTTAGTTAAGTAAAAAATTCGAATAATGCCTATTGGAGATTAACAATGAGATGTCTGTTACGCCAAGTACTTTTCCATTGCATGTATGTAAAACGCCACATGGCAGCAGAAGTCACTGAACTTGACATTAAAATACACCATGGATAATACTTCACGTCGTATTGGTAGGCAGTAGGCCCGCTGGCCCAGTTAGAGTTGATTTCTGCTTAACAAACTTCGAATAAATCGTAAGTAATAAGCTCCTTTACGTTTTCAGAACTGATGTTATGTTTGAAATGTTTACTCTCTTTATCTATCGCCTTTTATCACGTCATGTGATAAGTGGAACAGTATATTTGTAACCTAATTTAGGAATTTCTCGCTCACTTTTTAAAACAGTACGTCCGAATGCTATTCTTACTGGCCGCATTATTCATCCTACATATTTCAAATTTTATAGACGTTATTTCACTAGCTCT
This sequence comes from Coptotermes formosanus, assembly GCA_013340265.1. NCBI lineage: Eukaryota > Metazoa > Arthropoda > Insecta > Blattodea > Rhinotermitidae > Coptotermes > Coptotermes formosanus. Next base: position 40,562 of record BLKM01004979.1, read on the forward strand.
TTACCAGGTAACTGAGAAACAAGCCAAAGGGTAAGCCGTCACAGCTGTCTGTCAGTAAAGTGATTGCCTAAGAGCTGCAGTACCGGGGTTCAATTACCAGCAAGCAGATGTAGGGAGTGCTGTTATTTTTGCCGCGAAGTTTAGATTGGAGCCCTTGCTAAAACAAAGCGTAAAATTTGTCAATTTATTCTCCCATATCCGTCTAGCATCGAGCTTAAAAACGCAAGCAGCCGTGCTTCGACATATTCTTATGTCTGTGTGTCTTTGTGGTTATGCATGGGGACAACTTTAATAGGCGTATGTTTTGACAGCAAACTTGCTGGTTTCTATATCGTATTTTCGTCAAACTGTAAATAGGCTGTACAACGGCAATATGGAGGTGAAACATATTTGACATTAATGACAAAGTTGCTTCGACAGAACACATGTTGACTGACGTCAGTACCTGCCGTCACGAGTGGCGTGACTCCGTGTACAGCAGGAATGTCACAAAGTGTTTAAGTGTGAGTACTAAGAGAGCGGCAATTTGCCTGCCCACATAATCGCGATCCTTAATGCAGTGACCTACACTTTTCTTAGGTACGGGTGTGTGACAGTGGATGAGCAGCCTACGAGAGCGTTGCAGCAATCCTTCATATGCAGAGTGACAGAGCGTAATCTTACATGTAGATGAAAAATTGCGGAACGCTTTCCACGGGGTTTTGCAACTTTCTCGGATTCTATGACACGTACAGACAGGACATGAAGATTCAAATGTCAGATTGTCAATGTAGGGAAGATTCCACGTTATGACACCGTGTAGTCTGGTAGGTTGTTTTTCTCTACTAAATTACGCGGTTTCATAACCCAGAAAACCAAACTTCCACATGAGATTTTGTCCTACCAGAGACTGAAGGGAAGAGATTACTTTGAAAACACAGGATTAGAAGGGAGGATAATATCGAAATGAAACATGAAGGAACAGAGTGTTAGGATGTGGACTGGATTAACCTTTTAAAGCCTAGCGGTAACTTTACATACGACCAGGTTTAACATTAACAAATTCTACGTGGTGCCCACATTGCGTTTATGTGTTTTGTACGGATCTCAGAATAAACAGCAACTTTTGCCTTATAAAACATTAAGACACTGGTTTTTATAACTGAAGTGGAGAGTGTTTACAGCGCGGTACGCACTGAGTCCTTATATAAAACACATAAGCTTCGTCTTTAAAGGGTTAATCCGGCTTAAGACAGAGTCAAGTAGTAGGTTTCTGTGAACATGGCAGCGGATAAGATAAGAAACTCCTTGATCAGCTGACCAAGTGCCAGTTTCACAAGGATTCTACTGCTTGGAGAGGGTTTGTGTAGTATGTAAACATACTGGTGTTCACAAGGTGTTAGAACTATCTTTAAGTTAAACCTTGAATGGTCCTTGCTGACTTCCTTACAGTTAACTTTTAGTTAACATATGCATAAGAAGCTAGTAGCCTGTGTAGATAAGAGTGTCGAAATTTTACGTTTCTTTTCGGAAAAATCGTTTTGTCTGCTGTCTCCATGAATTGCAGAGTGCTTTCTAGAATACGTATATTAAAATACAAATCGTTAAAAAGTGGTACTATTGATCGTAACTCATTTCAACATCGTCTGTTCTCATTCTATTTTCATAACACGCCCTAGGATATCTTTTTTTTAATGTAGAAGGGCCCCGCAGCAGACGCTACGGACGCACCGCAGCGTTAAGGCTTCTTGTGCAACACTATGATGATGATTATTTTTTGTCCTTTTCCAAGTAGTGGAGCACCGGTGGAATGCAACTGACAGGGGAGAACCGAAGTACTCGAGGGAAAAAAACCTATCCCAGTGCCACACTGTCCACCACAAATCCCACATGGACTGACTCGGGATCGAACCCGGGCCTCCGCGGTGGGAGGCCGGCGTATAACTGCCTGAACCATGACACAGCCCTACTGGGATACCTTAAATCGGCGGTGTCAAACCGCGGTCTGCAGCCACATTTAAAAGTTATATATATATATATATATATATATATGTGTGTATGTATATATGCCTACTATAAATATACAACAATGTATGCTGTTAGGTATACCACTTCTTGTGCACACGTGCGACCTACTAAGCAGCCCACAATAACCCTTGTGGCCCTTGCCAGAAAAGCTTGGGCACCCCTACCTCAGTCAGTACGCCGGTCTGGACGGTCGGGGTTCGCTTCTTTGTAGTGGCAGGTTTTCTCTTCGCCCCAGCGTCCGGACGTTTTCTACAATCCGCCCAGCCCCATCCCGCGACCACCGGTGACAAGCCGTAAAGAGAAGCTCTCGCCTGCACCAGTACTGTGGCCACGGAAAGCAGCCGCATGGATAATAGGAATGACGGCCCACGAGGCTTGCCACTCACTGCCTACTGTTATCTGCCCCTCCACTCCCCCGTGCCCTATTTCAACCAGACCCAAGCGCTTGTCGCTGGCAACGTTTATCACGTGATTATCAGTACCAATGTTTCTCTGAACTGAATGGCTAGGGGACTGGAGGGAACTAAGGGGAATTACTTTAGGGGGGTGAGAGTAACTTTTCGAAGGACAAGCGGAGGAGGGTCGATAAAAATGTACCCAAGTTTGAGGTCGGTATATGAAACCACAGAGAAGCAGTCATTACTTTTTCCCTGTTCCTGATGATAACGGTACATTTGTAGCTTTGCGTGCCATAAAGGCGTATGGAGTAGTGAAAATATGGCTCCACTTATTCTTAACCTCGGTTCTAAATAGAAGTGTGTGGTCAGCTTTATATCACGGCCGCTTTACTTTCAGGGAAAGAACTGCCTTTACAGATTAGCCAAAAGGCTGGGTGAGAAGCACAACCGGTCTGGACATTTCAGAGAGGAGACAACGCTGTTGTCCCTGTCGGGAATCAAACCACGGTTACTCAATTGTCCAGCCCATAGCACAAAACTGAAATAATGTTATAAGTAGATGTCGGTGGGTGTACGGTTTACAGAGGAATAAACCACTGCATACAAATTCGTGTTTGTATAACAGTTAGCCAGCGCCTTCAAAGGTTGTTAGCAGGCCCGCGGCTAATTCTATTAAAGCAGCGCGCATGAACAGAATGAACAGGCGTGCCCGTCTGAAATACGGATTATTCTATGGTCATTATGTCGGGACCCGGGAGGCTCTCCCATGATGTCTGCAGTTCTAATATTTGCTTTGGTTACAGAAACCCATTATAAAAGATTTAGCGTGCCCTTTTTATGCCTCTATCTCCTGTAATGTACTGCTGGTTGCAGTAAATGAAGATGTTTGTTTTGTTTTGTTTTTCTTCCAAATATCCAAAATGAAATTTAGTACCTTTTTGTTACGCATTTGACATTTTGTAATGAATAGACCTACATACAGTATATGTATACATAAATACGTGTATGAGAACATATACGCAACTGCATGTGTGTTTTTGTTGCTTGTGGAAACGTAGTGGTCTGTATTGATTAACCTTTTAAAGCCTAGCGGTAACTTTATATACCACTAGGTTTAACATTAAAAAATTCTACGTGGCGTCCACATTGCGTTTATGTGTTTTGTACGGATCTCAGAACAAACAGCAACTTTTGCCTTATAAAGCATTAAGAGACTGGTTTTTATAACCGAAGTGGAGAATGTTTACAGCGCGGTACGCACTGAGTCCTTATATTAAGCAGATACGCTTCGTCTTTAAAGGGCTAATAAGGAATGGGATTTTTCAGCCATGTTTATTGCTCCGTTCTCGAATTTATCAGCATGTATTACGAAAAATAAAAATGTAACTGCACACTATACCAGGATAAGATAATCAGTAAAGTAACTGGACGACAGAGATTCGATTCCCGCCATGCTCAGGGATTTTTCCCTTAGCTGTCAAATGCAGAATTGCAGCAGCAGACACTTGTCACATATACAGTGGGCACGAGAAGTAAAGCGGCTGGAAAGTGAGGACATCAGTGCAGAGCTTAAGAACGCTTGCTTGTACCACTTAAAACGAAAAATAATAAACACCCGTTGAGAAGTAATGCAAATGTTTATGGCTGCACGACTCACTGGACTTACTTAGAGAGTAGTCACATTTCAACATCTAGTGGCAGAAAGCTTGCCCACCAGTCCTAGCCATGAATTTGGGAAGTTTTGGATACGCCTTCATATGAGGTTCTTACGGCTGTGTCTATTGACATAATTGCCCTCTGGAATGTGATGCAGTGCAGTGTGGTAGTTATTTGCCGGCATTTCAGAGGAACCTACTACCTCCACCTTCAATATTGAAGATAGGACTTCCTGTGGGGGTATGGTCATGTTACGATTTTTTCAGGCGTTCCCTTAACCTTTTAAAGCCTAGCGGTAACTTTACGTACCACCCGGTTTAACATTAAAAAATTCTACGTGGTGCTCACATTGCGTTTATGTGTTTTGTACGGATCTCAGAACAAACAGCAACTTTTGCCTTATAAAACATTAAGAGACTGGTTTTTATAACCGAAGTGGAGAGTGTTTACAGCGCGGTACGCACTGAGTCCTTACATCAAACAGATAGGCTTCGTCTTTAAAGGGTTAATTTGTAACTTAAAAGCAATAAGCCCTGCTACTGCAGGTCGGCAAAGATTTGTTCCCTGAGAGAAATTTTGATAATTTTTCAATTAAGTACAAATTTAAAAAAAAAATTCCCTCTTAAACTGACATCACGGGCAAAAGCCAATGGAACGTGAAGCTTACGTCCGAAGTCTGTCTAAAGTAACGCCAAGTTACGTACTGCCCTGTACTTTGAGTAGAGGCTAAAAAAAACATCATGCGTGTTATGTGGGGGCGTATCAGTGGAACAAACCCTGAGCCTGTACAAGTGCAACATCAGAACCATATATTAATATCACTGATACGCAAATGCAGGCAGAAACTTAGCGGGACAGATGTGTCAGTAATTACAGTGGATCACGTTGTAGTCTAGCATGGTATCTCGTACATTGCGTGAGAGGCATATCAATCATCAACACCCTGCCCTGCTTTCACACTAGCAATTAATTATCTAAATGCACACCATATCAACTTCAACCTGTCAATTTCGTTACACAAATTAACTAGCGAAACTGGATTGTTGCGGACCTAAAATTATTTTCTAAATTTATTACTCGTAGCTCATTTTTCGTCCAGTTTCCTGTCCATAGACGGTTTTTAAATAGTAAACCTGAAGTTATAATTTAGATCCGAAGAATAAGTATGAACTGAATTCACAGCCGCGGATAAAATAACAAACCTGCCACGTCGTACGGCATTTTCCGTTGTACTTCCGGGCTTGTACTTTGTTAGACTATGTCGAGACAACAGTATGTGTGCAGCATGTCACGCAAATGTATGATGACAACTTCACTGCATCGCACTGTGCGTGTTTGAGTCCTTTAACATGTTTAGATTAAGCATTATATTTTAGTGCGGGGACTGGAAATGTGTGACCCGCCACCTTCTCTCGAGAAGGCTTTAATCAAAAGAGTATCAGAAAGGAACAACACCATCAACAGACGAGGCCTTTGTTGTTTATGTAACACAAGGGCAAGACTACGGACACAATTTATACAGCATAAACAACAGGGATGTCAAGAACTGAAGAGATGGAGTGACTGGGTGAAGCTGGAACAGGCCTATACAATACCATTAACCCTTTAAAGACGAAGCGTATCTGTTTTATATAAGGACTCAGTTCGTACCGCGCTGTAAACACTCTCCACTTCGGTTATAAAAACCAGTCTCTTAATGTTTTATAAGGCAAAAGATGCTGTTTGTTCTGAGATCCGTACAAAACACATAAACGCAATGTGGGCACCACGTAGAATTTTTTAATGTTAAACCTGGTCGTATGTAAAGTTACCGCTAGGCTTTAAAGGGTTAAGAAGAAGCAAAAGACGAAGAAAAAAAGGAGAACATTATAACCATTTGAGAATGGCCGTTGAAAAATAATATTGTAAAATACATTTTAAACCCAGGCCTCAGGGATATTTCACGAACACAAGTTAGAGAAATGAGAGCCTGGTTTTGATATCTGCATCCATCACGTGTCTCTAGGACTCCTTTGATACTGTACACAGCCGACGACAAATCCCACTGTCTCTGCTGCTTTGTAAGCCACTCCATATCCCTTGTGTCCGTTCTATTCATGTCACGGACTCGCATTCCAGAAGACCAGAGCCCTTCCAATCGATGAGACACTTTGAGGTCTGTGTGTAGAGCCACACCAGCATCGTAACAGCCGAGGGTACATCGTCCAAGTGATCCAGAAAACACGTGAACGTTATTTGTAAACCAGTCCTATTGTTGTTTAGGAAACAAAGACGTTAACTGAGCAAATGAACTCCATCGAGCAGAGTACTGCTTGAAAAACTGGTAACCTTTAAGCGGATCAAAAAATTCCCAGATCTTCACCGAACCCTAAGTTTCATTACATTTCAAGACGTGACGTGGCCATGAAGACAGCTATCTTCCCACACGTGACGTCGTGTAACTTACTATGTAGGTAGGCCTACAGACGTTGCGAAGGTTAATTGCCATTTATGTGCAAGTACCTGGCTGCTCGAGTTCGCATCCTAGGGGAAAGAAGTCATATGTTGACATCAGCAGGGTAGTCATTGAAATGAAAACAGATGCTGCTTCAGCATACTTAAATTTCGTGTCCTGTAGACTCAACAAAGCAAACCGTGGGCGGAGCACTAAGGAAGTGTTTCAGAGACAAATGACAGAGAAGATAATTAGACGCCGTTTTAAAGACAGAAATAGCTGCACAGAGGAATGTAAGCCGATATCTCTTTTGACTGCTACAGTGCTGGACACCAGGAGAATAACATGAAGAAGTGTTCAGATCATATTAATATCATCCCTTTACTTTAGGGGCTACCCTATTTAAATATGCAGGCAGTCCAGAAGGTTTCACTTTGTGTGCCTACATGTTACTACGGCTTAACGCCTGTTTCAGGTTCGGAGTTCTCGCTTATTATAGCTGAAGATTAATTTTATGTCTTCCAATACTGTTCGATACATTTTGTAGACATCAGATCTCTGTTGGTAAAAATTAATCTTAAGAAAATAAAGGCTGTCAAACAATCCGTGATATAGGATGGAAAGAAAAATGATAGCTGCATAGGTTGTTTGACACAGGGGCGTTCAAATCTTTTATTTGGTAAAGGGCCACAACCGTTGTTACGTGCTGGTTCTCCGGCAGCAAGTGTAGAAATCGTATTAAGTTTTATACACCTAACCGTCTAAATTACTGTGTAATTTAAACTCTGTACATAATTTTAATATATGGCTGTGGGCCGCGGGCTGGACCTTCGCGGTTTAACATTTTAACTTTGATATTAATTCATCCAGACAATAATTAAAATTTCATTTACCACACTACAAAATGCGCAATACATCCCCAATGCAAAGGACTCTGTTGTTATTCTGAAAATTATATGAAATTCATAAACATATTCTGCAAACAAAGTACAGGGATGATAGTTTTGTAACATACAGCAGGCACTGGGATAAATAGCACTAACGACATTTGTTTAATGCTGTATTTTGTGCAGCGTCAATAGTGGGATGATTAGGAATCAAGAACTTCGGAAAGCGTGAAAGAAAAGCTTTATAAAAATTAATAACTGATTTTCGATGATTCCATACCTTCACATTTCGTAGAATTTAAACAAAATAAGCAGTTAAAATAAAAGTGGGACGGAGGCATATGCCACTGTGCCGTAGCAGTTCAGAGTTTTCGTACCTTTCTTCACAGCGAATCTTATGGCCACAAATAATACTAACAGAACGAAATTACAAACCAAAGGGAAAATCGCAAGAAAATCGCAAGTAGGACCATGAAAAGACGAATCTGAAGATAACGATCTTTAAAGGGGAAGGTTCTATAGGCACAAAATTTTATCTGAAAACTGTCGCCAGTCACATCCGTCGGCTCGCTTAAATTACAAAATTTTGACCTGCAATGAAAAACGTGTTTGAGAAACGGCGACGCGCGTCTACATGCCGGAGGAAAATAGAGTCGAACCCGGTTATAACGTCATGGAACTTACCGAGTATTTTATGCTACTATAAATGAGTGTCGTTGTAACTGAGGGGTATAATGCTATGAATTAATTCGTGGCACAAGAAATCTGATTCTACAGGCGAGGTGTCGTCTAAATTATGTCGTTATAACCGGGTTCGAGTGTATATCCAGCTCATTCTGGAAATATTGTAAGTAAAAATTTAATATTAATTAGAATAACTTAAACAATTGAACTCCGACTCAGGACAAACTGGAAAGGCAGCGAGCACTGTGCTGCCTGCCGTCACGCGAAACACTAACGAAGAATGATACGAAATGTCAAGCAATTTCCCTGTAGAATGTTCAAATTCTCTGGGATACGACTCGGTCAATTTACGCGGCGTCATATCCCAGAAGGCTTGAATATTCATCAACATCGCTGTAAGAATCTCAGATCTCGAGAAAGTCATGTAAGCTATAAAATGCCTTATTTCGCAACTTGTTTCCTACGTCACCTGCCTTAAACTGGTGGCTCAAACAGCAATTTGAGGAACGCCGCTTCTTTATCACTGTCTGACCTTCCTTTTCACACTGAGCCATTCGGAGACGAGGAACGTTTCACAGCCCCTGCTTCAAACAAACAGTGAGTGAGTACACAGCTTCTACTGTTTTAAGACATCGTTGTACCGTGTCTTAGCAAAGTGTCGTGTGCAATAATTTACATACCTGCTAAACAGTGACACATGAAAAGCGCTTATTGAAAAGCCACGCACATTACATTACAGGGACGTCTGCATTGGGCTTCATTGACATGTACAAAGCAATCAGTTTTCTATCAACGCTAAATAACTCCACACAGCAGCGTCCTTCTTCGGATGCCGTAATCCAGCGGGGCATGTGTGGGGACAGGAGAAATGAACAGGAAAAAAGGGAAAGAGGAAGACCTCTTAAAAAATCTAGCGGGTACGCAGGTGAGTCACATTAACCCTTTAAAGACGAAGCATATCTGTTTTATATAAGGACTCAGTGCGTACCGCGCTGTAAACACTCTCCACTTCGGTTATAAAAACCAGTCTCTTAATGTTTTATAAGGCAAAAGTTGCTGTTTGTTCTGAGATCCGTACAAAACACATAAACGCAATGTGGGCACCACGTAGAGTTTTTTAATGTTTAACCTGGTCGTATGTAAAGTTACCGCTAGGCTTTAAAAGGTTAAAATGCCTGTTGAATAGGATGGAAGGAAGTGGAATGGATTCATCTGGCTCAGAATAAAGACAGGTGGCGCGTTATTGTGAATACGGTAATGAATCATCGGGTTCCATAAAGTACGGGGAATTTTTTTACCAGATGAGAAACTATAAGCTTCTCAAGAAGGACTATCCTCCATAGAGTTCACTGCTGAGTCTTGTACATGACCTGGTAGTATAATACAAATGTGGCTACTACATTGTTCGGGAGTGCCATAAGCACCGGGTAGTTTGTGGTCAGTGTGGAAGAATCTGACAACTTCTTTCATCTTCTTATTCAGTGACTTACTAAGGAAAATATCGATAGGAACGGTCAGCTTGTTCAAACAGTGCACAATTTAGATACACACACATTATCTCTTCACTATACATGCTCGCCTTTGCGCCTATATACTGCCTAGGCCAGCCGTTTCCACACCGACAATCGATACTAACCGAAGATGCTGTGCCCTGAGTATGATTCATTTAGTCTGTTCGTTGCTTGGTATAGTTAATGGTGCTGGTGGCCGTGCCATGGCTCAGGCGGTTAGCCGCCGGCCTCCCACCGCGGAGGCCCGGGTTCGATCCCGGGTCAGTCTATGTGGGATTTGTGGTGGACAAAGTGGCACTGGGGCAGGTTTTTCTCCGAGTACTTCGGTTTTCCCCTGTCAATTTCATTCCACCGGTGCTCCATTACTAGGAAAAGGATAAAAAATAACGATCATCATCTTCATCACAGGGTTGCACAATAAGCCTCAAGGCTGCAGTGCGTCCGTAGCGTCTGTTGCGGGGCCCTTCACCACTATAATGGTGCTGGGTCGGTTGTTGAGGTCATACGGGATCAAATGAAAGTGTCCGCGTGATCAGAAATTGTTAACTGGGAAATGACGTAAGGCTGTACCTTATTTGATACGGAATAGGAATCAGAACTTTAATGCTGTGATGTTCTGGTAACCTTGGCCGTAATGCTTACTGTCTTCCGGAATATGACGACGTGCAGTCTGGAATAAGTTTACGGAAGTTTTGGAGGAACACTGTGCCTCCATCTTCAGGGTAGAATTTATATTATGACGATGGAGGCAGCAGCTTCCTACGAAACGGTGGTAAGTTTTGATAAGGTTGCACGACGTCATAAAACGGAAGACAGTGATATGAATCACAATTGATAAGCACTGTCCGGTAAATGTTATTCCAATAACCGAATCGTACAAACGAGCTGTTAATTCAATCATGAGACAGTTCTTCTGGCCGGCTTTATCGGCATCTGTCATACAGTCTAATGCCGGATAGTGCTAGTAGTGACATACCGTTAACCGTTAACTTGCGCACGTATTTTATAAAACTGTCGACTGGCTTCGCCGTCGATCAAGTGCGATCGTTTGAAACCTCCCAGTATCTTTCCGAGAGTACGGTTCTATCCTTTTATGTGTCTTCTCTTTCGACTAGTATAGGCCTGGGAACGGCGAACCTGTTCAGTACCCGGTGCCAAATTAACGTCAGCAGTAGCTTACCGGTAACAAGCGATGACAGCCGTCCTTCTTGGCTCCATAAAGTTGGGCTGTGGGAAATAAGAAAGGGCCTGTAGACGTATCAACTGCTGCAAATATTCAGAAACAGTTTTCACTTTCTTCCTTGTGTGTAACGCTCAGTTTGTTTCAAATTAAATCCAAACTCTGCCCCATACACAGTGTGTGATTTGTGAACTACAGAATTGTCAGATGATTGCAGTTGTTTACATACAGCTTGAACCACCAGTGCCCGTCGAATTTACTGCTGGTGCCAATATGTTAACGGCGCCATAGTTTTCTCATCGTTGGGATATACCAAGATAGGGCTACTGGCATTGGTACGCCTACCGTCAGATAATCCTTCTGCCCAGTCACTAAGCCGCCGATCCCAGTCGCCACGCGGTCTAAGGCGTACGTCTGCGACCGTTCGCTTGCTGGGATTGTGGGTTCGAATCCCGCCGGGGGCATGGATGTCTGTCTTGTGTGTGTTGTGTGTTATCAGGTAGAGGTCTCTGCGTCGGGCTGATCACTCGTCTAGAGGAGTCCTACCGAATGTGGTGTGTCTCAGTGTGATCGTGAAGCCTCGACAATGAGGAGGCCCTGGCCCACTAGGGGCTGTAGCGCCATGCACGGAGGGGAGGGGAGGGGAGGGGGATCACTAAGCTATGAAAACGAGTGGGGAAGCAGAGGGAAACCGCCACTGATTTTAACCTGTATATATAGAGTAAACGGAAATGAATGGTCAGTTTCACGTTCCTACAGTTTTAATAATAATTGTTATTATTATTATTATTATCATCATCATCATTATTATTAGGGTAATAAATTCAGGGAGGATGAGATGGGTGGGGAACGTGGGACGTATAAGGTAGAAAAGAAATGCATACGGAGTTGTGGTTGGAAACGTGAGGGAAAGAGGCCACTTTGAAGGCCTAGACATGGATGGGAGTAAATATTAAAATTTACCTGAAAGAGACTGGATTTGAGGGTGTGGTCTGGAAAAGCGAACACTGCGCCTGCGTAATAACCTTGGGCTATGATCAATTGTACACTTAAATCAATTTGTGACTATACAAAATATATCCTAAATTGGGCTCTTGTGGAACGGAAGACGACTGCAGCCCAGATATGGTGACACAAGCGCCGCGTCGCCTTTATAAAACACCAGTATCTTCATATTCTTAAAAATAATTGACCTCACAGCTGCTTGGCAATCAGCCACCTTCTCCTAATTTCGGCTGGTTTGAATGTCCTCTACCTTGACAAGAGGATGAAAGATAATCCAACTTTCAGACTTTGAATACTTAATGTGAGGGTGGAGACGAACACTGCAGCCAGCGTGTCAATATTTCTTGCAATCTTTGAACAGGTGTCTGATGGGTTTCCTTAACTCTGCCAGGAGAATGATGCGTTAATTCCTTAAAACAGATTCAGATTTCGAATTCACAATTCAGAACCATCTAATTACAATTTACGATTTTCTCTCCGTTTCAATTTTGTATTCTGTTACTGTAGCACATTTCTGTGCTGAGGAGAAGAAAAACTGTCTTGGAAGTTTCGGTACCGCAAACAGGTTGAAGGGCTGATACTGGTGCTCGAAACTACATTCTTTGCATTTACAAGCATCACAGACAGATGCGAATAATTTTAAGTCGAAACCATTCTATTCATAAATATACGATTAGAATATGTTTTTATTCCTGAAATATTTAAGGTTATACAGCTAGCAGTATGAATGCATTTAGAACACTACCTATATATTGTGGAATGCTCAAATAGCGAGTGTACTTAATTATTCTGCAATGGTCCCAGAAAGCTAGACACAAGTTGACCTTACAGTTGCCTACATCATGGGAAACACCGCATGCCTTAAAAAAAAAGGGACAGTAAAAGTTCCGTCCGTCCAGCAGTTTTGCTTAGCTACAAATTCACTCGAAAGGCCTTATTTTCCCGTAGATTCCACTGCGACTTACACCTCTCCTTATTTTCGCGATAATTTTAATTTTCTGAGTAACATTCAACATATTTAATTTTCTTTCTCTCTCTCCACTACACAGCCTTACAGTTTAGAGATCATGACTGAAAGATGCAGAAACTGTAGACACACACAAGACAGACTCCACGTTTTTACTCCTGCAGTTAACAGGTGACTGGTAGAGACTATAGGATAAGGAGAACACAAAATTAATTTGCAGATACTGAACGCAGTGAAATAGAAGTAATGATTATAAATAACAATCCCAAAATAATACACTTTTTGAATTGTTAATATGTGAGTTGTCATTGGTTTGCTGTCACTTGGCAAACCAAAGGGCTGTAAATTCCTGACGCGCCATGTCAGGTGAGCGCCTCATAGGTTAATAATCTCTGTTGTGCAGCGGCGACTATGTAATATAATGTTTACGAAACATGGACGTGGTGGAAGTGGTTGTGGCGTGTTTTAAACCAAGATTACAAGACTCTGAGTGTATAGAGGCAATCTGGAAGGCACCAGCCGGGATTCGAATACTCGGTAGGAAGGCTTACGGACCAAATATCGATGGGCAAAAAACACAACGAGGGTCTCCAATTCCTGGCCGAAAGCTGTTTGGCGGCCACATCCCTTCCGTTATTCAGAAGCCGGGGCAGAAGTCGCATCGTGCCAATACAAGATAGTGCAGTGGGAGGCACCTTTCACACAATGAGCGCATTCTAAATATACAGCACCATGTCATAGCACTGGAATGGGAATTCTGTCCAATATCCGACACAACAGCCCGACACTGCGACGACATTTCATCAGACCCTGTCCGTTGGAAGCGGTCTGTTGCTACTGAATGTATTTGTAGCCCACGTGTGTGCAGTTCAACACGCCACAGATATTAAGAAATACACGTACGGATAACATGTGTAAGTTTTCAAACACCGGGCCATGAAGTCGTACAGGGGCAGGCCTAGTAGAGGCAAAGATAAGCGTATTCTTAGGAATGACTCTATATTAACATAGATTAACCCTTTAAAGATGAAGCGTATCTGTTTTATATAAGGACTCAGTGCGTACCGCGCTGTAAACACTCTCCACTTCGGTTATAAAAACCAACCTCTTAATGTTCTATAAGGCAAAATTTGCTGTTTGTTCTGAGATCCGTACAAAACACATAAACGCAATGTGGGCACCACGTAGAATTTTTTAATGTTAAACCTGTTCTTATGTAAAGTTACCGCTAGGCTTTAAAATGTTAACGTTCCGACCGTTTTCCCCTAGAGTAAGGTGCCTTGATGCTAGTGGATAAGGTGCTTGGTTACATTACCCGTCATCCCGGAAACCGAACCCCCATCTTCTGGCTCACAGACTATCTGTTGCAGTTCCAGCTGACATAGATGCACGAGATGTGCATGAACTGTATCATTTTATTGACTGATCAACTGGATGATCGGTTGACTCATAGAGCTTTTATTTAACACAGTGTGCCAGCTCTGTGTCTAGCGCGTGACGTGGAATGATAAGTTGAGTTTAGAAAGAAGAAATGAGAACACTCAGAAAGTAAACAGTCGCGGCGTAAAGTGAAGGCCTGATAAAAGCTAAAGGTGTTACCATGCAAGACAGGAAGCGTTACGGAGGAGTGGAGGTATATTTCCATTTACTCTTGATCTCAGTCCTATACGGATGTGATCACTTACACGTTTCGGCCGCTTTACCTCTGTGGGAAGAATTCCCGACACTAATGGCGTAGAAAGCCAGGTGTGCCCCAGAGCAAGTCCGGACATCATGCGAAAAATTTCTTGCCTTCCCCAGAAATAGAAATATGATCCTGGTATTTGCCTGGAGGAAGTGAATAAAAAACCGCCGAAGTCTCTGGCAGATTATGCAAGGTTTCCGTGCGAAATCTAAACCCGGTCCTATTGTACTCGACTGGTTACGTTTTCCTTAGATTATTATTCTTTAGATTGTTTTCTTGGCGGAGCCATAATGGATGCCCTGATTAGTGACTATTTTACAACTCCTATTTTAAGTGAAGAGCGAGCCGCAGTAGCACGTACAACAAATACGCTATACGCTGGACGGTCCGGGGTTCGAATCCCTGTAAGAACACTGGATTGTTTTCTTCTCCAAATCGTCCAGCGTCGCTAAACAACTACCAACATACGCCGCCTAACATCCGAGAAGAGGGAAGGCCTCAGCTGCTAGCTGCACTGACCGCTGCAAGAGTGTAACAGCTGGGTGTATGTGAAAACCTTAGGGAACCACCCCCCCCCCCCCCAAGCATGAGGATCTGTGGTCTTTTTTATAAATATGGGTAAAACATTGTAGCAATCTTCAAGTTAAAGTCATACATCTCTTGCATAAACATTTGCATTTATATATCCCGTGTGCTTTCTTTTTGCGATCCAAAAGGTTACTCCGACTATTCATTTCGGTAACTGTTACTGAAAGCTTTTGTAGAGCGTGTAGTTCTGTAATCATTGTCAATTTTGAGTCGCACTTTATCAATTATCATTTGTCATTTCTGTCGCTTGGTTATGATTGGTTGTATTCGCAGCCCGAAAATTACATTTACGCCTATATATAAGCTTGGCAATTTATATGATTTGAGAGGCCAAAACCACGAAGTGGAGAAGCGTATTTATCCATACATATCGCGACGTCGGTTTGCTGTAAGAGCAGCTCTGACCCCGCTATTTCGGGTCTTCGTATAAAAATATGGCTTTACTAATGCCGTAGGCTATTCATTCAGTCTGGATTGTAAATAAGTGGGATATATTAAGATTTTCAGTTGGTACATCAATCAAAACACTCTGCAGTTGTGCTTCAAAGCCGTATTGTTCATAACATGTGATATTTCTACCGCGTGGGCTTTCTGAAAAAAACTTTATTACCCGCGGCTTTTCACGTGAGGTTTTATGTTTTACGAAACTGAAATGTACAGAAATTCTTCCCGTACTTGTTTCGATATATTGCAGGGCTTATTTGCGACAGTCATTATCTCAACATCACTGTAAGTTTCTTCAACCTAATCGCTAGTCACTTCCCGTCGGCTCGATTAACTGATAAAACCCATTCACTCACAGCCTATGGTTAGGGTCGGTTCTTTGTGAGCCACATGCAGTCGCCATGTAGGCTAAATCTGCCCGGTTACAGAGAACCCATACACTTTTTCTGCAAAAAGGCACAAGAGCTCACAATTCTGTGCCTTTCTAAAAAGTGCTTTTCTTGACGAAATAATAAGCAGGGATCTGCGAACTCTTAGTTCAACGAATTTGAACCCGTGCGATTTTCACTTGTTGAATACGTTAAAGGATAGAGTGTACAATAACAAATCTCGCACTGAAGATGGTCTGGAAGAAAACCAGGCGGCAGTGTGTTCAGTTTCGCCAGCAGAACTTCGACTTGCAAGGAACATCTTTTTGTTGGACGTGACGACTGTCTGCGAACTATAAAAAAAAACATTTCTAACTCCTTCTTTGAAGAAAGCAGTGGAAACATAATATTAATTGCAATACACTGAAATAAAAGTAAAAAGGAACATCGGCGAAGGCTGCCCTAACTGCCGTCACGCGTGACGGCTTGATTGAAGAATGATGTGCGTTACCAGATAAAATAATATTCCTGTAGTAACTGAATTTGATCTGACGTAATCATAACTCAGTTTTCGTTCTTTCAGTTCACTAACTTGCAAGTGGCAGTTAAGAAATTAAACTTCTATTTTATTTTTTAGGCGTACAAATTCTCTCTATGTTCAACCAAAGGCGGAAGTATGTGATAATATTAAAATGCGTACGGTTATAAGCCTAGGATATGTGATTAAAATTATTTAAATTTTATGGTTTCATAATAGTTCATTTTCAGAACACCCCTGGCGAGGGCTTAGTACCTACTTATTGTAGAAGTGACTTGCCAAGAAAATCGATTGATGGACCGAAGCTCGGCTATGTTCTCGCTCAAAATCTAATCTTGCGTAGAAAATTTCTAAAGAACCGCATTTTCATTCTTTAACATAAGTCGTGGCAATAGGGAAGTCATTAATCTCAGTGGCTGCTGACAGCGCGTTTTAAAGTTATAAAACTATATTTTGCCTGCAGCGTGTACAATATATTGTAGCGGTAGTACAGCAGCAGCAGCAGCAGCGGCATCATCATCCAACATTCTGCAGTGTGAGGAAGGTGTGAACTGACTTAGTACTCCCGTAGTGACAGACAACACAGAATGACGCGGCTGAGCGGACAGATTCTGCTTACCGCCACATTATGATGTCACAACATCACTGCATTTGGAGAGGAAAAAATACGAATTATGTGGCGGATGAACAAGCGAGAAAGATCCAGTCAAGTGTAAGCAGATAGCGGCACTGTACTGTCTGTGGGTCCATGCTTTGAGCGAGATACGTCAGTGTTGGATGTCATGCCCGGGGTTATGCAAGGTGGACTCTTCAACAAACTGGATAGTTTTTGAAGTTAAATTCCGAATGAAATGTGTGTAAATGCGAGGACTACAACTATGGCACAACTATGGTTCTGGTCCTAGTACGACAAGGCAGATGCTGTGAAATGGTAACACAGGCCACTGAGAAAGGAATGAATGTTGTGCCTGTTAGCTAACAGAGCGGTTTCATGTTCAACAGGCCTCGGTTTCGAATCCTATCACAAATAACTGGTTATAAATAGGAACTATGTAGGTTCTGGTGGTTTTCCTCTATCTTTTCATTAAACTCTGGAATTGTGTCTTAAAAAAGCAGCAAATCCTGCCTTCTACATCCCGGGCAACAATAAAATATACTTCGGTCGTCACGTGAAGTCCCCTATATTTTTTGTCCGATTTTAAACATATTTTAACCCTTTAAAGACGAAGCGTATCTGTTTTATATAAGGACTCGGTGCGTACCGCGCTGTAAACACTCTCCACTTCGGTTATAAAAACCAATCTCTTAATGTTTTATAAGGCAAAAGTTGCTGTTTGTTCTGAGATCCGTACAAAACACATATACGCAATGGGGGCACCACGTAGAATTTTTTAATGTTAAACCTGTTCTTATGTAAAGTTACCGCTAGGCTTTAAAAGGTTAATAAAAGTCCCCAATATTAAATTTCAAATAAATCCTTCCAGTAGGAGCCGCGCTAATATACGCCGACAGACAGAGGAACGGACATGACGAAGTTAACAGCCGCTTTTCGCGACTGTGCGAACGCGACTAGGAATCGATGTCCTCTTTATATGCGGCTGAATTATTCCTGTTCATTTCGCTGAAGCTTGAACATTTGTGTTTAAGCAGCTTGTGTAATATTTCGCTAACTGCCGCATGCGTAAGCGCAGTGAGACTCACGTCAATGTACAGCGCAGCCAGTGCTGTCAGCACAACTGTGTGTAGCATCAGACAGCTTCAGTTCACTGTACAGTAATTGAAGCTAATGAATTTGTATGCATCATCCTTCGTGTGTTATAGTATACTGCAGCCAGCTGTTACAGTGTAGTCATGTTCTGCAGTTGCGCCGCCACAACAAGAAAACAGAAACGCGTTATTTATCGACATTCTGAATTGCTAAGGTTGTGCAGCTTCCGTGGTAGATAAATAAATGACTGTGCAAAATTTGAGGATTGTTACAGACAGGGAAAAACCCAAGAACTTGGAGAAAAGCCCATCCCAGTGCCACTACATCCGCCATAAATACCACATGGACTCGCCTGGGATACAACTCGGGGCTTTCCAGTGAGAGATCGGCAAAATATAGGAACAATTTCGAGCAGAAATCTTAAAACCCTGTCACACTATTTCTACTCAAGAATGTCTGAGCCTGTCCTTGTCGCTATTGTTGTTGTTGTCGCCGTCGTTGTTGTTGTTGTTGTTGTTGTCGTCGTCGTCGTTGTTGTTGTTTTTGTTGTCGTTGTTGTTTATTTCTTTTAATAACTTATTACTTCAGCCCAGAGCCTGCCTACGTTGAATTTGTGCGACAAAGTTCCACAAATAGCATGGTGATTTCGTAAATTGTCTGTTTTCCTTTATAGGAGGAAAGTGGAATGACGAAGTTATCGTGTACTGGATATGAAACACAAACCAAAGAATGTCTTAACGCAGTTGTTAATATTTTGTTCAAGTTGAGAAAAGAAGTTACTGTAACAAATATTTTAAAACAGTTGGTTTCCACGTCTCAGAAAACAATCTGCACTTCCGTTAAGAAGATACACCTGTTAGTGGTGTTAGTTAGGAGACCAACCGCTGTCTGGTATGAGAATTGCATGAAAGCAAACACATTCCGTGGCTAAAATGCGGAGTTTATAAATGCTAAAGCATATGGCACAAATATTTACCACTATGCATTAAAGGGTTAAGATATGGAAAGTTCTGCCTAAAGTGGTGTTACTTAAGCTAAACTCCCAGACTGTATTTGCATAATCTCCCACAATGAAAATATTACAGGTAGCGTTAATATTTCTCAGACCTATGCCAGATTATTGTATTGATCCGTGAATGGATCCCCTGCTAAGTATACTACAGAACATCAATTTATTCCATCTGTGTTTTAAATTGTTACGCCTCTCGTCAAGAAACTGGCGCACAAATTGAGTTTGTAAGGGGTGCAGTTGTAAATGTTATTATCCTTCATATATTTTTCCACCAACTCGTACACTAAGAAATAATGCAATAAATTCTAAACTGTTCCCGACATGTTTCCATGTATATTACATCATCCTCAGGGGAATTATATTACAACACTAGGGAACAGCCGAAGCAAGCCAGACTGGCAAACGGAGCGCTTTATAAAGGAGTGCTATGTTACCATTGCACAAGACCCAGCGGTAAATTCGTTGTCTTAACAAATTGGATGGAAGCTGGAAGCCTTACTTCCAGCAAAGTGTTTCTCACTTTTATATAGCCACTTCAGGCATTTCAAACGGACCGCTATAAATCTGTGGAGCCTATTTATTTTCAAAGCTTGCGTCTACCTGCATTTCAATGTATTTCTTACTTCACTGGATTGTGCCGAGAGAATACGGCCGTCTTGATTCATTTCAGTTAAGTTCTTGTTTGTTATGCACTGGCTCAACAGTTTAATGGCCAACCACGAAATTAGCACCAGTACGCACAACTAATGCATAATATACATACAAAAAAGAAAATAAACTAATAATAATCATCATCATAATAATACAACATGCGGTTTAATAAACCTAGAATTAGAGTTAAAGGTAGAAAATTGCACACAAATATGCAGAATAAAATAATAATAATAATAATAAAGTTTATTAACGTGCAGGCTTAACAGTGCGGAGCGAATTAAAAAATAGGCAGCAATACACAAATACACACGTAAGACAACTACATAAACAAAACACAAATAGACAAAATAAGTCTGAATACTGACTGAGCACCTTACTGAAATAATTTCAGGCCCTAACAAAACAGGAGACAGCAATTTTATGAACAATTAAACTCCGTTCATACAAAGTTTGTTTTAAAGATTAATTATACTTATTACAATAACTGTAATAATAATAATAATAATAATAATAATAATAATAATAATAACCCAGCAGCTGATGTAGCGGCAACGCATTCAAAGTGTATTACGGAAGTATTTCTTTCGAATTTCGGTCAGAACACCTGCTATATGGCTGACATTTTTCGTGGTATTTCCCAGTACCAACAAATAAATTCCAGGGTTGTACCTGTATTAGGCCATTAAGTTTTCCCTTCCAATTGCTTGCAGTTCATCAGTCATCCTACCATCCGACGCTGTGTGCACTGAGACAGTGACTGCGTCGTAACCAAAACTGCAGCATCAGTAACAACAACAACTGCAGGGTGGACTATAGTTGTAAAGTAAGGCAGGGAGAGAGACCGTGTTCAGTGCAGGTTTGTTAGAGTGATTACAAAGGCTCTCCTATTCCAGATAAATCTGGTCAATACAATCACACGTTACCTCCTTAGGGTGTACCCCGACAAGTCCCAGAAGTAGCTCTCTGCTTCAGACAAGGAGCTGTTAAATGCTCATTTTCTTGTCACATCAAGCAGGCTGCTGAGTCTTGTCTGTCAGACAGTCCATCGCCATCACAGCTGTCAGCTGACGGTCTTCTGCAGAGGAGGGATGTAGCATACCTCTACTTGATACTGTATCGGTTTAACCCAGTGGTGCAGTTGCGGGGGTGGGTATGCACGACAGGGCTTTGCGTCGATCAATGAAAAAGTACAGTCAACTACGGAATGGACCTCAGTAAGCGACATGTTTGAATTAACTCAATTTTATAGTAATATTTACAATAACATACTAGCAAGACAGCAACGAATAAGCGTTACGAACTACTGTATTTTGAACATATCACGTGGCTCGCCAACCACACTTGAGCCTGCTGTATTTCAGACACTAAAAAATCTGATGTGTCATAACACCATGTAATCTATGATCTGTTCAAAACATGTTAAAGTGGTTAAATTACTTTACTAATAAATGTGGGAAAAATGAAGGGCGTAAAAATACACAAAATGTTTACTGCAGATTATGCTACACAACTGCAATAATTGCAGCAGTGTACTGTACCAGTAGTCAGATACAGGCAGTAGCTACTGATAACGTCAAAAGTTTCTTAGCTTATTCAAGAACGCTCACTCAGCTTTGGAAACAGATAAGTGGATTAGCAAATTGACCTGTTAAAAATTCATTGGCCTTTACACTCATGTACATGTAATCGCATTACGTTTCATAAATACGGCCCTTGTGCTGTTAGGGTAAGTCGCTTCATAACAGGGAAATTAGCCTGCAATTGCTCTGAAATAGTAATGTTTAGTAATACGTTTTCAGGTAGCCGCGTTGTGTTACGCTGCATTTCCGCAAACAAATCACAGGCCGTGAATAACTTTGCGAAGGCCTAACAGCTGTCTCGATAACACGCTCTGCGATTGGTTCAAAATCTGCATGACTGACACCTAGCGGAAGGAAACAGGTTATCTTAACCTTGAGAACACCTGTAGTCGTTTCGTTTCGCTCGTGGTGGTGGATATGTGTGTGTGTGTGTATACTCCTGCATGCCGGTTTGACATAATGCTTGTTGTGTGACAAAATATAGCACTGCAAGTTCTGTGTTCTGTTTGATTATAATGCGTTCGGTTACGTTTGCTTTGTTGAAACGAATTCAGTAGTGTTCGGAGACATGTTAATCCTTCTGTTGCCGGTTGCACATGGCGCGATTATTACTTCCGTTTTACATAAAGCAGATCAAACATTTTATTGGACTGCGTTGCATGTTTATACTTGCTATTAAAGACATTACATTATAAATCAAAACTTTAAAGCAGTAAACATGCTACTGAATTGTTCTTTATCTTATCTGTGCTAGCAGAAAACTCGTTTGGTTGTAACGGAAAAGTATTAATGCCTTATAAACGGAGTGGTTTCCTTCCAAAATGGCTACTGTTGCACTTTCATAAGGTGAGTAGAACAGCCATACCGCTAAAAAAAATGGAACTTTACATTTCTTCCCTGTGAAAGGAAAGTAGTAAAATCTAAATTTATTTAATGCGCTGTGCAATTTTAAATTCCTGTGTTAATGTGCTGGAACTGTTTAAGTGAAGTCGAGTTTCGTTATATTACCGTGTTCAGTAGAAACGTGTTTTTATTAAATTGTACAAAGTTTTGTGCTGTGTAAACAACAGCGTGTTTGCAAATGTGGTTAACCGACCTTTCAAGTGAAGTACATTTTTGTGAACTCATGTGACTTGAATATCAATGGTGGTTACTTCGATCGATTGCAGTCAGGAGGAACTACGCGAGAAAAGTAAGTACATGTGATCATTATCGTCCAACTGTAGGGTGAATTAGCTATTGTGGTTTGTTTTATTTCTGTTGTCATAATGGTTATTTGTTACGAGCTTTCGTATGCTTGAGTGTATGTGTGCCACTTTTTTTTATTTTGTACCCGTTGAGGCGTTTTTCCACGCGATTAATCAGTGGTGATAAACATGACACAAATTTCACTCTTTAACGCCGATAATCCGTGCACGACATAAGACTAATTTATAAATACCATGGAGTTAGTGACCTGAGTGAAGACCCAAGGGCATGTAGAAAGACGATGTAGAGAATGGCATAAGAAAGATGGTTATTGATAATCACAGACAAGTAGCGCAGGATAGGGATGAATGGAGAAGAGCAACTATAGGAACACGTGTCCTTGAATAGTGGAGGCACAAAAGAAGAAAAATTAGAAATATACTAGAGTAGTGTTCACAAATTTTTCGTGTGTGAGGACCCCTTCAACAAATTTCGTGGACTCCACATTCTAAATAGTTTACCTAAATCTCTGTTAAATCAAAAATAAATATATACAAAAAATATAAGAAATCAGTAACAGTTAAAAGTGAATTCACATTTCAATCATTACGACAAATTAGTATGTTTCAAACATAGTGATATAGACTGTGTGCGACAGCTATTATTTATTCAGTCTACTGACAGTATATTTGCGTGAGATAGCTGGGGCTGCGTGAATTGATTGAGCTCTTGGAATGAACCTCCATAGCCTGCAGGTTGGGAACTACTGCTCTAATCTATGAAGGAATCAAATAGTTCTAAAAACGTCACATTAAATGTGCCGACAATGGGCCCTAATACACAAGAGCAAATTAAAAATTTAAGTCAAATTTATTGTACGTTTTCAGAGATTAACACACAATAGTTAGGCACGTGTCCTTCACGTACACACCCTGCTTCCATGAAGTTATTACGTGCGGCGAGGCGGGCTGCACGTTACCTGATATTATCGGAACACTTTTGCCTTCGCTTGGCCGGCGGGGGTGGGGAAACTGAAGTTATTCTTGCCCAGCTACTTTCCATGACACTTGCTCATTTCAGGAACGTTTTTATCAGTACTGATCAGTCTGCTCCCCAACATCAATACGCTGCACAGCTGTTGGCCGTCTAAACGTCCGTCAGTAAACCTCGTCCATTCTTGGTTGGAGCTGTCCACTTATTTGTAATCTTAGATCACGCAATTAAATTATGCGTCTTCAACCCTCCCTGTTACAGGACAAGCCGTTCCCTTACTCTATGAAGATTGGCATTCATTCCAGTCACACCTGTGCGTAAAACTTCGGTTCCTGGCTCGCTGACAAGGCAGTTCCTGCCCATTTAATTCTTCATAAAGCAAATTATGCACTTAATAAAATACTTTCAAAAGCAAGTATAAAATTCGTACATGTTTCGACATGCGATGCTGTCATCGGGGAGCTATTCTGAGCAAAGGAGTACAAGGCCTACACGCCGATGCATGTTTCGGCACCGCCGGTGCCGAAACACGTAGCAGTTTTATACTTGTTCATGAATGTATTTTATTAAGTGCGTACGCTGGTTGATGTATTGATTGTAGGAATATGCACGGTATGAAGAAGTTCCTGTCCGGTTCAAAGATCAGGCGGTAAAGTCTATTTTGGAAAAGAAATCGGTTTTTATTGTGAGAATCATAAGAAACACATAAATATGTTGTGCGACAAAAGGCAGGGTTCCTTCACTTTACAGCAGATGGCCATCACCGGGCTTTTAAAAGTTTTATCATCGTGCTTGTATTCACTGGGAACACCTTGCTTACGCTTGCAACTTCTTTAGATACCTCGCTCAGTGGCCGTGCCTTGCGTGATGCCTCATCGCTGCAACGAAATACACCTCACAGTGAGCGCAGAGTGGAAGTGTCAGTTTTATATTTATCATTAAGGCCTGGAAGGCAGAACCGAACTAACAAGGAAAACTTTGTGCTTTAAGGACTGCAAAATGTAGAATGTTTATGTGCTAGCAACTACAAAACGTCGTACCGTAGGAACAGACTGGTGTAGAGGTATAGGTCTGGATTGGTTTTGGAGGGTACCTGGTTTGAATCCGAGCCATTCACCGGCAATCCTCACTAACTTGTTTTGTGGTCTTTCTCGGTTCCTCTAAACAAATGTTCATTCGGGGCAGTGAAGCGGGCTATAACGACTTCACGGTTATCTTCCCGCATCATTCAAAGCTACGGAAAAATTGCACGTGAAAAAATGTCGTTCAGTGATTTAAGAATGACATGATAAAATGTTTAGAATCCCACAATGTTTAATCCCTTCGTTACTTAATATAGCTATAATTTTCGCTAGAAATATTAGAGATTGTAGACAAGGCGTTAATAAACTTGTTATGTATTAGCGGAACTGTGTCCAATAGGGTTGTCGTCTATAATCTCGGTGCAAAGCAGGGCTCGTGTACGGCATACAGACGCGTGTTAACAGGAGACACAAGGTCGTAAAATTACGGCACATGGATCAGAACGGGTTATCAGGTGGTGAGGAACTGAGTGCAGAAATAAGATAAGGCTCACTGTAGTCAGTCACTGCTGCTCTTGTTCCCTTTCGCATTGCATTAAACATTCTTCTATTGTGTCTGAAAGGCTATATTTTAAAAAAGGCGTCCCACACGATTAGGTAATTATTATACGCGTCTAATTTTCCCGAGACTGTATTTATGCTACTACGCCCTCATTTAAGGTGCTGACGAATGTAGGTACTTTATCAGTTTCCAGGCTTCCAGCGGTTTGTAGTTGAGGTCTTCGCTCTTGTGGAACTTCGCGTTGTGTGGGTTGGTATTTGGTCACCGACGTTTAGGGACAAAATATCGGTCTCATCTCAAGAGTCAAATTGTCAAAATAGGCTCCTTGGACTTCTTAACCCATATGTTGTCCAGCAGCGTCAGTAATCAACTATCAATTCATGCAGGGCAAAGTCCCACACGAGAGAAGGTATTGAATCTGTGTCACTTTGATGGCGTGTTTTCAATTAACTTAATAAGAAGTTGCATATAGAAATAATTTTGCCCTATATGTAAACATCAAACTTTGAAGAAAGTGGGGGAGTAAGGGCATAACTCCATGTATTCTTAATTTTGGCACTAGATAAAAGTCAGTGATGAGCCTCACTCTCCAGCTGTTTTCCCGGTTGGACAGAAAGGTGGGTGACATCCAGTCCATTTGCAATGGCCAAGAAAAACATCAGCTTTCCAGGAAGGAAAGGGTTCCCAGTTATCCAGCCTACACAGGCTGTTGTTAGAAAGCGTTCTGTTCCGAACAATAATCGCTTACGCTTTACGTGAAATACAATCCTCTGAAAACCACATAAATATGCATGTGAAGAGCAGTTATGGGTTGTTCTTTTCCTTGTGACACACATCCCACTCCCACCATTTCAAATTATTCGTGTGCCTAAAGGAATTACAGGCTGACCAGCCGAAAATATTACCCTCACTTTAGCAAGTTGTAAGTTTCAATGAAGTGGCAACCAATTAATTTGGACCGTGTCCAGGCTGTTTTAATTTTTTTTCACGCCACGATAGATTTTGTGGGCTTAGGCCTCCTAATTGTTGGGATTCCGTGATCGCATTCAAGACAAACCACACACGGTAGGACTCCTCTGGACGAGTGATCAGCCCGACGCAGAAACCTCTGCCTGACAACACATAGCACTCAACTAGAGACAGACATCCATGCCTGCGGTCAGATTCGAACCCGAAGCCACGCCAAGCGAGCGGCCGCAGACCCTCACCTTAGACCGCGCGGCACTGGACTCAGCAGGCTGTTTTAATACGCAGTACATTTCCTGGCAGAATGTTTAAGTCTTTCATTGCTCCCTTCATATGCTCGTATCATGGAACCTGATAAATAATTAACCGACAATTACTAATACACTTTTTCTCAACAAGTCGTTAACTCTTGTGGACAGAATGTTTATTCTTCACTCAGCTTGAATTAAGGTTTAGCAATGTAAGGCATTACGAATATAAAATCTGTCGATTCTGCAAGAGGTGTGTAATTGGCGGAAGAATACACAAGCAATTTTTACTTAGTTATTTATTTAGTAAAGAGCAAATACTGAGCCCGCGAAAAAATGAAAATGGATTTCCATCTTTACTGGACACGTACGGCTTCAGTACTAACGATTTTCTTCTTCTTCTCCTTCTTCCTCCTCCTCCTCCTCTTCCTCCTTCTCTTCTTCTTCTTCTTTTTCTTCTTCTTCTTCTTCTTCTTCTTCTTAACCTCCGCAGCTTTTGGCTATTGAGATTGTTTCTGTGTTTGAAGATGGCATATGCATAACACACTTTCTCTAAACTTTTGATTCCATTCTGTCTGCCTCGTGGGTGATACAAGACCACAGAAAACAATGTATAACAGGTTTGCTTCCCATCACTAGGCAACCATATGCTTCTTAATGCTTATGGCAGTCTACTTGTTATTTACAATAGATAATGAGGTGGCGCCAGGTCGGTAAATATTAGCAAAGAACTGTAATGTAGTGGCCCACAAATTTTCCAAAAATCTAGGAGCCACTTTAAAATTCTAAGCTCCAGAATGGAGTCGTGAAGTAAATAGTTACGACTTACAAATATTAGGCGCGACCGTACACAATTTAGTCTCCTGGCCGACAGGCGTCCGAAATTTGCGCACCCCTAGTGTAATGTAAGATATTCTCGTTTTGTTACCGTAATTTAATAAGTGAGAATAATGTAATGTTTGTTCTTGCAATGCGCCACCTTCCATATCAGTTACGAGATTAAACTTTGACAAAGAGTTGTCCCTCAATTTCCCGCCCTATTTCCGGCTAGCAATCTGTCTCGTCATACAAGAAATCTACTGCAGCTACTGCTACTGCTACTAATGTTCGTTCGACTGTTCAGAGTGAAATCGATAGTTACATGGGGGTACCCTGTAACTGGCCGAATTTTAATGCTCTTAAATTAATTGTGAACGTAAGAATGGAGACTTTGTCAGTTTATCGTCGCCTGAACCCGAATGAAGAGCAAGCAGCAACGTCGACACAATCTGCAGACACTAGAACTTAGATAGGCCTATACTTGTCATTCGTAAGGGACGTCAGTGGCACAGCATTTAGTTGTAACGCGTGAAAACCTCCAACACATACACGCGCCGCTCCAATATATTGTATAAAAACTCTGTCCGCTGAATATATTCATTGTGCACGGAAGAATTTCCATCAGTTCTTCTACATATGCAAGAGATTAAAACATTGTTAAGTAACTGTTTAATGCACGATCAGTGTACTCCCTGATGATGAACTAGTACGGTCCGAAACATATAGGAGTGTAGTGTTTTTAAAAGTATTATTGTGACTCTAATGACAATTGCGTGCATTGTTGATTAATATTACAGAAATAGATGTAACATATTTGTGGCTTTGTGAAGCTTATATGGCTCATTGTAAAAGAAATGAGGAAACTGAATTTTGAGCTTCTGAAACTTTACTGCTGTAACTTCGTGACGTATTTATATTGTTATTTTCATAACAATATATGGAATCCATTTACACAGGACTGTGACTTCCAGAGTTACAAGTTACCAATATTTTTTTGTAGTTCCTCATCTAAATGCGAAATGCGTGACATACTACATATATTACATACTACAGACGTACATAGAGACTGACAGCTCGCGAAAAGTGTACCACTTGCTTTCAGCAGCACAAAGCATTTTACTCGCACAACAAAATGTTACAATATAGCTATCTCATATTAACCCTTTAAAGACGAAGCTTATCTGTTTTATATAAGGACTCAGTGCGTACCGCGCTGTAAACACTCTCCACTTCGGTTATAAAAACCAGTCTCTTAATGTTTTATAAGGCAAAAGTTGCTGTTTGTTCTGAGATCCGTACAAAACACATAAACGCAATGTGGGCACCACGTAGAATTTTTTAATGTTAAACCTGGTGGTACGTAAAGTTACCGCTAGGCTTTAAAAGGTTAATCAAATATTAATGCACTTAAACATGAGGAAATAGCCTACAGACTCTGTGATGCTTGGCAACATTTTTGTGAGTTCTCTGCCTAGATATTAAAGTCATCATA
This sequence comes from Coptotermes formosanus, assembly GCA_013340265.1. Classification (NCBI taxonomy): domain Eukaryota; kingdom Metazoa; phylum Arthropoda; class Insecta; order Blattodea; family Rhinotermitidae; genus Coptotermes; species Coptotermes formosanus. Next base: position 69,157 of record BLKM01004979.1, read on the forward strand.
CTTCCCCGCGTCTGGAAAAATTTTAACCGTACAGTTAAGTATTCATGTGGCGCGGCTTTGCATTCCGAAAGATGGCTACATGGTTCAGTGTCGTGTATTTATTTTCCTGTCACCTGCACTGATCTCTGGGATCCACGACTTCTGTGTTTCGAGTAGACCGTGAATGTTGAAATATCGTAACCACCACTGCATTTTGACTTACCTGAGATGATTAATACGGGTGGCAGAAACACCTTGCTGCCTGATGGTGAGGTTAGACAGTGACACTTGTGTTTCCCTTGCTACTATCACACTGGATACGATGTAATGTGAAAGGGGCGCGGCGCACAAACAGGCTGGAAAATCCATACCCCGTACCCACCTCTCCAGACGCCTGGCAGGACAGACCGACGTAACTGCGCCGACGCCAATCGATCGTGGCTGCCCTGAATGAGACACGCTGTTGGTTCCCTGGACCTCTTCACGGTGTGGGGTCAGGTCACTCTGCTTTAAGGGTTAACCTTAGGTCTTTTGTAACCCCTCTGCTCACAGGCATCTTAACGCCCAGCCGGACCATGTGATTATGAATGGATTCGTGTGTTGTGCAGAAGCGGAATGCTTACCTATGCTGTGGTCTCACTTCACCTGTTAGCCGGGGTCCTTATGCCTAGTTGACTTTAGCATTGCTGTCCGACGACGCTGGGATTCTAACCTTGTTCATAGCAGACTGGCTTCTACACTGTATGCTTGTTGGTAATTAGCTTCAGTAAGTTCCGGGACTGTACGTATAATTGTCTCTCTTCTTAGCACATTGCTGCATGTAACCGTTGTTTCTTAGACTAAACTCTCTTTGTTTCTATAAAATTATTATTGCGTAAAACAGTGGTTCCCAAATTGTGCTCCGCGGCGGCCCGGGGCGCCGCAGAATATTTCAAGTTTTCGAGGGAACACAGTTTTTTTTTTTCAATTTTTGTGTATTTTTTTTCAAACGGCTGCTAAGTTGTTAGGACGTAGGTACTTAACAAGCAGGACTGCTAGCTGTTTCTTTTGGCCTAGGGCCGCCATGAACCGAGATAAGTCTGTGAACCTCTGGCATAAATATTTTTCTTTGATGTAACATACGCGTAGTTACAACTTAGGTTTTATTAAAGAACAAAAAATTAAGTGAACTGGCTGTTTTAACGTTGCTCTCAATTACCTAGGTTACACAGCGTCGGTGTTAGATGAATCAAATACGAATACGGAGCTTTGTGCAACGATACTCACAGAGAACAATCGAAGTACTCTTACAAAACACTAGCTCAATGCTACTTTTCACACCACAAATCCTCCACGGGCTGGTCTGGGATCGAACTTGTTTCTCTGTGGCGAGAGGCCGGCAATTAACGACCTGAGACATTAGAAATTAATTCAATATAATCTGTTTTAAGAAAATCCCACTCTAAGAATAGTTACTACTTTAAGACTTGCGGCTATGAATGTGGCAAATATTAAGATTACAGTGCCCTGGGATGTGAGGCAGTGTAGTTTGGTACGTAAGGCAGGATACACAGGTTTGCGGGGAACCTCCTGATTCTATCTTCATGATAAAAGTTGAATACAGCTTATTTTTCCGAAAAGTTGGTAGGTCTACCTGCCCACATAGCAATACCTATACCGTAACCTTAACAGGTACTTTTATCATAACGTAGTAAATCACAAGAGTGGAGCTAGTTACCCAGTTCCTTTTATATAGGTTGCATAGCAACCAGCATTGCCTCCAGAATACATGTCGGGCTTTCGTTGTTGCTGGATAATTCGGCCATTAAGGTCGGTCCCTGTAACAGCTCTGAAGCACTCAGGCTGAAAGCACGCTGAGTCACATCCGCTAGGATATAATTAAATGCAGCAGATATGAAGGTATTCTGCACTGGGGGTAAAGAAGTCACGCAGGGTGAAGTGACGTTATTGGATTTTCTGCTGCTTTTTTGGGAAGTGCCAGAAACTATATTGCTATGCTCGTAGATTGCGCGCGCGCGCACACACACACACACACACACACACACCTTCAATTTCCAAGCACAACTTCCCTCGCGTTAAGGATAAATAGCAAGAGATACGAGCGACATGCCTAAAGCTAAAGGTAAAAGGAATGGTAAACTTATATGGCACTTTTGCTTCACTAAGCACCACACCACGAAAGCGTTTGGGGGGGGGGGGAACTTCAGTAAATCTGATGCCGAGCATCCATAAAGCTAAAATCAGGTCATATCTGCTCTCCAAGCCACGTTCCCATTCACACAACAACAGACTGTCGCACTTTGTGTTCCAAAAGAGTGACGGAAGGCGGTTGCGGGCTCCTAAAGAACTACATCGTGCAACGTACAGCCTTCCTGTTATTCCGCTTTGTTCAAATTTGGTTTCAATGGGGCCTGTAGTTGTGTATCTTCCACAGTGCCATTTTTATTCCTGTCTTCTCTGTATACTTCTAGTGCTTGCGTAAGCGAGAGAATTTTACCGAATGTTGCGGCATCACCCCTGTATCCTATTTGGAAGGCCCCATATTCATTTCTCAACCTGGAAACAGGTGATCGGAACTGAGGTGTTTCGCTGTTTCTCTCAGCCCATCCGGACAAATGCTGGGGTAATACGTCAAAATATTCCACTATAGTTTCCTTCCACATCCTTTCCAAGTCACTAATCACGATCATCGTAGATCGAGGTACTGACAACTTTGTTGGATATCCACAATTAAATAAATAGTTCTTTACATTTTTGTCTTTGGAAATGTTTTATTTAGCACACACGTCTATCCTTACGTGTAAAGAATTAAAGTTGTTGCCGGAATTCCCTAACGTTTGTCACATTGCGAGCTCACTAAACTGCCACCCCCAAACTTTCACAAAATAAACTTCAACAGTCTCTCGATAGATGGAAATGTAATGTCGCACAGAGACGGTCTCGGACGACTGACGCGCCGCGTGGGTTACGTGTGTGTGTGAGCTGGGTTTGTCTAGTGTAGGATACAGGGCAGCGGTTTGTGCTTGAGAACACGGAAATTAACTGAGAGGTTGCACAAAAGGCATAGTTCTTCTTTACCAGCTGAGCAACCATCAACATCTCAATCAGGAATCTGCTCCATGTGGTTGGTTTTTAGGCGGATAGGTAAGTAGGTATATAAAATTGAGAAGATTTTCAGGTTAACCCTTTAAAGACGAAATGTATCTGTTTTATATAAGGACTCAGTGCGTACCGCGCTGTAAACACTCTCCACTTCGGTTATAAAAACCAGTCTCTTAATGTTTTATAAGGCAAAAGTTGCTGTTTGTTCTGCGATCCCTACAAAACACATAAACGCAATGTGGGCACCACGTAGAATTTTTTAATGTTAAACCTGGTCGTATGTAAAGTTACCGCTAGGCTTTAAAAGGTTAACACAGCGCGGCAGTTCACATTCAGGATCACGCGATTGTATGACGCTGTTTGATTCCGAAGTACGCAATACGCGTTGAAAAAAAGAAAGCAAGCCTGTATACTAAATTGAATTTCCCCTGAGTAATATTAGTAATGTGGTGGGCTTGACTATGACGTCACTGCTATCTCAAATTGAATAGAGTGTAAATGTAATGGGAAAGACAAACTGTGTTATTGTAGAGGCTTGTCATCTGCCGCCTAACTAGTGTGGGGGAAAATATTCTTGCAAACTGCCAGACACCAAGAGGATCCTTTCAATACGTTTGCCACACCGAGCAGTGTTAGTGTTTACTTTGAATCCTTATAATTGCATCTGAGGAGTCTGGTTACGGGCTCTGACGGGTTGCTATTTTTGGAGAACGAGCACCTCTTACATGCGAGGCGGTTACCTGATCTGCTGTTAGTGTAAACTAGAGGTTTTCATTTATTTCGGAACTCGTAGCAGACGTCAATAAAACGAGCAACGAAGGACAAGAACTGTAGCCTAGAAGGATTCTGTGGTGTGGCATTCATTATAGGAAATAAATGGAGACTACATGGGTTAGGTCAGTTATTTCTGGTTAATCAATAGTGAGATTAACAAAATTTAATGAGACGTATATATTAATATATTCCTTGTGTAGGTATATAGACTCCTATGTTACTGAGTCGAACACAAGTGTCATGTTGTTTGTGGATCGTATTCTGTTATTTACTTCCTGCTTCTTTGTCTTTCAGCGTCCCTTTAATAAATGTCTGTACGCCTGTTAATTAAAGACTGAGACCTAAATTGCGAAATCATAGGTCTGCAGGCACCTGCTGGTAACTTATGGTTTGTTATTTAAAATGTGAGGCCTCGTGTGTGTGTGTGTGTGTGTGTGTTGCGTCCAGTTTCCAAAGTGACTGAGGGATCTGGATTCGAATCCCGTTAGAGGCAGCCACCACATGTACACTTTTGTGAAGCCCACCCCAGTCTCTCTTAATTACTCTTCTAAATAGAAAATTTGTAGGAGGAGGGTTGTCTAAATAAGGTTCTGTACAAGGATACGATTGCGTGTTTAGTGACAGAATTACTTAGCAGCGATTATATTAAAAAAACAAAGAATGGATTCTTATTTACAAATTTTATGGCTGAAATCTAAAAGCAGTTTAATGAATGAAGACTTTTGTATGGAAATTTTACATTTGTTATGATGTTAAATAAACAGTGAAGAGTGTAGAAATTTTATAGCGGTAGGCCTACTCCAAAAGTCTTCTTACCAGAAACAAAGCACCGTTGGAGTTTCACATAAAGCTTAAATTTAAAGGCTGTGCGGCGTGTTTGGCTTCTGATTTTGGTAATAACTTGATACGAAATGCTTTATTACTTTAGGTTAGTAAATCACTTTTCTTCTCGACCAAGTCCGTTTGATGCTACGAGAGAAACTTTTGAACCTCTGCTTTTTAGCTTTCGGACAGTTGGGACGTCACATCCGGCTGGCGCGGATAATCACTGAGGTCGTAACTTTAACGTTTTCCGGTCCCCTGTAAATCCTTTCGATTTTACTTGCTGTGTATGTGTGCTGGTCGTTTTGCCGTGGATGTTTGTTCTTTTACATCCGGCAGTACACCGTCAAGGTATAAATAGAGTTGCAGTGGTCGCCATTCACGTGTCTGTCACTGGAAGCACCGTAACTACGTTGCTACTGCAGTTGACTGACGAATTCATGGTGCAATAAATAAAGGAACTCTGTTTAACTTGCAGTATTTCGTAACAATAAACACATTCAGCTATATGTAGTTACGGTATGTTTTATGCTATCTTCCTTCGTGTGTTTTTAATTTACACGAGACTGAAGATGACCTACTTGTAGGTCGAAACATGTCGCATAACTAAATATACAGACTTCTTGTCTATGCTGATATCGTGTTGTGACTGTCACAGATTTTTACATGTCCATATTTTTATGGGATTTGATACTGGGGCGTTTTGCTAAAGTGTGTCATTACAGTCCTTTATTTGAACGAAGACAAAAATACGCGGCATGAAGACCTGCAAGTGTTTCCGCACTATCTAGAACACGACTCATTAAATATTTTGTACAAAATATATTTTCTTCAATAAATATACTTTTTACAAAAATTGTAGAGGAAAAGGAAACAATTTAATGCCAAGGAACTTTTTTTAGCTAAGTCTTTTTGTTTTGGAAATAATTAAAAAGTATGCTATGTGTACATTTCTAAATTGTACATTCACCAGCCAATAAGACAGGAAATGTACGTATAAATGTAACACAGAAGCGCGTTCGTGTAACCATTGGTGCCATGTAAAAGCAATAATTATTACATATTCTGAGTGTGCGTTTGTAGCCTTAACCTTTTAAAGCCTAGCGGTAACTTTACATACGACCAGGTTTAACATTAAAAAATTCTGCGTGGTGCCCACATTACGTTTTATGTGTTTTGTACGGATCTCAGAACAAACAGCAACTTTTGCCTTATAAAACATTAAGAGACTGGTTTTTATAACCGAAGTGGAGAGTGTTTACAGCGCGGTACGCACTGAGTCCTCATATAAAGCAGATTACATTTCGTCTTTAAAGGGTTAATTATCCAGCACGCAAAGCGCATGCGCCGTATTATATTGTGGTCTATGTCCTGTCTGCCTCTACTTTATTTTTACACATTATCTCATAAAGGGCACGATTTTCGGGAGAAAGGTATTGAACATGAAATATGTGTTTTGATTTTCTGTACAAGTTTTGTCTGAGATATTTTTCGTTATGAGAACTCAGCGAGAATATTGTCACAAATGTACACAGGTCTTCATGTAAAGTAGCCGTTATGGTTGTCCGATTTTAACGAAACTTGAATTTGTCAAAATATTTTCGAAAAATTCTCAAATATCAAATTTCATGGAAATCCGTCCAGTGAGAGCCGAGTTGGGAGAGGCAGGCAGGCAGACAGACATGGCGAAGCTTTTCGCATTTCTGTGAATGCTCCTAAAATTGGTCTTCATAAGAGAAGCCAAGATTACAAGAAATCAATCAGCAGTGTTTTTCAAAACATGCACCGCGATTAACTGTAATCATTAAACAAAACTTCATGCCAGTTGAACTGATGTGTCTATATGTATGTGCACATTTAAAAAAAAACACAGCTTTATGCCTACATGACAGGATAAGCAGGTTTGTGGCTGTGCCTGATTAAGCACCTACATCTTTTAGCTTACTGAAAGAAATGCCTGAGCACTGACATTAACATAGCATGTCTATTCTCTTCTGCTAAACATGCCTGGTAAATGTATACTGTATATTTTTGCATTCTTTTTTCCTAAAGGTGATATTTTTCTGACATTGTGTGCAATAGCTTAAAAAATCTTGAATAGTACTGGGATAAGTTATTTAGTAGGATATGTGAGAGGTGAAAAGTTCAATTAAGGGTAGCAATGTAGTGACATAAATTAACACAGTTTGAGAACAAACCTTTACTTAGTGACACACTAAAACACATATCAGTCCTTCAGCATCCTGACAGAAAAAATGCACTTAAAACAAATATTTTGTTTCCAGAAACTTAAATTCTATCTTTCTAACGATACTTGGAAGTTGGCTCTGTGAATCCTTCTTATTAGCCACACACTCTTTAGAAATTCAGAACTGCAAATGAGTAAATGTAATTGGTGTTAAGTACTTTTAGTAATTAACAGTGACACTTGGTCAATATTTGCAACAGGTAGAATCTTGTACCCTTTTTTTCCTCTGAGATACCTTTCTATATTATCTAAAATCAGGTCTTCTACAAACTGTCTTAATGAATGACAAGATGGACACACAGCTTTGTATAATCACGATTGCTGATACATATGTATCTCTTCAAGGGAGTCAACATTTGATTTGTTGATGGTTATTGGTGTCATTGCATATATAAAGTTGGAAGTGGTGACATAGCTTATACTTTAAATGAAATATTTCCTATCTCAAGCTATCCAACGTTTGAACATGAAATAGACTATTATATTCTGTGTAGAAAAATAGATATTTGCTTGAACTATTGTGGTAGTATTAAAAAACTGAGGTTCATGAAACAAGGTAAAACCTAAGACAGAAGAAGCAGTTCAGAAAAGGTCTTTATCATGAACAATTATGACGGCCTTTGAAATGAAGATTATTTTGTGCATTGTTATCTGTTGAATGAGGAAATACATTTCACTTTTGTTCTTCAAGAACACTTAAGCTACCTCATCGTTAGTGATCTTACAAAATGCCTCATTTCAAATAAAATGGTAATTTGGTTTTTTCATAAGAATAGAATGGCACTATTAGATACAAAAACATTTCATAACTCATTTTGTATTGCTTTTATTTATTTTATCTCTTCAATGACTGTAACTTTATTTACACAAAAATATTTAAATTTGTGGATTTGCAGCAGTTCTGTGCAAACTTCCTGTCGCTTAATTGAACAGAAGAAGAGTTATGTCAAAGAAATGGACAAGAGCATGTGGATGGACATGGGTGAATTTCATTTTTATGTGTAAATCACACTGCATGCCAGATATGCCCAAAAGGATAGGTACAAGACAAAAAATTGGAAATTTTCAGGCTTGAATCAGCTGTATGTGCATTGATCTGGTGTCAGGAATGTCACTTCACAAAAACATAATTGTTGCTGATTGCCTTGAGCCAGGTACAATCCACAGATTGTATTACTTCTTGTAAGAAATGCAGCTTATGCAAGAGAAGAGTAATGATCAAAGAAAGTGAAAAACTAACAAAATATGGTCAATTCTATTGCTTGAGAGAGAGAGAGAGAGAGAGTGTGTGTACATATGTACGTACGTATGTATGTATGTATGTATGTATGTATGTATGTATGTATGTATGTATGTATGTATGTGTGTGTGTACATATGTACGTATGTATGTATGTATGTATGTATGTATGTATGTATGTATGTATGTGTGTATGTATGTATGTATGTATGTATGTATGTATGTATGTATGTATGTATGTATGTGTGTATGTATGTATGTGTGTATGTATATATGTATGTATGTATGTATGTACGTATGTATGTATGTATGTATGTATGTATGTATGTATGTGTGTATGTATGTATGTATGTATGTATGTATGCACATATGTACATATGTGTGTGTGTGTGTGTGTGTGTGTACATATGTACGTACGTATGTATGTATGCACATATGTACGTGTGTGTGTGTCTACGTACGAACGTACAACAAACACTATCTCCTCTTCACTGATTGTATAAAACTGATGCAGCTGAAAATTTCTTGTAAGTAAACTAGGAAATCGATATCTATTCTTAATATGCAAGGCTGACTACTTGTATGTGACTTCCAGAAAAGTCAGAATAGAAGACAGACAGATTAGGTGTGCCTGTGAACAGGCAGTACAGCACAATATAGTAACACTGAATTACATGTGCAGCTGGTTTATCAAAATGTGCTGCAAAACATATCTTAGCAACCAAGATTACATATGGACCTAGTTTCCATGTCTAGAATAGAATTACATGACTATGCTTAATAATTCTATTTCTCTGCCACAGATTATTTGAGCTAGATCATTTGTTTCATTATTAGTTGCACTAACATACATAATTGTAATACCATATGATGATAAAATGCATTTTCAGTCATACTTAATATTATGTAGTCTATGGGATATTCTAGGAATTGCTTATAAGTTGTGAAGTAAAAAAATATCAATTCTTCCTTTTTATGTCTCCTCTGTTAGGCGTTCTCTGTAGTATATGGCTTTGATGTCTATTGATAGCAGAAATGTTGCTCTATATGCCAAGAAGTATGTTACACTTTTGCAGTATGAAAAATTATTTCCTAGTAACTATTCAAAAGTACTATCTCAGAAAATTACAGCCAAAGTATGAAATCACACATAATGTAGTCTCAAGATCCGTAATTTTGTTTAAGAATATTCATCCATTTTTATTTTACAAACATTTAATTTGAAGTAAGGTTAACCATACTATTATATCTACAGGTATGACAACACTTTTCTTATGCATTCATCATCATATGACACTCTTCTTTATTCTTCAATTGAATGCCATTTATAAAGAGTAGCCAGTATTCACATTCGTAAAGATGTATGATGCACTTTGCCTGTTCATTATGATGACACATGTTACTTTCAACTATAAAACCTTCAGAATATGTGGAATAAATGGTGTAGGTCACTGGAACACAATCTCTATGCAGAGTAAATGTAGCTTATGCTTGAGCACACTATATATATTCCATGATTTTATTAGTTGTGTGATATGTAGTTTTGTTGTTGCTAGTCATAGTAAATATATTGCCTTGTCAGACAGTTTGAAGCATACATTTCCTTACATAGGCCAATGGTTCTGTTTTAAAATATTCCATATTCTGCAGCCTACTTTAAGCCTAATTTAAGACTGTCCTGCAAACATAGGTAAACATTATAGCCTTTCTACAGCAGAATACCCAAACAAAAGAGCACTTAAATCCCCTTGTTATAACAGAATAATTTATAATATGTTTACACATGGTCATCATCATCATCATTAGCGCAACAGCCCTCCAAAAGCTAAGGCCTTCCTTAGTTACTCATCCCAGGTTTCCCAGTTCAAGGCAACACTCTTCCATTTCCATATTCCAATGGCTTTGCTATCATCGTCCACTCCGTCCTTCCACCTAATTTTCGGTCTTCCTCTTCCCCTTGCGCCTCTTGGATTACTAACAAGGATTCTCTTCGCAGGCCTATCTTCTTCCATCCTAATAACATGTCCTGCCCATCTCAGCTGACACAACTTTATGAATGTGACTATATCCTCGTCCTTGTAAAGGTCATATAATTCCTTTTTTTTCCAATGCGCCATTCATCTCCTTCTTTGGTGGGACCATAAATTGCTCTCAAAATTCTCCTTTCAAATACCCCAAGGCTTTGAATGTCCCCTGTTTTTAGTGGCCATGTTTCTGACCCATTACATATGGTCAAGTGACAATACGTATTTGGTTTTACCAAGCAGATCCTCCGTTCAGAGTATATAGGAAAAAATAACACATTAATAATTTGCTGCTGAAGCTTATAAAAAGCACAACAAACCTTTTTAGTAAACACAGCTTCAATCAAATACATAAAACTCTTGTCAGAGAGAGAATGAATACTCTTAAACAGAGACAGTCCAAATCCAGTCTTGATATAACAACACCAAGCCTGCATGCTCTTTCTTGTCACTGAGATAAATTCTAAACAACAAAACATACTAGTGTTACTTGAATATTGAATCTCTGTTACGATGCTTAATAATCCTTCTCTTAATTATCTACTTGAAGAAGGCTAATACTAAAAATATGTTACAAATAAACACTTTTTTTTGGCATTCAGAACTGTGCTAACATTTGTAAAAGTTTCTGTATGTTGCACAGTTTGCTTCACTTTTGTACAATAGTTCTATGACACTATGGAAACAATACAGAACCTCGTGTATAAAAATTTCATAACCAAAGAATTTACTTGTAAACACTGACATAAAAATATGTCTGCTGCATGGAAGGGGCTGCTTTACATATGTGGGATGTTCCCACATGCCATAATTAAGTAATTCCACACAGTCTGATCCTTCTTGAGAAATTAGTGGTCATTCAGGTAGTCAAAAAATTCTTTGTCCTTTATGGAACATGAAAGTTTATTACCATATCTGAAACAGTATGCCACTGAACCCTATGTTGAGCCTGTTTAATCCAGCCCACAACTTCACACCTTATTTTTTAAAATCCATTTTAATGTTATCACTCCATCTGACCTTATGCCTAGGCCTTCAAAACTATCTCACCCCTTCAAATTTTCCAATTAAAATTCCCAATGTGATCTGTACGCTCTGACCATCTCAAAGATGATTTGATCACCCTAACAGTGTGATGAGCAGCACAAAATATGAAGCGACTCATTATGCATTTAGTAAATAAAGTAAATAAATTTTCCATTCCAATGTGTAAGTAGGTACAAATAAAAAGATGTACATTGCACTTACACTTTGACTTTGCACTTCCCTTGTCTTCCCTGGTTGTGAGAATAAACACTGTGCCTTTTCTCTTAGTGGTCCTGACAAAGACTTTTGGCTCATTCTGACCTGGTGAACAACTAAATGTCCCTCTCTTATTTATGTCTGTAGTATATAGAATACTTGATTTCGTTATTTAAAAATGGTTTATTTATCTTCAGAAATGTACTAGCTGGTCTATGAAAAGGTATTCTGTATGTTCACATTATCTTCTGGGAAATTTTCCATAAAATTAGTTGAAAATATAGAACAACATTCAGAACACATAAGGAACCAGTCTATACGGAACTTCTCGACAGTATCTTTCCCAGTGGTGACCGTATTTAAGAGCACACTTCTCCTCATCTCGAAATGTTCTATGCACAAGCAGACATGTCAGAAATATGAAGTACAGGAATGGCCACACTCCAAGTCCAAGTCCTGGCAGACACCATGCAAGTGAAGCCAGCAGTTCAAATGTATAATTTAAATGCCGTGCATAGCCCCAGAAACCTGCAAAATGAAGTGATTACCGTGTAACAGTTTGACACAAGTATTATAAGGAAGAGGATGATGATTATTCTGGTGGTGGTGGTGGTGGTGGTGGTGGTGGTGGTGGTGGTGGTGGTGGTGGTAGTGGTGGTGGTGGTGGTGGTGGTGGTGGTGGTGGTGGTGGTGGTAGTGGTGGTGGTGGTGGTGGTGGCGATGGTGGTGGTGATGATGATATGTTAACAGAACAAATGGTTATGGAAAAAGATGATGAGTAGAACCCAAAGTAGCGAAGTAATTGCCGTAACTATTCACACTTTGCGTATATCTGCTACAAAGCTCCTTTTAGAATCTTATAGTTATTATCTTAAAGAGAGCAAACTGTATAAAATTAATGACATAAAAGTGCACCATACTGAAGACACAATATCTTACCTGCGAGATTCCTGTATGAAAACTAGAATCTTTCTGCCTCCAAGTTTCTTTCTGTATCTATCATCTTCTTAAAGCCAGAGTGGCATAGTCAGTGTGATTACTAGGCTACAGGCTGAAAAATCTGGGGTTTGGATCCCAGCAGGGCAAGACATTCTTCTCTTTGCCAAAATGTCCATATCAGACCTGGGCCCACGCAGCCACCGATCCAATGGATACTGGGGGCTCTGTCCCTGGGGTAAAGTGGCTTTGGCATGAGATTGACCACTTACCTCCATATAGTACAGAGGTTAAGAATGAGTGGAGATATGCTGTAATTGGTCCTACAGGCCTTCAGGGTGTGTGTAGGAAAACTTTTCTTTTCTCTTTCTCTGTCATCTACTCTGGTCTAATTGTCACAATGTTATATTTTAATCCACAACACTGTTTTTTAACTAGGCAGGTGTCAGACATTTTCTTTTGTAGATTCCAAAGGGTTCATGCCATAGACCTATGGTTTTTATCACTTAGTGCCCCAAAGAGAAAGCTGGATGTAAAGACAGCAACACTACTCTCTCTGTACTGTGCTGGTTTGTCCTACAAATTGCACTTACCTGACAAGAGAAGTTTGGAGGTCTGGACATTACCGCTACTATCTTTGTACTGTGCCATTATGAAGCGGGCTGGCTTGCCCCACAGATCACACTTGCCACCTGGAGCTCTCCGGAACATCTGTTTTTCGTAATCAACTCTGTAGTTTAGGAGGATTGTAAGGAGGCCAAGCAGTGCAATCAGTAGAGCTGTTGTTGTAGAGACAATAGGTGGGTGTGCCACCAGGTAGTAGGATGAGAAGGTGTAAAGGCAGGGCACCCATACCAGACAGCCCCAACAGATGTAGTACCCAGCTCTGTCTAAGATGATGTCTAGGGTGCTGAAGTAACCTGTCTCCCACCAGAAGAACTTGGCCACAAACACAGACTGAAGAATGAACAATACAAGGATTAAGGTTATATCACAAGAACTGTTGGTTATTGATTGATTTTACTATGCTGTATCAACTGCCAAAAGTTGATATTTTATTGTCAAACAATTCTTTCTCTTCTCTATTGGTTGTCATATTACTGTCTAGGAAGGGAGAGTGATTGTGAATCACGAGTTAATAAGGATGGGAAGAAGCAGTTTTGATCTGGCAAAGTCTTGGAATTTGTGTGGCTGGACTAATTGCAACCATAAGAAATCCAAGCCAACATTTGATGTCTGGGCAGAAATTTGAACTTACAACATCCAGAACAAAGGTATGATAGTACAACCAGTATACTGACCAGGCTACTACCTGGACATCCAATAAGTCATGGTTTGATTCCCTGCAGGAGTGAGAGATACAGCTCTTCACAAATACATACATCCAGCCTCCTGTTCAAAGAGCACTGCAGGATCTCTCCCTGAGGGATAAAGCTGACCACTCAGCACCGTCTGCTGCTGAGGTGGAGAGAGAAGCTATACCTCTACTCTCAAATATGTCTCTGCATCTTGCACAGGAACTACTTTTTGCTGCATATGAACCAAGTGTGCCAACATTCAATTATATAATTTTGCATGAGACATGGGAGATTCATTGTTATTTGGGTGGAATATGAAAGGCAGAGGTTGGGGACTACTGTAATTTATGCAGGCATTTATCTCTATGTGCTGAAGAAAAACAGTGAATTCCAGGGCTTCTGTATTTGTGTATTATGAATATGGGATGCACTAAGAACCAGCTACATAACTATGTGTGACAGAAGAGAGAGATAATAAAGGAGGCACCTCTCAAAGAGTATGCTGTGTAAATCAAACAGACAGGGTCGTATCTGACCTTTTGCTTTTGTAATCATAAGCTTAGGTCTTCCACATTCGCATTCTTCCAAATTTCCAGCCCACATATGCAAATGCATAACACTTGTTTAAATGTCTGTAATCACTTTGAATACTAAAACTCATTTCCAAGCTACAGTACTTTGTCAGTTAACATTTAGTTGGAGCCAGAATGAAATCTGCTTCAGTGAAGACAGTAATTAGACCCTGAGTGTCCAAGTCCTCTGGGCAGATATAATGTGTCAAGTGGTATGTAACTGTCTATTTACGAGGTGACACAACATAACATCACAGATGATTTAGATGTGCATTGACCCCAGTGTCAGAACTTCAGATTTCATGGTTTGGTATTGTTAAGATGTCTGTTGTATCTGACAGTAGCTACAATTCAAGTGTCATTCACTTTAAAAATGACATACAATTTTAACAGATTGATCATCATAAATATTATCGAAATTTACATTAACTGGGTCTTATGATTCATTTCACTGTTTCTTAACAACTGTAATTCCATGTTGCTGTGCAGTATGCTATGTGTAATTTATTTCTCCCCATGTGATTAGAATTAAAGAAATAAAGAACAGCTCTATCTAACAGGTCCACTGGAAAAAGATCCAATTTAGAAAATATTGCTTTCAATTTTTGTACACTTAAACACTGCATGCTGAACAAATTTCAAAAGCTGTGGGGTACTTAATGTGATGTACCATCATCAGAGCTCTACAGAATTGAAATGAATTGTTGTTTTAGTGGTCGTTCGTGATTGCAAAAATGTGGTGAATGGTTCGTTGACATTTCATTTGCAGTACCATAAGGTGGCATGAAATTTTACTTTTGTGCATATTATAAGTTGCAGACCCAACCATACACATCATGTACACAGCCTGATGGCAAAATACGGTCTGACTCCTAAATGCTTGGGCTGGGTACTAGTCTCAAAAAACTCTCATTTTCTGTCATTACAAATAAGCAATTTTAATATTTCAGAAGCCTACTTTAAGAATAAAACAGGGGCAGGATGGGCACCTTTTGTTATTCAACTATTTCCTTCTCATTTATTTTGCTATCCCTGTATTCCTACCTGAAGCAGTAAGTTGACTAGAGTGGCAGCACTGAAGCCATGACGCTTGACACCTGCCAGATAGAAAGCAAGGATCAGGACCTGCCAGGCCATCATGCCGATGCGGCAGTTGGTCAGCTGTTTTACATCCACCCCGAGGATTCGGGGGTGCAGTTCTAGCCCAGTGTAGAACTCGTAGAGCAGGGGGCGTGAGGGGTGTTTGTCTTCAGGGTGCTGAGGCCTGAAATACCCCTTGAGCAGTAAAAGTGCGCACAGTGTAAGAGCCACCACATTCAGTGTGCCCAGGAGCTCCGGCATGTTGCTGAAGATGTCACTGGAGAGGTCAGGGTATATCGCCTGCATAGTGACGAAACCCACCAAACTTGCCCAGTAGTACAGCACACCATTATCCTGAAAAGAGTCACAGAGTTATGTTGTGGTCCTATGAGTTATGGCATTGTGTAATCTTGTAGGTGGTTACTAACATTTCAGAGAAAAGTACAGCCCCTGTCTTCAGGGTAGAAAGGCGTAACAATGGTAACCACCTACCAAATTGCTGTGTTATAACACAAATTGTGACACCTCAGATCTCCATACAACATTTAATTATACTAGAGAGAGTGAGGCTGTTAGTAAAACTGCAACCTGCTGAGATCTTATAAGGAATGACAGAACTTGATGTAGTTTCATAAAACCTGTACGCACATCACACCATTGAAGGCTATATGCCGCCTACAATACTTTTTAATTTTGAAGCAGAGTAAGAAGATGAAAGAGTGATGGTAAAGATGAACTCTTTAGGAAAGAGCAGGTACTTTATGTACCACCAGTTTTAACATTCAAAAATATATGTTCTACCTTAAAGCTGCACTCTTACTCATATTTATGTTCATACTACTAAGAATATTGCCAGAAGGACAAGTAGGCAAAGCCCGGGAACCTGCACACAGAGCTGTGTTCTTCCAAATATCTGAGAGCACTGGATTCAAAAGTACTTTCTCATTTCTTTGGTCTATAAAGGGTTAAGGGGAACAAGAAGAATTAGGCTTATTAAAATTGGTGGTGGGGTGGTGGTGGTTATGGTGTTGGTGGTTTAGTAGTAGTAGTAGTAGTAGCAGTAGTAGTAGTAGTAGTAGCAGTAGCAGTAGTAGTAGTAGTAGTAGTAGTAGTAGTAGTAGTACTTACTAGCAATATAGTGAGGCACCAAGCATCTCAAGAATAGGGTAGTTCCAAATCCCATAACAATGTGTACATGTGTGGCTAGTTCATACGGGCTACCCGTTCTCCTATGTGCACCAAGAATTTTTCTTTGGCAGGAGAGGAGCTAACCCTGAGGCTATATATAATACATGTTTGATTTTAAAAATTTTGTTACGAAAATCATGTCAAAATCTCCGAGCCGACATCTAGTTAGTTTACAGGGACAGTTAAAACTCAATGAAAAAAAGAATCTAAATTTTTGTAAGTTTTTTTGCATTTTCCATTATTCCAATGCAGTAATCAAAGCAGTTCAGTGGCTGATTTAGGCTTAAGCGTAAATCACTTAAAACCTTTCATATCATCGTGTCTACAAAAGCTGTGCTTTTTTAATTTGGCTCTGGTACGGGGTGGCTGCAGCCCGGCAACCCACCCTCCCCCCTCTTGGGTGCGTCAATGCTCGTTCTCCGATCCGATCGTTGCTACTTTACGACCAAAAATAAAATCATGTAAATTGAAATAAAATATTAAACTACGTTTCTTTACTGTATTGCTTTGTGCAAACTGTGAATTATGGGTTAATACCTACAGTGAGGTCGCCTTTAAGATAAGGCCTCTTGCTAAACTCTGTTTCTGGTACGTAATGTAGGGGCATTGTATACACATTTTCAACACTTCCAGCACGTTAACGCGCTACGTATTATTGTCCCTGAGATGGACCACCAGTCAATCTAGCGACGACAGATCCCTCGAAGCTGGTGGGTCAGTAAGAGTCCCTCACTCTTGCGAGAAATTCATGCCAACCACAGACGTACCAGGCTCATCGTCACATATGAAATACGCCTAAATGGGCAATGTACAACACAGTCGCGGCATACGTTAACCACAACATGGGATTCGCCAGCATTTCGCATTCAAAAAGTGACGTACGTATATGTAGAAATGACAATGTCAAAAAAATCATAGCTAATGGTAATTCGGGTATAGCCTACTTGATCGCGTGGGCCTTGCCTCTTGCACCGTACCTGGTAAGGCGGTCTGTAGCCAAAGAGCGTGGAAGGTCCGTGGACCAGGCCTGACGGAACCTGTAACCAGAAGACGGCCCACAACGAGAAGAGTCCTACACATCCCCAGGAAAAGCTGTTGCCTAGCGCTGTAGAGGCGGCCAGACGCCACGTGAGGGTAGTTTCTTCTTGTCCGACGTGGGCGAGGTACTGAACGGCAACCGTGAATACCACCAGGAAAACTGGAGGCACAATGTGGTACCTTACCACGTCGTACCACTCCGGTGGTTTCATTATCTTTGTGCACCTGCAACAAAACAACTCCAGCTCAAGACAGTGTACAGGCACGTTGACAACACGCCTGTCTACGCGTAGGAACGAAGGCTGGGAGAAACTGTAGGTTGGCAGTGTGAGTGGCTCAGCGTCCAGGCAATGCATAAATAGACCCATAGATGGAAGTGAAATAGTGTATTGTGGTCTACACAAAGCCGTCTCCGCGCATCATGCGACCAGCTGGACTCATCCATCTGTGTATCCCCCCCCAGAATAACAGTGTATTTTTCCTGAGTGCGTGCCACAACTCCTGCAACGAAGTCCATGTAACAAATGGACAGCTACAAAGACACGTGGTGAGGTATGATGAGAAGTCTTCGAGAAAATCAGCTACATTGAAGATTTAAGATTGAGAGTTAATATTTGGGCTCGTTAAAGGCAGGTAATTCTTCACCAGTTGAGCGCCCCTTTGCTTTTCAGTAAAAAATCTGTTCCATGGAGTTAGCAGAAAAATAAAGTGGTTCCAATATTCGCCCCCCGCTCGCCCCCTTATTTTTGATGCCTTCATGCAGATATTGAGAATTTTATGTAACCTGTATAATAATACCTCAAGAACTATCTACGTTTTCGAATGACATCGACATCGCAAATCACAAAGACAGGAATTGCAGCTAGAATTTTGAAAGAGTCCGAGATTATCACGGACAGTATGACAAGACAATAAACTTAAATCTTACCTAGTTCGCCGTTACAGAAGCACGACAGTTCGACAATGAACTCTTTGTAAAGTAACTGAATAACAAGGACAAACCGCAGAGTGGTACTGTGTTTGTTGATATTCTGCACTATCATTGCTTCAGCTGTCTTCACAAGATAAGCAGTGACAAGGCTCTTCATAATAATCATAGACTTTAGACATTCACTCGCGGTATCGGGTTTGAGTAGGATTCCAGACAGGCGTTTGGCACGAATCGTAAGAATGATTTTTTCCACCTGTCTCCCCAGTAGGATACTAGGATTAAGACATGTCTTAACCTTTTAAAGCCTAGCGGTAACTTTGCATACGACCAGGTTTAACATTAAAAAATTCTACGTGGTGCCCACATTGCGTTTATGTGTTTTGTACAGATCTCAGAACAAACAGCAACTTTTACCTTATAAAACATTAAGAGACTGGTTTTTATAACCGAAGTGGAGAGTGTTTACAGCGCGGTACGCACTGAGTCCTTACATAAAACACGCTTCGTCTTTAAAGGGTTAAAGTAGTCTGCGATCATTTTTCTCTAAATGTTAATATGTCTTAATCCAACACTCTTTTATTCCAAAGAACTGCAGTGCAAGAACCAGCAGAGTACAAAAAAGCGAAGTACCCAAAACAATGTTGTTATTGTTTACCCCTGCATGTGCCAGCCATTTTCTCCCATCTTCAGATCAAATAATTACACATTTTGGAAGGTTCTTAATAGCAGTCAATATTTTAGTAATTTTAAGTTACAGTAGAATATAAAACACATATTCCATTATTGTAACCAGAAATGTAAAGTTTCCATAACCCTCCTTGATATATACAAAATGCGCCCCCTAAGACGGCAGAAAATGCCTGAGTCTTGTAGGAGTAAATAATAATTATGTGTTTGTGTGCTGTACCTCTTACTTTATCAAATGAATATTTAACATCACAGAGCACAGAATGACACAGGCTCCCCTCACACAATGCCGTCCGTTTTAAAGTATACTGCTCGTATTATTAAACTAGTGTAAAACTACCATTAAACTACTATTATTATAAAACTATTTATTTTGCCGTCTCTTGGACTCTGCTGCCCGGCATGGCCTCACTACTCGCCCTCCTCCCTCCCCAGCTACGCCCCTGCATAGGAGGGAGGATAATATTAAAGCGAACCTTGAAGTACGAATGTGGCAAGTCGTAGATTCATCGTGCTCACGATAAACACCAGTGGCTGGCTCTTGTGTACACGGTAATGGAACTTGTGGGGTATAGATCCAAATGTTCTTGGAAGTTAGACCGTATCGATTGGTAAATATTTACAGACGTTTAAAAGATGCTAGTGGCTCCATCTCCAGGGGTCAAGCATGCCAGAAGACTTGACTATTCCTCAATACCGCCGTGAGAACTTCAAATCTCTCAGGCAACATTCTTTGGATTTTAAGAAAAATAATGTATGATTTGCGTTATATCACATTAGTTCGTTTTCAACTTTGTAATATGTATAGAAAAAAACAACGAACTGATTCCTATTTAAACACCTGTTCTTCGGGAAGATAAACTTATCGACAATTACCACCACTTCATTTGCAGTGCACAAATCAGCTGTTAATCCAGGATTGTTTGATTATTGATAACTTAGCTTAGTCCTACGTGAGGAGACTGGAAGCTGCGGGATCAGTTTAGTTTAAACGTTACGCCAAGGTTAAGGTTCTAAGCCAGGAGTCTCTACTCCGCGGCCCGCCAGGTCGTATCATGCGGCTCTTGGCCACATTTTAAAGTTATTTATACAGTATAAATATTACACAATGATTTATGCGGTTTGGTATATTACTTATTTTTCCACGTGCAGCCCGCAAACCAGCCTACAATAATGGATGTGGCTCTTTGCCATAAAAAGTTTGGACACCCATGCCCTAAACGCTAAGATTACACTTTATTAACGAACTACGAGTTTGTGTACAGTAAAACGGAAACCTCAAAATAAACCGGACTGATTGCTTAAGCTGAATTTTTTTGAATGATAAATAAGCAAGGAAGGCATATAGGACATACTGGCGCAGGACATTGCTCCAACTCTAAATTGCAGTAAACTCCTTCAATTAGCGCTCTGTGACGCGCTTGTTCTTGCAGCATGCAAATTCACTAACATACCGAATTAATATGGAATTTTTGTATTATGACGCCACCAGGTATTGCGGAAGACATTTGTCAAAGGTCAAGGCAAACTGTTATTCGCACCGCATTATCAATGACGTGGCATCAGACGAGCTCTGTGAAACACGAAGCTCTTCTTGATTTGGTATCTCCTGCTGCTCAGTCTGACGTGAATTAGTATGTCAGTGCACTAACGCAAGGAAGAAAAACTTTTGTGTCCACGTTACATTGTCAACTTCTTTGTTCTGTACTTATCTGAACTGCAAACATTAAGATATAAAAGGCTGTAATTTTACCTGTTTTTATGGGTGTAAAACTTGGTATCTCAGCATAAGCGACGGTACTAGATCAATTCTGCTTGAGAAGAAAGTGTTGAGAATCTTTGGATGTGAGAGATATGCTGTAACAGAAGGTTAAGGTCTTGTGTAACGGGATATTCGTAACTCGCTTTTTGCGTAAGGTACTGTTAGTGTGACCGTACAGGCCTAAAGTAGTATGAGATGGGTAGGGAATCTAGCACGCATGTGACATGATAAGTTCAGGCACGATTGTAGTCGGAAAACCTGAAGGGGAAATATTCTGAAGATGGATACATATATATGAAATTATATTAAATAGGTCTGCAATATTCAGAAGATGGATACGTGTATATGAAATTATATTAAATTGGTCTGAAATATTCAGAAGATGGATACGTATATATGAAATTATATTAAATGAGTCTGAAATATTCAGAAGATGGATACGTATATATGAAATTATATTAAATGGGTCTGAAATATTCAGAAGATGGATACGTAATACGAAATTATATTAAATAGGTCTGAAATATTCAGAAGATGGATACGTATATATGAAATTATATTAAACGGGTCTGAAATAAGTGTGATTAAGGATGTGGAATGGACTGAACTGTCTCAATACAGATCCCACTGATGGGCTTTTGTTAATGTGGTAATGAATCTTCGAGTTCTGTAAAAGGCCGAGGATTTCATAATTAGCTGAGCGATTACTAGCTTTTAAATAAAGACTGTCCGCCATGGAATTCATTGGTTGGTTGGTTGGTTGGTTGATCAGCTCGAGTCTAGCACCAATGAAATACCTGTGAAAAACCACGAAACATGGAGCGACAGTCGTCTTGCCTTTCTGCGTAATGGACTAATAATGGAAGTATAAATATGCCACAGTGTTGCTACTTGACAGCGGACGGCTGATCAATAACTGTGGAATGACACAAAACTGCAAAATATGATATAAGTAGAGGGCAACTACAGAACACTTTGGCGTGAGATTTCCCCTTTAAATCCGATGTAATATATCTGACACGTAAATATTTCTTTTAACAACTGCGAAGTGTTTAAAATTAGTTTATGGCAGCAGTGATGTTTTATGTCGCACTTTGGCTTTTGCACTGAAGTTAGCTCTTTCATCGTCTGGGCACGAATGTTGTGAAATGAGACAAACATGCGTAACTTCCGACATTAACAACGAGAATTTCGAGAAGTGTAGAATAAAGGTCATTTTCCTCATGTTAATAGACATGAAAGGATCTTAGTGGTAAATAACTAAGTTTGGATTTTATAATTGTTTTCAAGGTTTTGCTAAATCAGGAACACACGTGGACCGACACAGCTAAGTTGTTTTACAAGGTTTTACTAAATCAGGAACACACGTGGACCGACACAGCTAAGTTGTTTTACAAGGTTTTGCTAAATCAGGGACACACGTGGACCGGCACAGCTAAGTTGTTTTACAAGGTTTTGCTAAATCAGGAACACACGTGGACTGACACAGCTAAGTTGTTTTACAAGGTTTTTATGTTAGTACCGCCGTACTGATAAAGGACAGCCGTTTGATGGAGGTCTCCAGTGGCATTACATCTAAGATCTTCATGCTGGAGGCAGTTACAAATGTGGCACTGTAGCGTTCACTTTGTATTTTGTATTTTTAAACACACTCTGTATGCTGATCCGTAATTACGTATTTAGAGATTTGCTTAGCCGAAAACGAAGTTTTGATTAAACATCTCTTTACTTCAGAGTATTCAAAGGAATGAAATGTAGGAGCCTAGTAACATGCCACTCAAATGGAAATCGACGAACTCCATGGATTATCTTTATGTTGTCCATTCCTTTGTGTTGATACGCAGGAAACTAAATGTAACAGTTGAACACAGCATATATTTGCTGACAGGTACTACATGTTTCGGCTTTAGAAACAAGTCATCATCAGGCTGTGCAAAAAAAAAAAATAAGATTGCGCCCCTTTCAATTCTCAAACATGCCGGACGACTCGTGAACATATCACTGAATACTGTTTGAAGTTATTTTCTAAAAACTGCCGATATTGCACACTGATGTAACGGCGGCTACATGATTTACACGCCGGCAATACTATAGTCGCGTGTACGGTTATGTTGAATCATCTGAGATCTTAAGTCACACAGTCCAGTTTAATATGCTGTGTGTAACAGACTTGTGAGGCACCATGCAAAATACATTTGTTTTATTGTTAAATACGCGGTACAGCCTAATACAGATTATTTTCATTATAGAAACCTATGTAAGGAAGAAATCGTATGAAAAGTGCCATACGAAGTATAGACTACGGGTTCCCATGTGGTCAAGTCCTTCGAAATCAAACACGTCTTATTGTCGAAGGGGGTCATTTCCAACAGCCATTCCAAAATGCAGTAAACTGTGTATGCAGACATGTAAGGCCATTAACCTTTCCGTGCGTCTGGGTTCGCTTTTCATTTGAGCTCTGTGTACAAAGGCATTTTTGTCCAAGTCCTACATCCATGGGAAAAATCTCCAGAGAAGCTTGTCATATTAATTGCTTGTACACATCACTGTTACTTCACATATTATGCAGCGTGGGTGAATTGACTATACGAAGTGAGATATATCGTAGTACTCCTGGAAGATGATGGCGTAGTGTTTTAAAACACACCGCAATTTTCGTGTTGTTTGAAATTCACTATTCACAACCAATCTCTAATTCGACATTATTTAGCACCAACAATTGACAGAGAGTTGTTAAATAAGGCAGGAAAATCTTACAGGAACACTCGCTCAGGTTTCTCCGAGTGAAGCGCGGCGAATGTTACAAATTAGATTCGACACCGATTACCAGCGTATGTTTCATCAGAAAGCAGTAACACGCTGAGCATTACGTGTATGACTCCAGTCTTACCTCACACAGAGTACAAGGCAAGTCGTGGCATCCTTGTAATAAGCAGAAATTACAGGAATCTTCTTTAGCTGAAGTGATGCACACGAACTACCATCACCCCGACTGAGAGCAGACTGGCAGTGTGCCACTAACCGGCTGAAACGCCAGCTGTCCCGCACCGACCGCACACATGTGGCAGGCGCTCACGCGTTACACGCAAGGCTTCGCTTAGCGTCAGCTGACGCTCTCTGAATGGATACATTGGAAATCGTTCGGAAATGTGGAAGGTTTCAGCTACTTCAGAGTGACTGTCACAAATCAAAACCACATTCACAGAGAACTCAACATAAGTTTAAATTCAAAAAATTCCTCCTACAATTCTGTTCAGAGCCTTTGTCATTGTAGTCTCTCATCTAAAATATTAAGATTAAAGTATACATGTATTGAAAATGAGGTGTTGTTTCATATGGGTATGAAACTGGATATTCCCGTTCTCATTCTCAGCCCGTTCAATCCATTTCTCACACGGTCAACACCATTTAACATTATCCATGTTCCGTGCAGAAAGGTGATTTTACTCTTTGCATGAGGAACACATGCACAACACTCCAACAAAAAAATCTGTATACAATCATACAGCAAGCCTCCTACATACTTCCGCCTTTTTTGGCATCATCAGGGGGTATTCGAAAAAGAAAAAGAAGAACACAACATTGGATAATTGCGTCACGCATGTGCAATTGTAGATTTAAAAAAAAGTTGAAATTACGTAAAAATGTTTAAAAATTATAGTGCAAATTGCACGTAAGTATATCATAGAATTTATAACTTGAATGCAAACAAAGATCTATCGTAGAATGTCATCTTCGTTTTCAGGGGTTTGTCCTGAAAACGTCAAATAAAAATGTTCTTGATAAGGTAAAGGTATAGCACGTAGTAGCGAGTATATTTGCACATACTCTGTGGCTTCTGTAGTTGTTTGTATCTCCATGGATGCGGATTCCGTCGACTACCCACCCCGACATACACATAGACAGAGACCAGCTCGTAGTGCTCACAGTGACATTAAACCTGATGTGTGTACCTTGGCAGTGTTTACTCACCCTTGCGACTGTGCTGTCAAACGTCGTAGGTATTGTGCTATTTCGTTGCAGTTTTGAATTTTACAGCGTTACAACACGACATATAAGATTATACTTAACATCCTACAGTGCTTTTTACGTTTTTAGATAAATAGGATGGCAAAAGTTGTGGCTTTAATGATACAAAATATTCCCGCAGTATAATTTGTTTTCTGATTTCATGGACGAAATTTTTAATTGTTGATGCCGTTGTTGTCACCCACTGATGTACAGTGTCGAACAGTATCATATAAATAGAAAATACGTGTGTATAGCGAACTGACACGTAATAGTAGCGTGGTATGTTGAAATTTCGAAAGAAAATGTTGTTTTATCGTTTACTCACGTGCGATGCGAAAAGCGTCTGTTGCTTCGAGCATAAGGAGGAGTACTCCACACTAACTTCTACTATCGGCGCACAACGTCTGGAGATATTTTTTTTTTCACAGCATCCTGGAAGAATCATCTGTCAGTGTTTGGTGACAGTGCCACACAGAGTGCTATGAATGGATGCATGAAGGAAGCTATTGCGCACCCTCACTACATAGTGGGGGTGCAGGGACGGATTATCAAGGGTTGCCGCAGGGCTTGTAGTCAACCCCTATATCGACTCCCCTTACTCCCAGCAGCTCAACTGGTGCACAACTTCCTGCCCCCAGTTGCACGTTCTAAATCTTCTTCCCAGCTGGGACACGATAAAAGAAACCTCTGTTCGAATTGTCCTATCCCCACGCAGCAATGAGAAGCGTGTTAGATCTTACATTTTGTACCCTTTCGTCGGTCAATTTTGTTATGCTATTGGTGTCGAGTAAATTTCACTTCAGTAGACTCTTAACGGACTAACTTGTAAACTGGGCTAGTTCGCCTCAATTGAAATGTGTTCATGTGTTTTTTGCTAGTCAATTACGTCTTGGCCGATCCCAGTGACCGCGCGGTCTAAGGCGCAGGTCTGCGGCCGAGCGCTTACTGGGACCGTGGGCTGGAATCCCAAGGGGGGCATGGATGTCTGTCACTTGTGAGTGTTTGTGTTGTCAGGTAGAGGTCTCCGCGACGGGCCGATCCCTCGTCCGGAGGAGTCCTACCGACTGTGGTGTGTGTGTCTGAGTGTGATCAAGTGAAAATAAAAACAACCTCAACACCTACTGTGAGTAGGTAGAAGAGGTAAGGACTGCGAAACGAAACGAATTAGGTCCTGGAGTAATAGTGGACTAGCAAGGCAGTAACAGTGTGTTTGCGCCGCGTAGCTTCTGCTTGGTGATTTAGGTAGTAGGGTATATGCATAGGTGGATTACTTCCATGAAGTCCCTGTCATTTCGCATTATGACTTTTAGGGCAAGTGCAACTTGACTTCCCGGTACTCTTACTTGTCATGTAATTGTAGCTGCTACGTGTAAACAAAGTGTAAATAATGTAGCCTACTGCGTGACCAAACGCACAGATTTTACCAAGGTGTCGTTTATGTTCAAAATGTCTTACAGATTCACCAACGGAAGAAGTAGACGAATTCTTTGGTCTAACCAGCCCGAAAAAGGGCTGTTCTTCAAATCTACAGTCCCATTGGTTCGAAACAATCCTATCCCCTCTTGTCACCTATTGTAGATGTGATTTACAAAACTATAGCAAAAGCGTTTATATAACAAGCAATCCTACCCGCCCTCCCATATAACTTCAGCATCCACACAAACAAGTTCATTCTCTCTTAACCTTTATCCTGCTAATGTGGAATATATGGTAAGCTGCTAATAACGCCAGCGCCACTAATGTGTAACATTTGGTGACCTACATTCGGCAACGCTGAAAGGAACCTCTTTGTCTCTTTCTCTCTCTCTCTCTCTCTCTCTCTCTCGGCTACAAACTAGGCCCTTAAGGGCCTAGCTAGTAGCCGAGTAAGTGTGTGCACACAGATATGACATAGGACGTCTTTCACGATTGATTCAGTGTTGAGACATTGTGCAGAGAGAGAGAGAGAGAGAGAGACAGACAGAGACAGAGAGACAAAGAGGCTCCTTTCAGCGTGGCCAAATGTAGGTCACCAAATATTACACATTAGTGGTGCTGGCATTATTAGCAGCTCACAATATATTCCACATTAGCAGGATAAAAGTTAAGGTAGAGCGTCACTGCTAACTACACCGCTCAGAAACCCCAAAGGACGCCACCATCTAAACAGCAGTGCGTCTAATCGGTATCCTGGAGACATTCGGTTCTTATCACGGTGTTTCAGTGGATACAATTTAGTTCTTTCACGGCCTTTCGCAGGTCGTCCAAGCCGATTTTGGAAGAGTAAACGTACTATTAAACACATTACGATAATTTCCGCATCCATTCGGATTCATCTTTCATATTTATCCTTGCGTAATTCTTTACGTTCCATAGTTGACTTGGGCCTATCAATAACAAGTATGAAAGGTGTTCTGTCAAATTGGCGCTGTGTTTCTGGCAAACTGAAGTTGTAGTTACACCCGTTCATCACGATATTTTGTTACTGCAGGTCTTCAATTCAGGTGGCAATAGGAAATCTGTCACGCTATCTCAGCCGTGGTCAAAAAGTAACCATACGGTGTACAGTTATTTGAACCTTACAATCCACATCGATGGCACCTCTGTAACAGCACATTCGTTTCAAGCCAGCTGTAAAGGGCAATACTTGCACGAACCTTCTCAGCTGGAACAGAGGTCCAACGAAGAACTTCGGCGAAATATTAAACCTTTAAAGACGAAGCGTATCTGTTTTATATAAGGACTCAGTGCATACCGCGCTGTAAACACTCTCCACTTCGGTTATAAAAACCAATCTCTTAATGTTTTATAAGGCAAAAGTTGCTGTTTGTTCCGAGATCTGTACAAAACATATAAACGCAATGTGGGCACCACGTAGAATTTTTTAATTTTAAACCTGGTGGTACGTGAAGTTACCGCTAGGCTTAGAAGGTTAACCACTCCACTCTGGCAGCGGTTCTGGTGAGATATATTACCACATCCTGCTTACCTACATACACACCGGTTCCAGCGCCCTATGACTTTCGTCCTTCCAGCTTTGAAATAATGTCTTGGAAAACACAAATAATGAGAAAACTTATGACTTACTGAAACACGTGTAATGTATTCGTACGTACATGTGCAAATGTGAGAGAGAGAGGAGAGAATATGTGTGTGTGTGTGTGTGTGTGTGTGTGTGTGTGTGTGTGTGTGTGTAGATCTGCGATTCGACGGAGTCATCAATACACGCAAACGTTTGACAGCCACCGCTGTATACCAGTCCTGGTACTGTATGCAAGGTCAAACAAACAGGACTATGGACCTTGTGTTACCTTTGACATTTAGACTTAGACATCAAGCTGCTTTTGCCTTTAAACTCTGCAACTGCTGCTAATATTACAAACGTGACATGTGCTGATTGCTCCTTCAGTGATGATGAATATACACGTATTATTCAGAAAATATACGGAATACAGCAAACACGAAAATATTAGCGACATCATTACGATGAGTAACTAGACATTTCTTCCTCTGGAAGCCTATCTGTCACCCGTATTTCAGTACGTAAGACATGCGTGAAGGCACGAATGTTGCGGCCTGCAGCCTACAAGCTTGTCAGAAAACAAGGCAACGTAAGATCTGGCCCAGTTCCAGTTTATGAGTCATCGTCATATAATAAATAACTGCAGCAAGGACGTCTTTCCTAATTCGCCCTGTTCATAAAATACTGTCAGAGTGACGATATCAAGAAACGTGAGATCGGCGGGATATCGAACACGCATGAAAAAGGAGAAATGCATAAATAGTGGCAACAAGATTGAAATCTTCTGGGATGTTATGCCATATCGACCAGTAACCAGTCACCGACGTTTCGGAGGGTCGTAGTGCAGCAAGGAGTCCCTAGGCCCTGAAGATGAAGGCACTGCAAGTGTTTACTAGTCCAAATGACGTAATGTTCCAGCACAATTCAGTCTTCAGCAACACTGCTGTGAGAAGCTCGAAACTAGCAAAGGCTATAATTCTTCGGAAAAAAGATAGGAGGATAATATTGAAATGAAGCTAAAATGGGGGTGGGGTGTTAGGATGTGGAAGGGTCCGTCTGTCTGCGGACAGGATCCAGCGAAGGATTTCTGTTAACAAGATAAAACATTTCAGACTTCCATCGCGGTGTAATTGAGGCTGTCGCTCTTCTCGGATATCACGCAGAGTAGTTTCGTAGTTGGTTACCGACGTTTATGGGCAACCTTTTGCCGAAACGTCGGTAACCAACTACCAACCCCCACTGCGTAACATCCAGAAAGAGTGAAGGCTACTAAGGGACTTCTAGTTTCAGTTACGCTGCTGCATGTAATTAGTTATACAAACAATAATCGTATTTGTACCATCTTGAAGGAGGAGGCGGCAGGTTCTTCCGAAACGTTGATACATATTACCCAATCACACGCTGTCATATCTCAGAAGACTAATATCAGTTATCATAATTATTGCCGCGAAAACTTTAAATATCGCCAGAATGGTCTTACTTGGCTTCGCAAGGCTATTGCGTGGCCCGATGTCCGTGTAGGGTTACAACAGAAAATGACGGTCCCATTTCCTTTCTTTGCTGGACTTTCACTATCGGATTAAACTTTATGTTAACCCTTTAAAACCATATTACACTTCGTAGAGGTCAAGCCTTGTCAGTTTCAATCAATAGCCACCCGCGTTTCTTCACCCCGGAGCTACAGCAACCGATATGGAGAGACTCTTTCGTTACATAACCGGTCAAAACAGGTATTTGTACCAACAAAGGCTTTAGGCTTCAAATATCCCACCGGCTTCTTATTGAGACGGTAGAATATCTGGTGCAATTACCGGTAGTCTTTGAAGACCTCTGCTTCTTTGATCGATGTGGCTTTCGCAATCTCTTTTGAGCAAACATTTTCCAACGTGGAAGTCTGGCGCCTTCCTGGGATGTGGCGCCTTGCAGTCTGGTAGACGTCTGCTGACATTTCTGAGATAACTGCTTTTTTCTACCCTGACGAAGGAGGCAACCATTTCTTCAGAAACCTGCCCGACTACACGGTGTCTTATTCCAGAAGAAAGTGTTCATAGTTACAACTCCTGGCCGGGAATTCTATCTGAATTTGGTATAAAAAGTAGTCTTTTCCCTACCGATGCCATGAAGGCATGCAGATAGACTAGTGGTGTAGCTCCACTCATTCTTAATCTCATCACTAGATAGAGACGACTGGTGAAGATCATGCCCCGGTCGCTTTTGCCCCGGAAAAGAACCTCAGTATCCGTTGACTCGGAGGATGAGTAGGCGTCACAGGCTGTTTGGACACTTCAAAACAGAGAAAAATCCATTTTCCCTGTCGGGATTCGAACCCAGTTTCGTCCAGCCCGTAACCTGGCCACCATACCACCACGTCAGAAATTCTATGGAAGAAGCAGCAAAAGTAAAATCAGCGCGCCAATGTGAAGAGAACGGTCCTAGTCGGTTATGACTTCTCATGATTGCGAACTAGAAGCAAGACAACGCGATTGCTTTTTCTTTAGATATCCGTTCCTCATCCTTCGCAGTCTCAGTGCAGGCTCTATAGTAATCACTACTCCGTTCGGCTTCCTGTCGCTGCCCTGTTACTTCCTGTTAGTGGCAGCTTGATGTCTGTGCCTCTCCTGTAAATGTCACTCCTACTGCAGGGACGTCATCATGTTCTTGGGCTTGTCAGAAAAGACTCTGGGACATTTGGCGTCCCGGACCAAATTTTGCGGGACAGCGGGGCAGAGTTCTTTAAAATCCATAAAACCGGGACTGTCCTTGGAAAACCGGGACGAATGAGATTCCTATAATGGAAGGTAGTAAAACTGTTATTGCACATGGATTGAACTCTGATTTAAGCATTAAATTCCATTCAAGAATCAAGCAGCTGACGTACTGCGCAAACATACCAACACTAACACGCACACGTGGTTCAGACTAAGACGATCGTCAGCTGGTCACGCCTGCGGAAATGGTACCATGTCGTAACATTTGCATCGCAATGTTTATTCTGGCTGCAACAGAAGGAAATCCCGCACTGGCAAGCCAGTGGGCTACGCCTCGTGACATGAGATGCATCTTTCAGACAAATTTATAACCGTAACAATGACAGCAGATGCCTTACTTAGACAGGGGACATACTTAGAGTGACATTAAATATAAGGCGTAGGTGAGATAACGTAAGTGCGCACTGCACATTTCTAAGGTGTGCATCCACGGAATATTGTTTTTTATTGTTTTAAAGGACCAACCTTTATTGACTATTCAGCCACAAAGGATATTGTTTTTATTCACAAACCAAACTAAGGAACTCCGGCCCGTCTAGTCCGTGGCTAGTCACGTAAGGATTTGTAATCCTCTAAAATTCTGTGTTCGTTGTAAACGTGTATGAGATCGTCAGTCGCTTTAACAGTAACGAGGTTGTTATGAATCCCTATGGAAAATTTGGTTTAACCCACAAGGAAATAATAGGCTTAATCCGACAGACTGATTTTCGAGGTGTTCGTTGTTAATTTTACGTTACTAAATCAACGGTTCATAGTGTCAGAGAAAACCAAATAATGTAAATACTTAAGGTTTCTCCGTTCGGAAACTTGCGTGAATTCTTTTTAATTCCTGGAGTACACAGTCAGAGATGAAGGAAGGATGAGCCGAAGGAATGAGAGAGACAATCGGGTAGTTTTGCAGACTCCTCAGTCACAAGACTTGTTTATCTTGCCAAGAACAGCTTGCACTACAGTGAAAACTCGAACGGATCTGCACATATTTTCATCTGTAATGTTCAAGGACTTGACCTTGTTTCTCTGTCTCAAAAACTTCATCCCCATACAATTCTTCTTCCATCAATGCTTGCAATATATGTTTATAGACCAAATAACTGCAATACAGCACTAGGACTGTATATCAGTTATCGAACAATATTTCTTTGGATGTATTCTACTCGAACATCCTAGCACACTGCGATTCCCCTTCGAACCCCGCTTGTGGTAATCGTAGTGCGTGTATTGCGAAAGGCGCACATTAGCTTCGTCACGTATGTGCGTCCGTTCTTCTGTCCGCATGTATTAACTCAGCCTTTACTGGACAGATGTTAGTGAAATTTGACATTGGAGACCTTTATTAAAACTTGTCGGGAAAATCCAAATTTGGTTAAAATCGGACAAAAATATAGGGCGCTTTACATGAAGACATAAGTACGTATTATTATGTACGACAACATAAAGTCGCGACAAAGTCATTATTGACAGTGACATACGTAGCACAGTAATGCAAAAGGAACGCATTTTTACGGCTCCATAGCAATGTTTTTAGGCGCGTCTGCACCATTGCGAAAAGCAACTATTAGCATCTTCATGTCTGTCCGTCCTCACGGAAGAGTTCGGCTCCAACTGGAAGGATAAAGAGTAACTGGTGCCGTACATGAACATGTATGTACATGTGTGACAACAGACCTATATCTATCAATTCCTCTTAGAATGAGAAACATTTTAGACAAAAATTGTAGAAAAAATCGAAATACACATTTTATCTTCAATAAATTTGTTCCCGAAAACCGTGCCATATATGAGACAATGTGGAAAAAAACAAAATTCATTGTTGCATTCCCATTGTAACAATGGTTACTCAAACCCGCTAATATGTTACATTATAGTACATTCCCTACCTTGTCATTATTGCCCACATTGTTCATGTTGCCTATTCCGTATATAAAGAATCAGTTCTTACCTCACAGACAACACCGTATGCTTCCATTAGAAAGAAAAATACTAAAGAGAACGCACTGGTGCTTTTCCATGGCAACAAAATTAATTGCATTGTTGACATTGCCTGTCTTTTATATAAAGATTCAGTATGCTTCCATTAGAAAGAAGAATGATAAGAAGAAGTCATTGCAGCGTTTCCATGGCAACAGTGGTTAAGCAAACACGCCACAATGCTACATTACACGTACATTGCCTATGTTGTTTGTGCTGCGCTGTCTAGCAACGATAAAGGCATTGCTACTGGCAAATCCTTGATCAGGCGTCCTGCCAAATTTCTCCCATCCATTTTATAGGCCACTTGGCCAAATTCATGATAGAATTATGAACAGTAAGGGAAGAGGGACGAGGAAGAAAAGCTTATCATGTGGCTCCAAAATAAGTTTTCAATGTCCGCCATTTCCTTGATTTCACATTTGTTACGGTCATTCTTATGCGGAGGCGCAATGTTTGTTGTGGAATGTACTGGATCTAATGACTTTAGTCACGGTGGATTCCAGGGTTTGTGTCTACACAGCGTATGTTGCCCTGTTCCTCTTCATTTGTCAGTATCAGTGACCCAGTTTTTTTGCACAACAGAGAACATTTGCAAAGCAGTGGCGCAGCTGGTTGAAGCACTGCGCTACAAGCCGTGAGGCCACATGTTCGAATCCCGATGGGGTGCTTCCGGCCGCACTATGGACATGGGGTAGACTCAGCCTCTAACATAAATAAGTACTAGCAATATTTCCTGGGGGTAAAGGCGGCCGGTGCGTAGGGCTGACAGCCTTACCACCTTAATGTGCCGATTGTCTTCAAATCTGGGAGGCTCAACCTCTTGGAACCCTCAGGCCTGTCCAGGCCTGTAAACGGATTGCTTTACCTTTACCTTTACCTTGTACACGTATATATATATACACATATATATATATATAAGTGTGTTTGCGCGACAGGCATAAAATTTGACAAACATTGAATATGTAATTTACCCTCTCAGCACGGGTCTGAGGTTATTAGTTGTTTGTTTTCTGCGTGGGTACAAGCGAGCGAATCAAAAACATACAGAAAAAAAAGTTGGAATTACTGTATTTATTTTGGACAAAAACTGTGTGTATGTTTTACATGGATAACAACGCCTTCATTTACTGAGATTATATAGCGTTGGGGATATACATGGAGCGTTGGTTGAATAATACTGGAAGGGGAAAACCGAAGTACTCGGAGAGAAAACCTATACCAGTGTCACTTTATGCACCACAGATCTCACATGGACTGGTCTGGAATCAAACCCGGTTCCCCACGGTGAGTGGCCTGCGGCTAACAGCCTGAGCCATGGCACGGCCTTTAAAAACTTAGTGTCCATCACTTTCTGTATGATTTAGCACACAAATCGGTGGCCCTTATTGGTTCTTACATAACAATTTGACACGTCAACACTGAAACAAAGGCCAAAGGACTTCAGAAGCTCACAAAACGCGAGAACTTTCAGTTTGCCATGGATAACAAGACGTATCGTGTGACGCTGTGATCCATGCCACGGGTTATACAGCTTCCCCTCATAAAACACCCAACACTGTGTCTGTCGAAACGACGACGTTTCCCATAACGTATGATGAATGTAACTTACCGTTTTGGAGGTGAAGGGTCAGCTCATGTACAGGACATCTCCGTGCTGTGCGTTGCGCGGCGCCATCTTGCGTGGCTGGTACTCAGAACAGGTCGTATTGATCCAACTGGAGCGCTTTATCTGGCAGACTGTGCCAACAATAACACATCCGTAGCGTTCAACGACGGATTCTGATTTGTCTGATTACATCCATCATTCCTGGGTTCCGGTTGACGCCAGAGAACTTATTCCTTGATTCAGGAACATGAATTTCAAATCACTTTCAGCATACGCCACTCAGTTCTTAAGGCAAAAGAGAGGCGCGAGATTTGATGTTCTGACGCCAGCGCTTTCAGAGAATAAACGTCTTCTGGTACGTGACACAGTGACGTTACGCAAGGAGTACCCGAAATTTCAAAGGATTTTAATGCATCTTTAGGGAACCGCTTGAGCCTGAAACACAATCATCCTTAAAAACGTCGGGTACTACTCGCGCAACGACACGGCGTCACGTCCCAGGAGACTTTAATTTTAATCTTCAAATACAAACTCATGATATCTTCACAAGGATCAGCCCCCCCCCCCCCCCATGTCCAACTTTTAAAACAAATTTCCACAAAACTTGGTACGGACAGCAAGGCACAACACGCCACCACGTATTTTATTCATTTAATTTTCCATGTGCAGTGATATCAACATGGCAACCGTGCAACTTTATGAGTGGGAAACGACACTGATGGATAGTCTGTTTTCTTTCGAGAATACAAAAGCAACAATATGGCTGCCAAGTGACAGCTCTCTTCTTCCTCCCTCCCCCCTGCCATGGAACCATTTGCATGCTGCAAAATAGGTAGGAGTATCTGTTGATTATGGACGTCTTCTTCTTATGCTAATTCAACATGAGACATGGATGCTCCATTACAATAACGCCATATTGCACACTTACATGTTACATAATGTGAGGCACTAGGATGATTGGAGAAAGCTGAGCTCATGTTCTGAATTCACAATGAGACATGGATGCTCCATTATGATAATTGCACATTGCAAATTTCTTAAAGTGAGCGATGGACTATAGTGAAAATTTGTATTGGTGTGCTAACCCACACTTCATATGGCGCCACATGATATCCATTAGCTTTGGGTCACCAGTGCATTATGACAGTTCTATCGTTAACAACAGTGGCACGACCAAATTAAGCAGATTCTTGGAGCAGTCTGGGCACTGGCACAAGTACAGTACTGTACCTTCATACAGCACTTTGCAGGAGACAAGATGACAGAGACAGCAGAGTGATGGTGGGTCCAATCCCTCAGTTAAATGCAACAGCCTGTTATTAAGGAATTTAGCATGTCTAGATTTTCCTGTCTTTCGCACATCTTTGGGACAAGTAAATAAGTACCAGTCCTGTATTTTCCAATCAACTTTTATTGCTAGCAAAACAGAATAATCATTAACATCATCCACACATATCATGAATTAATAACTTACATCACATTCATATACACAACACAGGTTTTCACAGAGATGCTTTTAAAGTTTGTACTGCTTGCTTACTTACGTAATATTCGTCTAATATACTTAATAATTATACAGTAGTAACTGAACAACGTATGTTCAATAAGCTGTAATATTGAACATTTCAGTAACTTTATGAAACACCAATAAACTTGCTTTGTCTTACATTTCTACATTAATTTGATAACAAACATATCAGTCAGATGTTTCTTCAGTCTAGTAGCCAAACACTTTATCGCGTTACTCGTACTGTTTTTGGAAAATTAAGGCAAGAACCTACAGAACGATTGTCACACGTGGAAGT
This sequence comes from Coptotermes formosanus, assembly GCA_013340265.1. Taxonomy (NCBI): domain Eukaryota; kingdom Metazoa; phylum Arthropoda; class Insecta; order Blattodea; family Rhinotermitidae; genus Coptotermes; species Coptotermes formosanus. The sequence goes on from BLKM01004979.1 coordinate 105,241, forward strand.
TTGCACCGCTTGGTGATTTTGCACTGTTTGGTGATTTCAAGCAACATCTTGCTCTGGTTGCTTTTATGGAAAAATAACTATTAGTGGCTACATTCACTTTTGATTAACATTCTGATATGAGTGTCCTAAAGTATACAATAAACTTCAATACCTGGATAATACAAAGCATTTTGGGGATAGGTTCTATGTTGTACCCAGGACCCAAACCTCCACGCACAGTGTGGTGGTCAGGAAGGGCATAGGTCTCAGCATCTGGCTTAATGAATAGTATTAGAGAAATGGCAATATTACCACTAGAGTGCACATTTAAAGGATCCTAAATAGAACAGGCAGGATACACTGGATTGTAAAAATAATTGCTGTTAAAAGAAATCACAAGTTTGCAGTGTGATTACTTCTGCTTACCTTATTATCATTCATCAAAAATTCAGTAGTTACATTTTATAATTAGTGGTGTGGTCTACATCATAAACCTGTGGCCAGGTTTAAAAATTGTCAGTGGCACAGTAATTCAAATTTATTAAAATGTCAGTGAGCAGAAAGAATTGTGTTGGCCAAATGTTTTCTATTATTTTTAAGTTTATCACAGTAAATGTAAATAAAAATTGGTATGGAACACAAAACTGAGGCCAGCATTAACAAAATCACTTTATAACCCAGCTCAGTCTGAGTCTAACAGTAAAATTAAATTAAACTAAATTAAACCGGGCAAGTTAATGTGATACATGTTAAAAACAAATATACTCGCACTTCACCAAGTTTTACATCCAGTTATTTCATACCTGTCAAACAGGTTATTTCTTTGGGCAGTTAGTGGTGTTCAGGAGGCACTTGCCAAACCTTGCAGCCATGTGCTGATGTCTGCAACTGCTTGTCACTGCTCAAGAACCCCCCAGCTAAGACCACACAGGTGCATGCCCCAGCAGGTGCAGAGGTGCAGCACAGGTGCAGACCCCAGCGGCCGCGCCCCCCCCCAAAAGACAATTGATTCCTGTCCTAAGCCAGTTAAATCTAATTTGTTCAATAGCATCACTTCTTATTTGTCTGTTAGAACCCCTTATGCTCTCTCTGTGCACATTTAATTCTACTTCGGTTTTGGTGAGCATTTTACATAATGATTGTCAAATAAAAGTTTTAGCACGTGAATGATCTCTTTGCAGAATCAGATGCATCCTCAGAAATATATTTCGATCTGTGTTTTCTGAACATTAGTTTTATATAATCTAATTATTACTGATATTTCATAACCTCAAACTGAAGCAAGTTAACACAAAATTGAAAATAATTTTGGCAGTAAGGCAAATAGATTTTGACAGTGCATTTAAAGAGGTCAGAGACGTTTGAATGATGGGAATGAACTGGTTCGTGTTTTAATACAAATACCTCATGTGCTAAAGTGACCAAGAGTAAAGGAACTGTATTGCCTAAGGTGATGAATATATGTGGGATATGAAAGGGATTTTGACTCATCCATTCATGTAAATAACATCAGTAGAAAATGAGAATTATATTACATTTTCATCAAATGCTCCACTTGGTATGAAGGAAACTGCTGAAGCTGAAACACTCTACCTAAATTTGTATTCAGGCCACAATGTATCCTGGATGAAGCTTTCATAGCTCCTATCAGTCCCTCATATAAATGTCATGATAGTACCTTCAAATGTGTCATAACCACCTCTTTTCAAATTCTTCTTATTCATCATTCATAATCTCTCATCACTGAAAGCGCTATATTAACACCTTCAACTGAAACAGGGTCATAAAATATCCTATGAATCAAAAGATAGGATCTGAATACCTTGCACTGACTGTGATAAGCCCTGTGACTATTTATAAAAGACAGAAAATTTATGTACTCTTGTCTGGGATCTATGAACTCGTTGAATAAAAAATGTCTCACCCATTCCCTTTCTCCTGTATTCCAAGGATAAATTGTGCTTACAGTAAAAGATTCACTAGAACTCCCCACAGCAAGATCTAAATATATTTTTTCATTCATATTATGGATTCACAGTGATGCCAGTAATTATTCATTATTTTAAATTATTAGCTAAATTATTATCTGAACCTTAATCAGACATTAAAAGACCATTTATGTGCTCATTTTATATGGATTTTGTATAATTTTTCATTTAACATGATACAGCATGGGTGAAATAGCATCAACAGTGCAAATGGTTCTTTAATTCAACTTGAAGGCTTCTGACAGCAGTGTATTGCAGCAGATGTAACATGTTTTTGACACTGTCCATTACCTAAGGTTAAAATAATCCACAATATTTCAGAAAATCACTCTTTTTCCATCTTCAAGTGGGAAGGGGGAGCAGAAGAAATTACTCTGGTGGGCCCTTTGGAAAGAGGTACTCTCTATCACATACGATGATGGAGACTGCTTCTTTCTAAAGGGCTGTCTGGAGACAGAGACAGATCCACTCTGCATAACTTCATAGGTTTTTCAGCCTGAGATTGTGAAAAGTGCCCAAAGTATCAGTTACATGTACTGTGGTTGCTGCAGTTTGGCATTATCGTAGAACCTTCAGAATTATGCTACTTTCTTTAACTCTTTAATGGAAAACATAATGTAGTCACTTGTTCAGAATATGGGTGTTGTGGTATCAGTGCTTGAAGTGAGGCAGGATGAGACAGCACAATATAAAACCATCCCAACTATTTTTCACAATGTCGTTCATCAGCCTGATATGTTAAGTTTGTAAAGAACACCTGAAATAATCACTCTCTGTCTCCATTCTCAATTATTGCAAACAGCAAGGTGTAACATAAAAAGTAAAATAAAATGCAGAGCACACGCATTCAAAATGTCTCCTTTAGCAAATTCTGCTAATGATCTAATTTGTAAATCAAATTGTCTGACAGATTAAAACTTTAGTAGAGTCTCGAAGTTTGTGAACCTTGATGTTTGGGACTAGGTCTGATAAACTGCCATGAGACTGCATGGGTTGAAATTTGGCTTCTCCCACTTTCCTGCTACTGCTCAGTTCACTTTCAGCTCAGTCCAGCCATCTTTCATGAAGTGAAGTTGATTGTGTTCATGTTCTGGACTCAAGCGTACAAGAACTATCACCACCACCACCACCACCACCACCATTGAAATACATGTTCGTGCTTTTAGAGTCATATTGTATTTTATAACTGGTCTTTCGTAAGTTCTTGGAGCCAAATAGGCATTTTATGTTGAAAATTAATTATGTTTTGTGATTGCAACATTTGTAATGGTTGTATCAGTCCCAATTAATCATGAACATCGAGGCTCTACAATATAGCATTTACAATGGCAATAGTAAATTATGGCAGAAATTCCAACATGGACAACAAGCACACCAAAATCATATAAGGCAGAACTCATTTTTAAAGAACACAGAATAAAACACCTTTCAAAATTGTAACCAGGAATGTACAAACTGTATAAATGTTCTGGTTGTCTTCTCATATAGCTGCTGTACAGGGCCACAATTTCTGTCACCTTTAAAGATCATCAGCACCTCCAGCTTCATAACACTACTCTCCCTAAACAGTTTATATAACATAACAAACTGCATTAGGGAAACAAATGGCCTTGAAATAGCCTGGCATATATAGATTTAATGCATATGAAAGTTTGGTAATTATCTTTGTACACTTTAATAAAATGAGTGTATATGAGTTAAATAACAAGCACAGTCATTTGTTCGGTTAAAGGAAATGTGTGTTCTAGTTTAAAGCTTTCTAAATAACCAGCCTTTTACTGATTATTAAATGAGATTTCATACCTGGAACGCAAACAGATGTAGAGTCCAACATGGGGCAGATTACAACCACTTCCTGCGCAGCATCAGCAGATCTCAAATATTATAAGACTATGTACAAAAATTCCACTACTTCTGTTCATTACAAGCATGCGTAAGCAACAGAACAGTGTGTTCTATCTCTGATACTAGTAACTAACTTGCACTTTGGCACAGCTTCTTCCATGAGTAGTAAATATACTTCTTGTTTGAAGTCAATCCTGATGATCATCACTGTTACTACAGAAGCTCCCTCGTTAGATCAGTCCTTTCACTTCCAGTCCTAACAACTTTAAATTTCATCCCAATATTACCCTCCTTATCCAAGTTCCTGTACTCTAAAGTGTCTGTCTCTTAACTACTTTCTCCAACAAAAATCTGAAGTTCTTGTTTCCCTTATGAGTGTTATAAGACATGTCATTACACTGCAATTATGAATTAAATCTGATTGAGGCACATTCTCTTCAGCATAGCCATGGTATTACATAAGGTAAATAGGACCATTCTGCTTTCATTCTCAAAAAATGCTCCACATCAGATGACTGCAGATTTTAATTGTGGCTGTTCAAGCGTACAATCAGCAATGTAAGAGGATCCTGGGTTACACCAATGGCAAATAACAGTAGTAAAAATGTGTGTGTAAAATAATGTTACAGCTGGAGATATCTAGTCTGGTTTCATAAATTTGTATAGTAATAAATAGTAACATACTGCACATTTAATTTTGAAATAACAAATATTGCAACAAACTCTTCAAAATACCATTGGTCAGAGAATGTGTAAAATTTTACTCAACAAGAAGTCCACTCTTATAAGAAGAGTTCTGTTGATCTTCCACGTTTATATATTCCTCTCTCTATTATTTACAAGAAGCACAAACTATGCCTAATGACTAAACTAAACCATTATTTCCAAAAATGCCTGTGGTTGTGCTTTCACTCAGAATCGTTGCACTGGAATTGACTTTTATATGCAGTACTTTATTATTTGTATTTGCAGATGATTTTGTTACTTCATTACATTTTAAAAGTGTTATTTAGTTCCAACATGTCCCAATAAGCATTTACGTATCAAGAAGAAAAACCTAAGATTGACATAATTTAATATCACTGTACCATAGGTAAAGATATATTTGTCACCAACAATTTAAATTGATTATAAACCCACCACAGTACACTTAAGTTCATGTGTCATATTTATTTCCATCACAGTTTTCTCCCAAATATTTCACATTAAAGATCACCTGGAAAGATTTCATAATATTAGCACAAGTGAAATCAACCATTGCTTTACAGTAAACACTGCACAAATAATGCTTTATACCTAGCGCAGTCTGAATAGTGTGTTACATTAGTATATATTAGAAAAGTGTATTTAAAAAAATGTGCAGCATTTCAACTCAACTCTTTTTATTGTTGTAAATATGTGTACCGTATCAGATACTGTGTTACATTTCCAGTTCACTCTCTGAAAGAACAGCACATGACAGGTACCACAATATAGATGACTGCCATGCTTGACAGCATTAAGTTTAAAGGCTCTGCCAACTTCTAATTCAAAACATGATATTCTCTAGATTTTACCAGGTATAAAAGTGTTACAACTATTATGAACCATTGACTGTAAGAGATATTACCCAGTTCATTCTTTGAAGGATTGCAATATTATAGCCAATACAATATGCACATTTACAACAATAAAAATACTAAGTTGAAATTCTGCACCTTTCCAAACATTCTTATCTAATATACAGTTCCAAATATTATTCAGATCATACCAGTTCTAAAGCATTATTTTGGTAATGTTTATTGTAAAACCTTTGATATTTTCCACTCTTGTTGATACTGTGTGTCTACAATGAGGATATCTACGATACTGAAGTTTAGGGCACCATGAGGGTTTATAATTTATTTCAGTGGTAACTACTATGCAATCTCAAGTTAAGTACTCCAGGGTGTAACCAATAATATTTTCTCGGTATATTTTTCTAACATGTCTTACAGAACAACAAAACATTATTGCCTTTAACTTCCATGTCTCCATCACCAGAATGCAAGAAACCATCATAACATGAAGATACCCAATAAATCATTGGTAAATGTGGCAGTGTCCAGATATGTGGAAATAACACTAACAGATCAAAATTGCTTGCGCCAGTAAATTAAAAACATAAAATTCTGGAAATTCTTGCAAACGTTTGGTTCATAATCTTTTGACTTCCTGTCTGTTGCCTAAAGGCCAGAAAATTAAAGGCAGCAAAAATATAATTTTGCCTGTTGTTTTGCATGGTTATGAAATTCGATCCTCAACACCAGAGGATGAGCACAGATTCAGGGTATTTGATAATTGGGTGCTAAGGAAACTATTTGGACCCAAAAGGGAGGAAGTGACACGAGGCTGCAGAAAACAGCAGTAAGGAACTTCATGATATTTTATACTCATGCCACATACTGTTAGGATGATCAGGAAAGTAACACGTATGGCGGAAAGAAGAAATGAATACAGATACAAATACCTGGAGGAAAGAGAGCACTCTGTACCTAGACATAGATGTGAGGACAAAATTAATCCTGAACAAATACACTGGAAAGGTGTGGGCTGAGTTTATCTGGCTCATCAGGCATGTACCAGAGTTTTCCTGTGTGTGTGTGTGTTTGTTTGTTTGTTTGTTTGTTTGTTTGTTTGTTTGTTTGTGTGTGTGTGTGTGGGGGGGGTTACCATGTGCTTGTGAGACAACCCACTGGATGTTAGAATGGCTGTCTCTAGCAAGCAACTAATTCACTTACAAGATGTCTCTGGTGATGGCATGATAATCATGGTATTAAATGCTGGCATATTTGTTTACATATTTTAAAATTATAAATTACAAATGCAAGGAAAATATTTTTCGGACTTGTTCACCACAATATGAAATTTACAAGTTTACAGGTGGTCAAATGCAGTCAAATTCTAATGCTATGGATAACTCTCTCTCACTGTTACCACCACCACTGGTTCCAACCAATGTTACAAGAGACTTAATATTGCCAAATAATCTACTGAACAAAATCAGTGTGATATCCTCATCATTACTAAAGGTGAAGAAGCATCTTCCACATAAGCCAAAATGTTTGATAATGAAGGGAAACACCTGTGAAAATGAAACTGACACAGTCGTCCCTGGTGTTTAAAACAACTCAGTAATGCTGCCACAGTTACTTCTTTGCTTTATTTTGAAACAACTTTTGTTCAGTTTTAGGCCTAAATTTCTGATATGGTGACATAACAGCCAACGTGCTGGACCTCTTAAGAGCATGGCTGGATCCAGCGCAAATTTTTCCACGTGTTTACATCTTCCTTCACCTCTAGCAAAAGTAAACCTTTGTGAATGTGGAATACCAAGCCCCCAGTACGGAATCCACCACAGTTACCCCCACTTCAGGCAAGGGCCAAGAATACCAAAGATTCCACAACTACAAGCATTAGTCAAAACAGTGTACTTCAAATGTGAGGCAATCAATAAACTACAGTTATCTATCGAAAAGACAGGCAGAGGCCCAGTAAGCCAGTCTGACCAAAACTGGAAGCATTAGGTGTAACAATATACTTTTTCTGTAACAGTCCCATAATTAATAACCTAGAATATTCTGTGTACTGTATGTGATGCAGTTATCACCTGCATTAAGTTAGTGTGTGGCACTAGAGAAATAATAGGTATCTTCATGCAAAAAGGAAGGCCAAATTCAATTAAGTTTCTTATATATAATTCATATTCAGTCAAATTACAGTACTGTTCTATAGTTACTGTATTAAAAGTATAAATACAAATTACTTAACCACAAGCAAGTGATTCCACAACAAAGGAACATACAACTTTAAAATATAAACATTGTTGTCTGGAATGGTTCATATGCAAAAAGGAGGTTTAAACTAAATTAAGTGCAGTTTTAATTATTTCAGATTTCATGTAATACAGCATAACTACCATAAGAAATAGTCTTATAAACTATAACTGAATGTTACATAAACTTATAATGTAAAACATTAGTATAAATACACAGATAGCACACTGGTCTACACAGAGTACCTTGACAAGCTACATTATCTTCGGAAAGATTGTAAACTGCACAGCTGGACTTTCAGTCCACACAAATCTCCCATTTTCCTGTATGAATACCGTCAGCAGCCAGCATTTGAAGCCAGAAAAACTCAGTGCTATAATAGCAGCTTATTAAACCAGTTTAAGATGAAGATTACTGGTTTCTGGGATGTGATACAATGCAGTCTTTGAGACATGAACAGAAATTTAAAAAAAACCTACTGATGTCAGTATGTATTTACTAACCTACATAATATCATGTCTCAGAAGACCATAATAGTCACAGACACCTCAAATTTCACAATCTGAATTTATTTTTCTTCAACTCCAAACACTCCATTACTTAATTTCTGTTTAAAAATACCTCAACATTTAGTTTGGAATAATGTAATAGCAGTAATAAACGAATTCACTTTCTTTGCAACAGTGCTTCTTTCTTCGTAAGGATTTTGTTAATACCTGTCTGCCAGTTATGCAGACCTGCATCTTATAGTGACACTGTGAGTTCTTTTCCACCCCCAGATAATTACCTACATGACAATCACTAACTTAATTTCTGATGACTGAAATATTTTAGGGCATGCTTTAAGCAACTACATTTCTTGATCAACAAATTTATAGGATCCAAGTGTTACTCTCTATGAGTTTCTTTTACCTCAAAATGCTTCCATCACATGCAAAAAAAATTACACGATCACTTTCATAAACAAAGCCTCTAAGGACAGAGTCCAGTAGGCGCACATTGCATTCCAAGTAGGCAGGCCCAATTAAAACAAGAGGCATGATCTTTCCAGTACAGCACAATCATGTCATGTATGTAAAGTATGGAATATTCCACACATTATCACATGATAGCCAGAACCTTTTACATCTACAATTTATTGCTCCCTTATTGGATAAAGAGAAGGAACAAGTCTTGAATGGCTTCTACCATGTTGCTGATGGTGACCTGTGGGACAACGTTATCCAATAGAGCAGTTAAAAATCAAGAAAATGCCATTTGTAAACTTCAGTTTTGATAATCTGATTATGCTTCTTGTTTTTGAGCCTTACCTTCATCACCAAATACAAACTTAACACAAAGTACTCTTGTAACCACAATACTGTTTCAACAACATAAATATCAGTCAAAATATTACTTGGTACTTGAATCATTCCTACAGTCTTAAAATGATTCCTTTAATATTTCATTGTTCATATAATGGCTCAGTCAGATCCTGCATATGCAGTTGTAACTTACTGGAAAATGCTAGTATGTCTTTCTTCATCTATCTGGAGATTTTTCAAAGAAATTTTTAGAAGCAGTTAGCAAGTAACATGCCACAGTGATAGTTCTTCCTTTCACACTTTCAGTTTTGTACTTCATGTCAGCCTGGTTCAATCCGTCTGCCAGGCTAAGGACAAAGCCCGAGTATGAAATGAATACACCAGCTATCATGTTCCATCACGCATGGACGAGTGTGGAGCACATACAACATATTTCTTCGTGAATTTTAATTCCAGTTTGCTTATTGAGAATATCTACCAATAAGTCATTCCTTAATTATCTTAACACTTATTTTTACCTTCCACTGGAATTATGACTCACAATGGCAAACCAAACTACCCTGATTTCAAACTCCTCCAAGTAACTCACCAGCATTTCACGAAATTTCCAGCAAAGTCACTCTTATATGTAGCTTATGTTTGGAGGTCATTCCTAGCTGTAACACCATTTTGCTTTGTTAACACAATTTTTAATCCAGTATTTATTTATACAGAACAAATTATGTGGAAATAATGATAACACACACACGTTTTAAGCATTGCTTTGCAGAAACATCTAAATGTAATAATAGTAATCATGTCACTGAATGAGAAATTAAGAAGCTGAAAAATAATTAAATTTAAGAAAAGTCACACAAAACAAAGTTCTGACCAAAATACTAATCATGTGAGGAATAATTCAGAATGAAAAATTCTTACATTTTGTGGGATAAATATTCATACACTTCATGCAATATTAGTTCTTATAACCAAAGGCAATGTACATAATGTATGTGAGTGTGAAGGAAGGAAACACTGATACCTGAGGCATATTTGCCATATCCAGTGTGTATTAATTCAAGATCATATGGAGTGCAATATGGAAATGTGAATGTAGTATCTGTAGTAGGATTACTGTGCAACTTACATTTAAAGAACCCAAACTGACATACCACTTACTATACAGACCTGTCAGAGAACTACTCTGTTTTGTGAAACTATTGCTTATCAAGTTTACATAACAGACTTATGGTCTGTTTTATTTTTCGCAATTTCATTACTGCTTCACAACCTCCAAGTTTCATGTTCCTGTCTAGAAATGAAGACAATACCAAAGACCACGACCATTCAAGTCTTACCTCTGCAGAGGTGCAAAGGCAACCCTAACCTCTTTTCCAGAAACTGCAAGCCTTCAACAGGATCCAGAAAATGTTCCAAAACTGCCATTTCATCTTTCATAAATACATGGCTGTCTATATGGCAAAAACAGGACTCATTTCTGATTGTTTTCAGTCTCAAGGACAGCTGGGTCCTGCACCACTTTGGTGTCAGTGGTGGTGGCAGTATTTGTGGCAGTAACGGTATTAGCAACCGCTTCCAACTTCAGTTTCTTGCTGCTGTTGTCTTCATTTTCATCTTCACTTCTCGATTTTCGTCTTGATCTTGAGGCTAGCTCTCGAATTGCTTGATTCTCTGGGTTGTCCAACACTGACCTACACATAATAATAATCATAGAATAAATTTTACCAAATTGCAACATTATATCAAAAGAAAAACAGTGTCTTACACAGGTCTCAGATGCTGTCTTTGAATCCATGCACAGTACTCAATATTTGGAGATATAGACATATATGAAAAAAACAAAAATGTGTGTCTTATGTTGTACTTCATGGAATTTAATTTTCAATATTTCATTCAGCCACTTTACAACCATCTCTAAAAAACACACACACACACACACACACACACACACACACACACACACACACAAATAACGCTAAGTGTTTCAATATGGCTATACCACCAGCGGGTATGCAAGTATAGATACGGACATCTCAATATGGCATTAATAATATTCATATTAAGTTACATGTATAAAGATACATTTACTTTTTTAGAAAATTAGATTAACAAATTAAAAATTAAAATTTCTATATGTTTAAAAAGTGCTGTATTACACTGCAGAACATCATCAAAAGAACTGAAGTTTCAGTAAAGAACCAATATTCTTCTGTCAAACACAACTGTATATTTAAAGTATACACAACTTTATATTTAAAATACACAGTTGTGTTTGATGGAAGAGTATAGGCTTTTTATTGTTACTGTAACACAATGGGATGAATCACCTCAAAGGTTGTTGCAGCTGTTAAAACTTACAGTCATCAACTTCAGAACCTAAAGAGAATTTATAGAACTGTAATGTCAATATTTATTTTCATCAAAAATAGCTGATTACCTACTTTTAAATATACAGTGGCATTTGATGGGAGAGTAGTGGTACTTTATTGCCATTATGACATAACAGGATGAATCACCTTAAAGCTGAAATTTCAGTACTGTGGTGTTTAGACTCCTTAAACACTCTGACATCAGTACATACATAGTGGTGTATTAGCGATGTTGTTAATAATTTTCTTTTAAAGGTTCATGATCATGTGCTGTGGTGATGCTGATAAACTCCAGGATGCCCTTGCTTTAAACAACAAAATCAGAAACCACACTAATTCTAGGTTTCAAACAATTCTCACTAAAAGGAAAAATATAAACTTCTAGAAGATATATGTACGAAAGTGCACAACCAAGATACAAAGACGTTTATCAGCATCGCCCTGTATACACATAACTTAAATATTACAACTTGAAGATTAACTTCTTCAAACGTGTGTGCTCTTTATACATGTCTGTTATGTGCTTTTTAAGAGAGCGACAAAGAGAGAGAGAGAGAGTGCGCGCGCGCGCGCGTGTGTGTGTGTGTGTGTCAAAGCCCGTCTTTCACTGTCTAAAATTTCTCTTATTTTCAAGTTTCTTTATTCCCACAAGGGGGTATGTGGTGGTGCAGTTGGTTGAGGCACTGTGCTACAAGCCGGAAGGCCGCGGGTTCGATTCCCGATGGGGTCCTTCTGACCGCACTGTGGCCGTGGGGTCGACTAAGCCTCTAACAGAAATGAGCACTAGGGATATCTTCTGGGGGATAAAGGTGGCCGGTGCGTAGGGCTGACAACCTTGCCACCCTCATGTGCCGGTTGTCTAGAAATTCTGGGAGCCTCAGCCTCATGTAGCCCTCAGGGTCTGTCCAGGCCTGTATACAGATTGCTTTACCTTTAACTTCCTATCCCCAGAAAGCTCAGTTAGTAACGTGATCATCATGGGTTAGACCAGTGCTTCACAACCACGGTTCCGCAAGACATTGTTAAGGGTTGCGCGAGAAATCGTGCAATAAATACATAGTAGTCTTTAAAAGCCGTGAAAAATTCGAAATATTGTGCGAAATGTCGCGGCAGTTTTTGTCCGCCAATCGGCAATGCTGGAATAATCTCCGTGTCGTATCACCTGCGTCTTAGTTTTGTTTCGGTACGTTCGTATTTAAGGTTGTATTTTGTTCTTCTGTGCCTGTGGTAATTTCGTATTGTTACAGAGCCGCCACACCTGTGGCGACTGAAAGGAACCCTGCTATCACCTTTTGCTGACCTGTAAACATTTTCATAGGTAGGCATTCCTCGGGCCAGGAACAAGTATTTTAGAGGTTCCTCCATGGAAAGAAGAGAAAAAAGTTGGGAAACACTGGGTTAGACGATGGGAATACCATTCCTGACAAGAGTCGGGAATTGTCTGTTTGCCACTGCGTCCATTCCAGCTTTGAGGCCCACCCAGCCTTGTACCTAACGCGTGGCAAATTGCTGTGGATAGAGCGGCCGGACCATTAGAGGGACATGCACCTCCGACTATTACTGAGGTGAAGAATATGTGTACCTTTACTCTGTATGTCTTTATGGCATAGGGATTTAGGCATTATTTCCCGTATTTTCCGAAACTGCAAACCTGTTCATGATTTCGTTGCAATAAGCAACATCATAAACCAACCTGACGAACGCCCCTGTCTCGGTCTGCAGGGCAGCCAGGCGGTTCTGTAGCTGGTGATTACAAGTTGTGACTCTCGTTTCAATAAGCAAGATAATGAACCAACCTGATGAACGCCCGTGTCTCGGCCTGCAGGGCAGCCAGGCGGTTCTGTAGCTGCTGATTTCTGCGCACGAGGTTCACAGTCCGCACTGTAATGTCGAGCAGACCCTCGCGTCTCCTGAGCAACAGAAGTCTCTCGGTCTGCTGCCGCTGCTGCTGTAGTATCTCCTCCCTACTCCACTTCTCATTTTTGTCACTCGGAGACCTACACTCCAGACTGTCCTCACTTCGATACTCGTCCTCCCCCCGTGACGTGGCTTGTTGTTGCAAGTCGTCAACTGTTGGCCCCATCAGTGAAGACTGCAGCCACACACTGCCTCGAGTGCGACGCTCCTGTAACATAAAGAATCGTGATTGCACTCAACATGCTAGCTGAAAGAAACCTTATGATTTTTCGTGTTAAAAACTGTCCATAAATCAAGTCCAAATTCATGCATTCGAGTCGAACCAATCATAGTTATCGCTTTTCTCATAATTTCATAAATATTTATTTCAGATTAAATTCTCTAAATACTCACTTCATTAAAACGTGTGTGGATACGAAAATAATTTGCACACTTTTTGTACAGTAACATTTATTTCTTATAATGTCCGTCGAAGAGTCTACTAAAAGCGTTTCGCTGCATGTCTAATGCAGTCATTAGTCATTACGTTAGTACTGGCTGATGTACAGAACTCCTAACAATTTATTGCCTGTGTTAGTGATTAGTTATAATAATGCAGACTCGCCGGTGAAATTCATCCACTGTAATGTGAATGACAATGGACAAACAACCTTTGTGACGCTGTACTGTGGCCACGGAATTACGTCACGTGGACAAATCCCCTCCACATCTCCTTACAGCTTTTACACTTCACCCTGCAGCGTTCGTTCCTATACAGTCGTCTAGCCATTCTCTTCAGACGAATGTTGGTATTAATAACCTTTGCTAGCGCCAAGTGCTTTGGGCTGGTTGATTCAGGTCAGAGGGGACTGGAGGTCAAAACAGACAGCAAGGGGAGGCCCTGGAAGCGTCAGCCCACCATCTTCCCATGGCAATAGTGCAATGGACCATCCGGCTCATTTAGTGGCGTAATATAGTGGGAAAAGCTTTACGCACACAAATTCAGAATGGATTGCGTTAAGCACAATAGTACTTTTTTCACAGCAATGGTTTCTGAATCACGGCCCATTAAAATTCAACCAACAACCCCTGATTATCGACTATCAGTGAACACAGTATATATGTACAGCTTTATTGCGAAATATTCCTTCATTAGTGAGTGGATGTGGAAAAATCACCAAACGTACTTACAGGTCACAAAAGGCGGAGGTAAAAGTGAAATTGAGATTTTCTGAATGATAATTTGAAGCTTGTTAATGTGGCAAAAGATTTTCTCTTCTCCAAAATGTCCAGAATGTTTCTGAGACCACCCAGCCTCCTGTTCAATGGGCACCGGCCTTCTTTCCCCGGGATAAAATGGCCGAAGCGTGAAGTTCCAGGTACTGCCGAGCTTTAAAATGAATGTAGCTGTACCTCACCTCTTCCTACATGCCTGGTTTGGCAAGGGTCAACTTTACCCTCCTAATGTTTTCATACCTTACTAATGTCTAAGGACAGTGTATAGACTCTAGAAGGATAATGCAATGTAGATGTCCTGCGAGACAAGAAGTCTACACAGCATTGACTGATTTGACACTTAATTGGTAAGTGCGTGAAAGGAAACCGCTGGGACCTAACGTACTATGCCAGCATTTGCCTGGAATGACTGGGGAAAAAGAAGAAAATCTGTCACGACTGTTTGGTGTCCCGGGCGACATTCGAAGTGGGCACCTTCCGAATGCAAACAGAAGAATTACCGCTTGAGTCAGCCTGATCTCTTCGCGATATGTTTTGAAAAGAAGCATATTGCCCCGGCATTCGTTACGCGAGACTGGCAAAGACTATGAAAGTAACTACTGCATAGTTTCGAACAGAATACCCAGAAAATTACATGGTGAACATATGAAGAAGGACGAGATCAGTGGGACACCTAGCATACATCGGCGAGACAGGCTACGCATAGCAATTTTAGTCGGAAAAGTCAAAAGGAAAAGATCACTAAGAGATTAAGGCGGTATATACAGGATTATGTGGCCCAGAAATGTATCCAGTTGTGGTATTTTGTGATCATGGTAATGAACTTGCGTGTTTTGGAAATGGCACGGAAGTTTAGAAATAGCGAAACGATCTCAGCTTCTCAAGAAGGACCAAAATTACCCTCATTCAAAGTTTGAATTGGTATTTGAAACAACAGCCGCGTTTGTCCAGCAGTAACTCGTCTGATCGGCGTTTGCGAAGTATGCAACAAATAAGAAAACTGGTGGAGAAGAGTCCTTCTTCAGAATGCGGTAGTCGCTCAGATGGTCAAGGATTTCCGCATCGTTTATGGAACCCTCAGGACTGTTGCCGTGTTCACAGGAGTCTGCGACTGTGCGTTGTCCTGAGCCAGTTTCATCAGGGCACATTTATATTTTACTGTCATGTCAACCAACTGTCTGCATCCAGACCTCGAATTTACCTCTTGTTTTTTGGTTTCCCTTCTGGAACTGCGTGTGCTTTCGCGACTCCGAATGCGTGCAGGATTCCCCCCGCCCCCCCCTCCACCCCATTTCTTCATTTGATGGTTCTGCTAAAAGTACACATGAAGCCCCTCGTTATGAAGTTTTCTTCGTCCCCCTGCTACTCCCTCACACAGTGATACATTCTTCCCAGTACAGTGTTCGCACACCGCCCCCTACTGGACTAAGCAGCTTATCGAGTTTGTCTACTGGCGGCGCCGGACGCGAGGTGCAAGGTGGTGGGCGCATATGCACCACATCGGAATTTTGATATAATTTACTTTTTATATTTAATAGCTTACTAAATCAAAAAATACAAAAGAGAAACTAAACTTCGGTGATTTCAGGCTTCCGCCGCGATGCTGATGAGATCTGCGCTCTTCTGGGGTATTACGCAGCGTCGAGTGGCAATCCTTTACCGACGTTTCGGGACAACCTATCGGTCCCATCTTCAAAGGTCAAGAAGTCCAAGAACAGTAGAGAAAGCCGGCAAGAGAAACGCGCGGTTTATGTAGGGAGAGGCGTGGGCTCAGCCCGCGCCTCTCCCTACGTTGTCCTGAAACGTCGGTAAAGGATTACCACTCGATGCTGCGTTATACCCCAGAAGAGCGTAGATCTCAGAAACTAAACTTCGTACACATCCTTAGAGTTTTAGTCTAAAAATGATATGTTGCTGTATTTAAATAAAACTACAGTCTTCTCGGCTTCTCTGCAATTGATCATTAACCCTTTAAAGACGAAGCGTATCTGTTTTATATAAGGACTGAGTGCGTACCGCGCTGTAAACACTCTCCACTTCGGTTATAAAGACCAGTCTCTTAATGTTTTATAAGGCAAAAGTTGCTGTTTGTTCTGAGATCCGTACAAAACACATAAACGCAATGTGGGCACCACGTAGAATTTTTTAATGTTAAACCTGGTCGCATGTAAAGTTACCGCTAGGCTTTAAAACGTTAAACATTCTGGTCACTTTGCATTACCTTTTGTGCCCTACCTTGCACGGAATTCTGTCAGCACTGATTACCTTGTCCATCATCCAGGGTTCATTACTGCTGTATTGAATACCGGATGATTGGCCGCGTCCAGCCGCTAGGTAACCCTAAATGTGCCATACCATCGTCAGAACTCTGCAGCACTAAAGCATCCTCATAGTGTTAATACGTTCTTTTCTTAAGGCGAAAAAAAATCAATTTCATACCTACACAATATTACGGGAAAAGGTCACATGTCAGTCTTTATGTTTTTAGATAAGACGTGGGAAGGAATAAAATTTTGAACTGAACTGTGTACATGCAGAAGACAAAGTCAGGACGAACCTTTTCACTTCGTCATGAAAGGCGAAGTGACAAACCTGTGCCTAACGTTTCAGAATGAATGGCTTATGCTAATGTATGCGAAAGACATGAGTCTGTTTGCGTGCCAACTGACCTTGCTGCCTCGCGGGGGACGATGATGTCGCCTCCTGACACGCAGTCCGCCCTCTGAAAAGAAAACAACTGTTAAAAAGGCACATAATAATGACTTGACTTCTTTCGGCTGTTCCTGTCGTGAACTCTTTTCCTCATAGCAAATAAAAACAATTTTCCTTGTTCACTTCAATGTGCTGTTTGTAATTCAGTCTATACACAGTTGAATGGTTAGATGACCGATAAATTTGAAAGGATATGTAAGGAAGTGTCTGTGCCCTACTTCAAGTACCATTCGGTATCTGAATTGGGGGACTGAGGAAAACCACAAAGTCCATCAGGAGAGCAGGTAACCCGGTCTTGATTCAAAACAGACACCCCAGGATACGAGTCTAAAGATTTCCCCCTGCGCCAGTCTGTTCGGTTCGTGTGTTTGCTAAGTGTAATAACACCGATAGTGTACAGATTAGTGAGAAGAGGGCTAAGAGCATGATCAGAATACAAAGAGTGAAGTGACGTAAAATATGGGTATAGGAAGTAACCCGAGATTGTGGGTGCTGGAGGAGAATATATGAAGCAAAGGGGAAGAAGTGATACGAAGCGGGCGGAGGGTGGGGGAGGGGCTTCATAATTTGACGTGTTCTCCGAACATGATTAGGATCATCAGCTTGAAGAAAATGAGGTATGCAGGATGCATGGAACAGGTGGTAAATGCATATAAAACTTCAGTCGGTAAATATGAAGGGAAAAGGCTGCTTAGAAGAGTTAAGCGTGGAATAAATGACAAGATTAAAATATACGCTAGTGAACTGCACGTGAGGATGATGTTGAGTGGATTCGTCTCGTTCAGGGCAGGATCCCAACAGCGGGCTGTTATGAACACGGTCACGAAAGTTTGGGTCCCATAAGACGCAGGGTAATTATTTACGGGTTCAGTGACAGGTGTCTCCTCCAGAAAGTCTGCACGCTACTGATAAGACTTGACAAACCTCACGGATGCTTCTTCGGAAACTTGTCGTGTTGAAACGATGTAGAAGGAAAATAAGTTGCGGGGATGTGAAGTGTAGTGAAGTGTCTAAGAGTAAAGCTTGTACAACTTGGAGACACAGTGAAGTGGCGGCCTACGGATCAGACATAAGAAGCTCGATTCACGACAGGACGTCTCTAACACTTCACCGTCGTAAACAAAAGACATATCATTGGATACATGCAGGCTCACATTTCCGTGGGTACTGGTAGTAAAGTCAGTCGGACTGTTAACCTTTTAAAGCCTACCGGTAACTTTACATACGACCAGGTTTAACATTAAAAAATTGTACGTGGTGCCCACATTGCGTTTATGTGTTTTGTACGGATCTCAGAACAAACAGCAACTTTTGCCTTATAAAACATTAAGAGACTGTTTTTTTATAACCGAAGTGGAGAGTGTTTACAGCGCGGTACGCACTGAGTCCTTATATAAAACAGATACGCTTCGTCTTTAAAGGGTTAAACCGTCTGCTTAACGGTGTGGTTGTGCTTCAACGTCTTAACCGCTACAAGATCAGAGTCTAGCAGTAGCCAATTGCTTGACATTCACGACCAAGATCAGTGAACATTCGTGGAGTACCCAGTAACATTTGACTGAAATTATCGTAGGTTTTTAAAGAATCTAAATCATCTGCAACGGTCATTTTATATCCATTTATGAAGGACGATCGTTGTCTATTCCGAGCTACTGCTTCGACAGCCACCTGAAAATATTTAGAAGAAAATCTGTCAGGATAGTCGAAGTTCACGTCGTGTTTTTCCTCAGTTACTTCAGGCGAATGGCCTGATTAGGAGGCCGTACCCTGAAATACCTAACTAGCAATACCTCTCCAGTTTTATACACAGATATATATATCACCTTCCCAGCTCGTCACTACAACACTAACCTCTACATTTGAGACGGTGACGCAAAAAACCCAAGAACCATCATAAGTTACGGGTGCTCTCTACACATTTGGATGGGAAAATTTACGCCTATCAGATCTGTTCAGAAGTTTCTTGGAGGATGCAGACAGGATGTAGGCCTGTGACGTCTACAGATTTGTTTATAAAAGTTGTCGGGAGGATACAGACGGGATGTAGGCCTGTGACGTCTACAGATTTGTCCAGACGTTTCTCGGACGATACAGACACGCTGTAGGCCTGTGGCGTCCACAGATTTGTTTAGAAGTTGTCGGGAGGATACAGACAGTATGTAGGCCTGTGACGCCTAGACTTTTCCACAAGTTTCTGGGAGGATACAAACATGATGTAGGCCAGTGACGCCTACAGATTGGTTTAGAAGTTGTCGGGAGGATACAGACGGGATGTAGGACTGTAGCGCCTACAAATTTTTCCGGTCATCAGCCACAGCCAACGGTTTTTTTTTTTGGGGGGGGGGGCTGTCGGGAAGTAACAGCGTGAGAGGTGACGTTCTCACGACGTGATTACAGCTTTCTTCTGAGCTATGACGCCATGCAGGTTTGAGGAATGGTACGAACGTTTCGGAGATATATTCTGCCTCCATCTTCAGGGTACAAACAATTCAGTCCTGAAGATACAGGAAAACACGTTTCTCCTAAGCGCCGGTACGTATATAACAAGTTATGTGACGTCACATTGCACAAGAAAGGAATCGGGAAGTAACGAGCCGTATCAAGGACGCCTTGTTGAAACTGACCTTCGTTAATCCATTGACTCGCTAGTCCTACTTCTTTTCGTCCTTTACTGTAGTCTATAGGGCCTATTTACGTCTAGCGGCAACCCATCGTGCAGTCAATTATTCTTTCATTACATCATTGGGGGGGGGCGGGGGGGGGAACCAAACAG
>BLKM01004979.1:125216-189107 GCA_013340265.1 Coptotermes formosanus
GGGGGGGGGGGAACGAAACCTGCCGGATACTGGACGTCTCACGGCTTGTCAAGTCAATCATGCCTAGTGAAGATAACATGAATGGAACGTGAGGCTAGGATACTGCATGTAGGTCGAGAGGCCAGACATGCATCGCCCCTCATTGAGAAAAAAGAGTAAACAAGACACAAACGTCATTATAAATCACTTGCCAGCTGTAAGTGCAGAAGCGTTCAAGGACCTGTCTGCAAATTTGCAGATACAGTTACACGTTGAATGATCTTTTATTATAGGCACCAACTGTGTGAGGAATAAATGCGCAAAAAGGCAGAGAAAGAAAAATGCGCAAAAAGGCAGAAAAACGAAAGATCTAGCCAGCAGGCAGGAATGTAAAAATTAATTTTTTTTTCAAACATATGGTGTACAACGTAAGTAAATCTCTGTTTTATTGCACGTACCGATTTTTGTTTGTACCGTGAGCCTCTATTTTTGTCGTTCTCTGCATAAAGTGCACGAAGGGTAAGCGTATAGGACAGACGGTATCGGCGTCTGACAATTTTATCAATTTAATTTCGATTCGTGCCGATCCTAGTGGCGGCGCAGTATAAGGCGCGAGTCTACTGCCTCTCGCTTGCTGGGATTATGGGTTCGAATCCCGCCGGGGCCATAGAGGTCTATCTCTTGTGAGTGTTCTGTGTTGTCAGGTAGAGGTCTCTGCGTCGGGCTGATCACTCGTCCAGAGGAGTCCTATCGACTGTGGTGTGTCTGAGTGTGATCCTGAAGCCTCGATAATTAGAAGGCCCTGGCGCACTAGGGCCTTGGGGAACAAAATTTCGATTCCTACTAGCAGAATGCATTGACCACTGCTGTGTATGACAGAACACGCAACTGGCCGGTCGAGATGCCCCAGTTCTCAGCCGACTCGCGTTGCGTATCGGAGCTCGTCTTTCCCCGCACTCCGAGAACAGTTTAAAAATATGCTCTGGACTTGAATCAAATCCACATATAACTGTTTCTCGTATATTTTCCCCAGTGTTACGATAACACATATTTTGTTCCTTGTTTGCGTAGGTTTACACATAAACACGTTTTTAGACACCATACATTTGCGTATTTTACTCTTATTGGATGCAAGGGCGAGGCAGAAGATGCTAATTCCTAATGTTGATACAGATTCCCAGCAATCTGATTGGACAAACGCTATTTGCAATATTATCTGTTTTCCGCAGAGCCTTTCCGTTAACTCTGCTCCTGAATGACACCCCCCCCCCGCCCCGGGGCCAATAATTATTAGTGGTAGAAAGTCAAGAGTGCTTGCGGGGACGGGGGGGAGATGGACGGGCCTGATCTCCTATAAATTATGCAGTCGCCAAAAATCAATAAGCCATTGGAGAGGTGTGACAACATCAGTGAAGCAACCGACAGAACGTAACGTGCCAGGTACCAGCTTACAGTGACTTCCGGATAAAATGGGCTTACGTTAGGATACAGGCGGCCAGTCCATTGAATGCAAGTATCAGAGTGCAGTAACAGTGTTTCCAAAATGGTGCTCCGCGGAACTCCGGGGTTTTGCATGCAAATTACAACATAAAAATACACTTTATTATTATTATTAATGCAACGGTCTCACGTTCCGACGCTTGTACAGTACGGAAAATCATGGCAAATTCGTATGTCCCTGTGATCGAGGGAAAAGATTTGTGGGATGCTCTGTGTACTGACAGCAAAATGCTTCGCTAAGCCATAACTATTTTTGTGAGGTATGTTTTTGTTGTTAGTTTATTCACGCAGAGCGTTGCAGCAGGCATAACTTGTCGATTATTTTTAACCTTGAAACAAGCCGTCACGTTTATGGAGCCACCTCAAAATCTAAATCAGTGCAGTTTGTATCGATTTCAAAACCACATACAGGCCAGGAACTGAACAACGTACAGCAGAGTGTACGCATATCACATTAACCCTTTAAAGACGAAGCGTATCTGTTTTATATGAGGACTCAGTGCGTACCGCGCTGTAAACATTCTCCACTTCGGCTATAAAAACCAGTCTCTTAATGTTTTATAAGGCAAAAGTTGCTGTTTGTTCTGAGATCCGTACAAAACACATAAACGCAATGTGGGCACCACGTAGAATTTTTTAATGTTAAACCTGGTGGTACGTAAAGTTACCGCTAGGCTTTAAAAGGTTAATCCTTTACGGCATAATGTATGTACGTGTTCCGTACGCTTTCTTCAATACACGATAATAATTTCCGCATACAGCATTCACCGACTGGTCTCCCCATTGAAAACACGTTGTGTTCTCTGGGGTACGAACTGAACATTTATATATAAGTATGATGAGGATTAATTTTAGTCTTCAAAGGATTAGGCTTACTAGGGGATACTGGAGTAAGGGGTGTATATTTGGGGGAGAGTGGTGCTGCCGCCCCGCGCAGCAGAGCCCAAGGAGCGGTAAAATTAGTATTTTTTTCGCTCAATAAATTTTAAATTACTGAGCCAAATAAAAGGAAATTCAACAGGGAATTGTAATTTTTTGAAGTTGATCTTTCTGTTAGGGGCGGTCATTGTGATTACTCGCCCCCGGGTGGGCAAGAAACCTAGCTACGCCACTGATCAGATTAATGGGAAGACAGTTAACTTTCTATGCAAGTACTGTACGAGCAGTGAAACCCGCATCCTCCCCGCTGCACGTGCAATCACGGCATGATGCTGAAACACAGGACCCAGTAGCTTGGGACTTGTATTTGGTAGACTGCTTAAATCAGGGCTGTGTTTTGGGCTATTATAATGGTTTCTGCGCTTTTCCTCAATCTCTCCAAGGCACCTTTCATTATCACATACTTCATAGCAGCATAACTTAACAAATCAGTTACCAAAATCAACACTGTAATGTGTCGCAAAACGGGAGTTGTGGGCCTGCAGTGGCTGGATGTGTCGGTGCCCTTGAACTTGGTTTGCCAGGGAGAGTGGAGCTTCGCTTATTGATTGTTCGCACGCGACGAAAGGGAACGTGGAGTCGTGCGGTTTATCTCGCGACCCACAGGATACAACAGCGAAGGTCTGTGTAAAATGCACGTGCGGTTTGTATAGTGAGAATGCGAGGAATCGGAAAGCATAGGCTCCGAACGGAGAACTTCGTAACGTACCTAGAATTTGAGCCTCTAGAGTCTAGTGGTTGTCTTACGTGGTCACCATACTTACAAAACATTCTACTTTCTGCCCACACAGAATGTACTGTGTATTCTATATCGATTTCAGAAAAATAAAAGCACGATCATTTCCTTATACAGCATTAACTGATTGGTTTTTAAGCGAGGAGTGTTTACTGCGCGGTACGAACTGAATCTTTAAATACAATTCGTGTTAATCTTAATTCTTAAAGTGTTAATGTGAGTTATAAAGCAGATGTTTAACCTTTTAAAGCCTAGCGGTAACTTTACATACGACCAAGTTTAACATTAAAAAATTCTACGTGGTGCCCACATTGCGTTTATGTGTTTTGTGTGGAATTCACAACAGCAACTTTTGCCTTATAAAACATTAAGAGATTGGTTTTTATAACCGAAGTGGATAGTGTTTACAGCGCGGTACGCACTGAGTCCTTATATAAAACAGATACGCTTCGTCTTTAAAGGGTTAATATCGAATCCCACAATCGAGTGGGTAACACTACTGCTTCGAATTCAGGAAGTCTCGGATTCAAATTTCGGCCCAGTTATGCTGGCTGAGACTGTTGTGATATTCTTCAGTCACTTCACTTGAATTCCGGTACAGTAATGCCTCAAATTAAGCCACGGCCCCTTCGTACAATACTAATCATCGTACCATCTGCATCTAACATACAGTGTCCGACCTACGGGTTCAATCATGAAATAAACTACGAATAGAATTCAAAATGTATTGTTGGTACGCTAAGCCTCTTAAGAAATGTCGCTTAACCTTTTAAAGCCTAGCGGTAACTTTACGTACCAACAGATTTAACATTAAAAATTTCTACGTGGTGCCCACATTGCGTTTATGTGTTTTGTACGGATCTCAGAACAAACAGCAACTTTTGCCTTATAAAACATTAAGAGATTGGTTTTTATAACCGAAGTGGAGAGTGTTTACAGCGCGGTACGCACTGAGTCTTTATATAAAACAGATACGCTTCGTCTTTAAAGGGTTAAAATACTTGGCAGACCGAAGAAAATTACGGAAAACCTGAAGACGGTTACGATTATTATTGTTATTGCACTTACGTGAAAAACATTACATAAGTAAAGCGTGCTCTGTATACTGTTATGTTAAGTTTGTCGGATATAGACTAACAAATACCAACTAATGCATTATTGGAATTGTTTACATTAAAACTTATATAAGCCCCATAAGGTTATGTAAGGTTTAATGTAAACTATTCCAACAGTGCATTCGCTGGTATTTGTTAGCCCATGACGAAAATGCACAGTTCTAATTCAATAAGTTTGTCGGTTATGCTCAGCCTCAACGTTGCGCTCCGTCGTGACTTAACGTAACTGTCAACTTAGAACCATTTAC
Source organism: Coptotermes formosanus (assembly GCA_013340265.1). Classification (NCBI taxonomy): domain Eukaryota; kingdom Metazoa; phylum Arthropoda; class Insecta; order Blattodea; family Rhinotermitidae; genus Coptotermes; species Coptotermes formosanus. The sequence goes on from BLKM01004979.1 coordinate 129,734, forward strand.
ATACAGTGTGTAGATACAGGGTCAGCATTTTATCTGACAGCTGTCGGTTCTCGTTGCCTATCGGTTCATTTATTGTATTAAGGGTAGCCCACCCACCGACCGCCAACAAGCGCGACGTAGTAGTGGAGGGAAGTGAAGAAGGAGCGTTGTGAGATAAAATAACGACCCAGCTCGTGTATGATCAATCTCCGCACCGAAGTTTCCTTGCCTGGCTCCAGTGGTTCACTTGTTACTGCCATAAAACCAGAAAATTTATATAAAAAAAATTTCGCACGGCCGTCATCTTATTCCAAATTCGACACAAATATTACCTCGGTAAAAAGTTGCACAGTGTTCATGGTCTAGTGCCACACATCATTTCAAGGCCCTCAAGCACGTAGCAGTGTGCTACTCCCGCCTTACAGATGCGTGTGTCAGTCATGTTCTTATCACTGATTTTGGGGAACTGACAAATGGGTTGTTGGGGTGTCCTCTGATAGCATAGCTTTAGTACCATTTGTGTGAACGTCGGAAAATTATACGCGAGTTTAAATGGGGAACATAAAGGCACCATGACCATCCCATAATCCTACTTTATTTTTTCTTGTTAGTAAGATTTTCTATTGACATAAGTTTCACTATTAGTAGTACTGCTAGATACAATTGTTCTGTCTTCAGTTGGATGAAACTTGGTAATGGTAACAAAGTGTAAAGGCGTAAACTGTTTACAATGCACAGTGCAGTACCTTACTGACTCTGAAAACACGTTCAAAAATGGTAAATGGTACAGAGTTAATTACAGCAAGAGGCATTCCCTATAATGGCCACGTCTTTTTCTACTCGACGCGTGCACTTGAGTTTCAGGCTTCCCACCTCTTTCTAAGAAACTAGACACACAAATACAAACGGCATGGAGCAGCGTTCACCAGAATCTTATTTTCGTTCAGTTGGTTAATAAGTTCTTCACCGTTTATGAAAACAAAAGGTTCATTACTGAGGTCACAATAGTTCACCACTGGTACATATCCTGATCCGGCTGAATCGTGTCCCCACATTATTTCTTTAAGATCCATTTGAATACTATCCTCCCATCTATACCAAAGCCTCTTAAGTGATTTTCGTTTCAGGTTTCCCGAATCATAAACATAGTTTCTATTTTTCATGTTATGAATATTTCGGCATCTCAGAATTTCCTTTTAATTTCACAAATCTATCACTACGAAAGCTTATTAATCAAGTCACTTGCAAGAAACTAAATGGACTGAGAAAACATTGCAGAAACTCGCGTCACGTTTGTAAGGGCTGCGATCCACGTGAGTATTTCCCTTGTACGCGATACATGTGAAGATGTATGACCTGCAGGCTTTACAAACGTGATACTGAAATGGGGCACGTGGTAACAACCGCAGACACGGTAGCTTGTCATGGCTCAAAGTGGATCCAACAGCAAGCAAAGTTAAACCCACATTTCCAGAGAAACGCTCGTCAGATATTCCACTGGCCTACTGTATATTTATGGAGCAACAGTACATCAGTGAATCACAATAATAACTTTACACTTACTTATTCCAGAGACCTTATTATTAGAGACAGCGCAGTAACCTACTGTAATCTGTAGAACGACAGCACATCAGCGACTCACTGCAGCAAGCTAAATTTATGCCGACAACATGACAGTACTTCGAAAGTCTTGGCGGACAGATTAGAACCACGTGTGAGTCTTTATATTGGTCAGAAAGGCATCTCCCAGTTTAGTATTAAATTGTAAACGTAAATCTGTCCCTGTGCACGCCATGAATACACGGGAGGAGTATAGGAATATCTTCGTTATTAACCTCGGTGAGTGGTTTGTTTCACGCCTTGGCCGCCTTAACCCCCCTCTCTCGTCCGGTGAAAAAACCGCCGTTACTCATTTAACAGAAGGCTGGGTAAGTCTCCAGATCAGATCTGGGCGCTACAGAGAAGCTAAATTTTCTTGCCTCTGCTTGGAATTCAACCACACAAATCTTCTGTGATAACATTTACAGCTGCAAGCCACAAAAATCTGACTGCGCTATAATTCGATGGTATGACCTGTGCATGGGTTGAACGCACTTGGTTGTTCGGTTTTAAATTTGCATTTTATAAATGAGGCATTAACAACACAACATTTATATGACCGGACTTCTGCAGAAGGGAACCAGTTTTTGTGCGCTCTGTCTGAAATTGCTTGCATACAGACCCGTTCCTCAGCACACTCTGAAGAATTATTACAACGCGGCTGAACTGTGTGCCATGTAACAACGTTTGAAACGTAGTTGCTACTGCATAACCGGTCTACAGACGCTCTATATTCCGTGTACGATAAATTTAAAAACACAAAAGCACGTAACTTATCTGTATGTCTGACTGGTGCAACTTATTTCAAAACAATATACAGCCAGGGCCGATTATAACAACATCTGTTTATACGACACCTCGCTTATAGCGTCAGATATTCTGTGGTACCAATTAATTCGTCACTGTTAAGTATAACATTACACGCCTCTGTTATAACGACACTCGTTTATAACGACACAAAATATTCAGTCCCTTTCATGATGTTATAACCGAGCTCGGCTGTACAATACCAGGCCAGTGTTGCTACTACTACTACTACTACTACCGCTATACTGAAGCGTCCGAACACGATGTCTCCAGGCAGGGAAGTCATTTCCAGTTTTGCTCCTAAGCCTACACTCCATGCCGTGAATAAGTAACTATTCGGGCTGCGGAACTAAGGATCCACACATTCCCAGCATTAGACTAGTACAGTTGGGCCAACGGACCCGAAACCCACGATATGGGTCGCCGCGCTGCCGTCGTTTCCTCAGACTGGGGGACCTGGCGCCGTTTATTCAATAAGACAGGGACAGAACTGGTAAGGTAAGTTCAGGTTCCACATCAGGTTCCACATCGGATGAATTTACTATAAACTGAAAAATTATTATATCCATCATGTATTTGATAACTGCTGGTGCAAGGTGATTGCCTGTAGAGAGAGGACTGCACACGTAGATCAGCAGAGGGGAAAGCAATTCTTCCCAAAAGCAGGCGTACGCTGTTATAGGGAGTTTCCCTGTCCGCTTCTTTAGCCTGACAGAAGGGGCCCGTGACACGTACTGTGTAGGAAAGCGGATTGGACAGTAGGACAGAGGGAAGTCCCGACTCTTCGAACGTGACACATAGCTTAGTAAGAAACGGTGGGAGCAGGAATACAACAAATGAGAAGAAAGAAAGAAAGAAAGAAAGAAAGAAAGAAAGAAAGAAAGAAAGAAAGAAAGAAAGAAAGAAAGAAGGAAAGAAAGAAAGAAAGAAGGAAAGAAAGAAAAAACGAAAGAAAGAAAGAAAGAAAGAAAGAAAGAAAGAAAGAAAGAAAGGAAGGAAGGAAAAGAAGCATTACAGATTTATTGTCACGTTACAGATTTATCGTCACGGAGCAGGCATGAAGCGACAAATTCACAGAGGAGAAGTCAGTAAGGAAGTATTCCTTTCAGTAAGAACAGGTTTTGTAACTGTGACTCTAAAAAACGTATGGAACAATGCCTTATTGTGTAAATCACGGGGGGGAGGGGCGGCTATCCGAGGAACCACAATTAGTTCTGAGTAGAAATCCGACAGTCAAGTAACAACACCACTCTCAGTTATTCTCACCAATTTCACATCGTTTGGATACCGTAGGCTTGGAATTTTCAGAACAATTAGCAAACGGCCTGCAAAACCTCTCATACCGCTTATACAAATGCACTCAAATCTAACGTTTTCCTCCGTGACACAGTACACAGACTTTATCAAGGCGTTCTTTGCTTCCAAAATGTCATAAAGTTCTACCGTACAAGCGTAAATGCAATTTCATTAACGTCCGAAAGTACTGCCTTCCGTTTCACAAAATTCAAGAATGCCCACAGCATTATCTGTAGATCACTTATACCGAATGCCACCCAAATCTGACAACAAATGTGGAAAATACGGATAGAAATCCATTTCCGATCTAAGTGATGTGTGGATTTTCACGAAAACTCATATCACTCAATAAATTTTTGTGAAAATATCTCGTGCCGAATTTCATCCAAGTCTGACGAAAAATGAAAAAACGCGTGCAAAATGTCCTTTATGTCCGTAAGTTAAGCATGACTTTCACTGAACCGCTTTTCACTGAACTCTTTAATTGCTTAATGGAGTTAACTTTAGCTCTTCTATATCGAGTTGCTCGCAAATCGGTCGAGAAATACTGAAAGTAGGCTCAAAATTCATTTACACCTCTACGTAAAGTATGATTGTCAGTGAGCCGATTTTTCATGAAACTTATGCTTATTTGAAAACTTTATGTATAGAACTCCTTTACTAAATTTCATAAAAATCAGTCAAACGTTTTAGTTGCCGACACCAGTTCACAGACAGACGGACACTGTCTCCATATCAGCCTTTTCTTTTCTACTTCCTAAAGAATGAACCTGGCTTACCGTGGACTTCCCTGATATTTTTATTTGCCCCTGCCATTTATCACCACGACCATTCCACACGCATACAAACGCCCTGCAGATGTTCCTTGGCTCCACCAGCCAACAAGCCCTGCGTTCAACTGTGGCTTCACGTCTGAATCGACGGTTAGTGCGACTCGGAATAAGGAAGTTCTTATTTCATTCGGTTAGTTTAATACAGCTACTTTATGCCTTGTTTGCACAATGCCTAACACTAACACGTCGTGTCTGTCTGGCCATCTGCCTGTGTACAGCTAAAGACACTGCATGGTACGGGCCTGAAAGCTCATGCAAGAAGATACTACGCTATGCAGAGAAACAGGGCGAGGAGAGGTATATCCCCACCCATTCTTAACCTCACCACTATATGTAGGTTAGCGATCAGCCTCACACTCCGGCCGCATGACTCCTAGGAAAAAGCCTCGCTGAATGGGAAGCTGGAGGCTTGGGTGGGTGGGTGGGTGGGCACCGGGTCTGAACGTTCTGGGAAAAATAAAATTTTCTTCTCTCTGCAGGGATACAAACCCCGGACCGTCTATCCCGTAGCCCAGTCATTATACTGACTACGCTATCCCGACTTCGACTCGATGTAATACCCAAAGATATAACACGCACGAATCCAACCGGATGCCAAATAGCGGCACATCACTTCTTAACATTATTTCTTTCCCTGCTTAAGGACTCACGATAACCCAGTACTTTGACTTCTCTGGACGACTCAGTTTCGATTTAAAAATAACGGGACGTCTTTTCAGTCATAGTGGCGTCCGCGCCGGGCCTCGGATCCGTCACGTTTTTTAGAAGCTGTATCCCCTGCAGTGAAACGTCCGTTCACCACAGTCTGGTACTGAGGTCAACAGTGCGTGGAGCTCTAACTCCTTTTCCCCAGTTAAGAACAAGGATTGTTGTTTTTATCTTTTATACTGCGGAATATACTGGTAACAAATCATGTAATCACAAGATGTGTTACGAATTAACCCTTTAAAGACGATGCGTGTCTGTTTTATAAAAGAACTCAGTGCGTACCGCGCTGTAAACACTCTGCACTTCGGTTATAAAAACCAGTCTGTTAATGTTTTATAAGGCAAAAGTTGCTGTTTGTTCTGAGATCCGTACAAAACACATAAACGCAATGTGGGCACCACGTAGAATTTTTTAATGTTAAACCTGGTGGTACGTAAAGTTACCGCTAGGCTTTAAAAGGTTAAAACGCCCAGCGTTACATGCACGGAAAAACTGAAGCGTTAGGATACTATTTACAATTATGTGTACTATAGTGCAGCTAGCAATTACTTTTAGCAACAAAATATTAAGGCCATTAATGTTCTGTCCCTGTGTTTCTTTATTACTTACCGATGAGTTTTGTCTTAAGGCAATTCAATCTGTTGTCCTATAAACAATCAAACCAACTATTGATACAATGTTGGTTTTATTCGGTTAATAAAAAAAATCTTCAGTACAAGTTTTGGGCTTGGTCATACCTTTCTCAGGCTGAAGGCCGCCTGAAGTATTGTTTATTTGAACTGATATGCTTAAAAAGTGATAACAGAATATTTCGTTAAAATTGCTGTATTGAACGATATGAGGTACTATAGAAAATGCTACCTGTGAAGTACACTCAGGAACCTATTCTGGTTGGCAGTACTGTTGTCCTCACTTCTTACAAAAGCTATGATTGGCAGTAGAATTATTCTACACCAGAACTTGGGCTGGAAGTTTAACCCTTTAAAGACGAAGCGTATCTGTTTTATATAAGGGATCAGCGCGTACCGCGCTGTAAACACTCTCCACTTCGGTTATAAAAACCAATCTCTTAACGTTTTATAAGGCAAAAGTTGCTGTTTGTTCTGAGATCCGTACAAAACACATAAACGCAATGTGGGCACCACGTAGAATTTTTTAATGTTAAACCTGGTCGTATGCAAAGTTACCGCTAGGCTTTAAAAGGTTAAAGTACCATACCAGGATGTGCTGCATGCTGTTCACGTTGTGTTTAACAAAAATCGGAGCATTACGGAACTAGCCGTACAGAACGACCCAAAACAGAAAATCGCCCACATATATCACATATATAACTCACGATCCCGATGTTCTAGCGGCTCTGATAACTACAGTTCGGGACTGATGTCTGGGGCTGTTTCCAGTTCATTCCCCCAGCTTCTATGGCCGCAAAGCTGAGTCACGGGCTGTACTCGTTTTCTCTGAAAGTGAAAGTTGTAAGCACAGCGTGCTCATCTTTTCATATACACCATCTGCAGTTTATCGCATCACTACGAACTGCTGTCTCAGCCATTTTTTAATCGACTCTATCCTGTCTCTCATTCATAACGGCATATGTTAATGCAAAGTCTAAAAGCCAGTGGCGAGCTAATAAGGTCTTAATAGGGTCTGTTTGCTTCTGCAAGTGCCCTTAATATTTCTTATCTGTCATTTCGTTACAGCATAGCCATTGATAGAAACATCCGTATTTGAATTCACATTATCACCAGTAGCATACAACACATAAAAACAAACACAATAAAACCAAAAGTTTACAGCAGTGTTCTCACAAACTTCGTAATTTTGTTTATTACACTAGAAGACACGTGTAAAACGAAAACTGCGTGATCCTCTCCTTTGCTAGTATTGCATGGTCATTTTCATTATTAGAGTACTGCAAAGAACGTGGTGAACACAATTATTACTAGCGTAAGGAGCACAGTCCCTCTGCAGAAGCTAAAAACAGTTGCCCAGTGGGTCAAAAAGGTTTATAGAACTACAAGAGTCAGAAGCTTGTCAACAACAGCCCCTCACTGAGACCTGTCCTCACCAGTTAGATCTAGTTCACATCCTTACACCCTGTTTTTAAATATGTGACTCCCAAATTACGTTCGCTGAGGATCTGTTCTCGTCAATTTAGGAGTTTGAGGCCCCCAGTCCATAAAAATGTCTTAAATTTTAATTCATCAGTTCCCCCCCCCCAAATCACTAATTATCTTCCATCGCATCTATAAATTATTTTCTATTAACCTTTTAAAGCCTAGCGGTAACTTTACGTACCACCAAGTTTAACATTAAAAAATTCTACGTGGTGCCCACATTGCGTTTATGTGTTTTGTACGGATCTCAGAACAAACAGCAACTTTTGNCGTTTATGTGTTTTGTACGGATCTCAGAACAAACAGCAACTTTTGCCGTATAAAACATTAAGAGACTGGTTTTTGTAACCGAAGTGGAGAGTGTTTACAGCGCGGTACGCACTGAGTCCTTATATAAAACAGATACGCTTCCTCTTTAGCCGTTTAAAGCCTAGCGGTAACTTTACATACGACCAGGTTTAACATTAAAAAATTCTACGTGGTGCCCACATTGCGTTTATGTGTTTTGTACGGATCTCAGAACAAAGAGCAACTTTTGCCTTATAAAACATTAAGAGACTGGTTTTTATAACCGAAGTGGAGAGTGTTTACAGCGCGGTAGGCACTGAGTCCTTACATAAAACAGATGCGTTTCGTCTTTACAGGGTTAACCTGCGTGTTCGTAATTTAGTGTGGCCTTTTAGGATTAAAATTGACTGAGCACTTTGGTATAGGTCCTCCTTCGGGGTCACTGGGGAAAAAGCTTCAGCTGGGAGACCACTGCCCCAGTTATAGAAACTGGTAGGCCTACTGTTGCTTCTGGATATTTGAACTTTGTCGCGTGTTCGGCAACAGTTATATTTATATTGTGATTTTACCCTGTATTGTGATGGCTGGCGAGACATAACACACAGGCCACTTGCATTATCTTAGAAACCTTCTGCAAATAATCAGGAATGACCAAAGTTCAAACACTAAGCACGGTAATTTGTACACACCTCGGAGGAGCGCCGCAGGTTCCCCCGTGGTTACGTGCGGTGAAGACCCCGTGTTGAAAAGATGGCTTCACAGAGGCACAAAACACGTCAAGACGTGTTATTACACAGCTTTAAAAGCAGTCTCAAAAACAGATATTAATATTCTGTGTAACGCACACTTTAAACAAGCCTTCTGCCGTCGTCTGCTAACAAGCAACTAATATCTCACCACTGTCAATTTTCACTTGTGTGTCACTGAAAGCAAAAATGAAGCGAAATACAGCCAAGCGAAGACTACAAGAAAGACGTGCTGCAGTTCCGTATGTTGCCACTGCCTATGCACAGACGGCCAAAAGAACGTTTTGCGATGATGACCTGATTAGGTGCAGGTATCGCGTTGTCTTACTCCTACCGAACCAGCCCTCCTGCGTCCCTTACGCAAACCACTGTCCTACTATTCCTTCAAACACGTGCTCAGTAGATGGTATTCACCTCCTGGGTCAGGCGTGTAGAATCACAACTGCACAAGCAAGCTAAAAAAAACTGCACAATAATGTTTCCAGCCACGTGTTTGATACACATTTGTAATGACGTAACCATCAAACATTTCCGTCGCTTACTTCTTCACCATTTCGGTGTTTTCTTCCGCCTTCTTCAGGGTAAAAAACCTTCAAGAAGCTGGTACCAAAATTCACGTATATCAATACTCGCAAGTAAATCTTATAACAAACCACGCGTTCTGCTTTTATTTGACAATGTTATCTTTATGGTGTGTGTGTGTGTGTGTGTGTGTTTATACATTTATCTGCCTATTAACGCATCCTGCATATAACGTACGTGTATTTCCTTGCACTACCCATACATTCGAGCCGATTGGCCTCTCAAAGCCTTGCGCAGAAGCTTTACACTGACTACGCCTCGTATGTTAGTGTTTTAATGTTGGCAATGCTTTTCCTGTGCAGATATTCCATATGGGGACAAGATGCTTGTAAACGCGAATTGTATCGTCTCATTTCAAGGTAATGAGGTCGTTGATCTTGAGACACATGAGCACTTTGAATAATCCCCTCCATAGGTAAACTCCATTGGCTGTTCAACCGCTTATCGTGACGATATTTACTTGGTACTTTATACGGCGATAATATAATTGTAAACAACTCGGGAATAACGTGCCCAGAACACAGCTTGCACCGCAGTATTCACCGTTCCAATATACAGTATCGTCTCACTGCGTATACTAAATTTCTTACAGCGGTCGCCACGTAGTGTGTGATATCGATTCAGCCTGTATAGAGTGTGAAAGTGAGTGGATGCTTGCAGGTGGTTGAACTCGTCTCATCGCATAGAAGCTGATCAATACGATTAACAGCACGCGCTGTGTTATTATGAATTGTCCGTGACCCTCTTCCTGCTGATAAGATTCTGTTGCACTTTCACTTGGCAGTTGTTTAAAAGTGCCGATAACGGCTTTAATTATAAATTCTGAACACTAACTGAATTGCGTCTGATAATTAAGTCTTTTAACTTGATGATGCAGATAACGTATTTAAATTGAAAACACCAGACAAATGATGCAAATTTTTCACATGAATGTCATTGCTTGATCACAGTTTAATAATGGCACTGACGTATGTCGAATTCACATTACGAGCACATTCCTGTCCATTAGAATGTCTTGCCAGATGATGCACGTGGGCACGTCTCAACCACGGTGCTGTTGCTGATTATGACGTTACAGCTGAAGTCTGATGTGGTGCAAGCCGATGCATAGCTGGCTGCTTACACTTGCCTGCGGGTGAAGTAACCAGTGACTGTAGGAGCTGATGTGGGATATTTTCAGAGATACGTTTCCAGTGAAAAACAAGGAATCAAATTTCGCGGAAATTGTTTTGAAGACTGCAGGTTTTGCTGTGGTGGCGGACCCACCCCTGTGCCAGATCCTGTGCGGTGATGTAGGTCTCGCCTGCTGATGCCATTCGACCTGCTCGATCGCCTCTCCGAGCCTGGGTCAATGCACCGGCATCCAGGATAGGCTGGGCACCGCGCCGGGCGCCGGCCATCTTGCGACGCCACAGCGCACGGCATTTGAGCGATGCGTTTGCTTTCAAAATCATTCCGTAAAACAGAAAAAAAGCAATAATCTTTATGGCGACGTCACGACGGAATGTGTCAGTCAACTCACATTCTCTTCCAATGCAACTTACAAAATTTCCCTTAACAGTTATGCCAACATCATTCACCTCCATGTAGAGGCGAGAAAGCGTGCACCTTCACTTTCACGTCGCTTTACGTCTTCATGACGTGGTGCAAGGCAGAGACGACTGCAAGGTTAACCTTTACCGTGATATCAACATTATAGACACTAAAGACCGCATTTCCTTGTGTTGTGTCGTTTATAACAAGAAGAAGATGAAATGGGAGCGGCACAGAGACGTACATTTACAAACTGTTGCAGGACACTAAATGTCGTGTCGCCATATCTTAAACACTTGTGTGAAATGTACATTAGATTTTACAACGTGAGGAAATGTTGTTCTAATTAGCCACTAATACTACCTGTCTTGTATATTAGGGTACGTCAGTATCGGACTGTCCAATCAATGCGAATAATCGGTAGCTATATACATGTAATTAGTTGTAGGCGCTTTCGCAAAATTGCAAACATCGACTGTTAGCTTCGTCATGTCTGTCTGTCTGTGTGTGTGTCTGTCTGTCTGTCTGTCCCATGGAACAACTCGGCTCCCACTGGACGGATTTTCATGATATTTGATGTTTAAGTATTTTTCATTATATTTGATGTTTAAGTATTTTTCATGATATTTGATGTTTAAGTATTTTTCATGATATTTGATGTTTAAGTATTTTTCATGATATTTGATGTTTAAGTATTTTTCATGATATATGATGTTTAAGTATTTTTCATAATATTTGATGTTTAAGTATTTTTCGGTAATCGTTGTCGAGAAAATTCAAGTTTTATTAAAATCTGAAGAGAATAACGGCTACTTTACAAGAAGACCTATGTACATTTATGATAATATCTCGCTTAATTCTTCTTGAGAATGAGAAATGTTTCAGACAGAAGTAGTAGAAAAAATCAAAACACATATTTTAAGTTCAATAACTGTTTATGAAAGTCGTGTCGTTTATGAGATAACGTGGAAAAACGTGGTCTAGACAGACAGGCCACAGATGACAGTATAATGTGGCGCATGCGCGTTGCATGCTGGATAACTAAGACTACAAACATACACACGGAATATGTAATACCTGAAGGGTTTCGCGAAGCGGCCTCAATGTTACGGTTACACGTACATTGTCTGTCTGTCATGTGTAACTGCAGATTATTTTTCGAAAGAGTTTTAAGCCACAGGCCAGGTACAGGACTACGAATTTTCCGACTGCGAGGATTTTGTGTGAGCGCGCGCTGACCTCCAGATGCTACACTTTCAAGTGCACTGAATTGCAAAGAACGCCTGTTTGTATGTATCAGAATATTGTCCTGGAAGAATCGAGGTTCTGACGTCGTTGGTAATGGCTGCTTACTGGAATATGATCGGCCGCAGCATGACAGCCCTGCCGTTTGTGTTATCGCTCAGCAGTATTCTTCCGCCACCTTTGCCTTATTGTCCATTCGCGAAAGGAAGAGTTCGGCGTGGTTTTCAAAAATGTTATTATTTCAATTATTTTATATTTTAAAAATTGCGCAAATATGAAATCGCTTAACTTGAAATTGCGTTACGTCGGGAGTGACGCAGAAGCACATACAGTATCAAACAGGGTAATACACTTTATATTGTTTTCAGCGTGCATTCTCAATATATGAACGAAGTCACCAACTAACGCACTTTTTATTAACAACTATTATTTCCCGACATTAGACGCTGAAACATTCGTCGCGAAATAATAGTTGTTAATAAAAAGTGCATTAGTTGGTGACTTTGTTCATATAGGGTAATAAACATTAATTTCTTGTTAGTGAGTGAGAGTGTGTGTGTGTGTGTGTGTGTGTGTGTGTGTGTGTGTGTGTGTGCGTGTGTGCGTGCGTGTGGATAATTTCGGAGCAAATATTTTTATATCCATGAAGTTTTGTTTACGCATTTGCAGTAAAATAACCTTTTCTTTTCGTGTGATACAGTGAGTTATCAGTGCAGCCGAGGTTGTATATGCCAGAGATTTTCATGCAGCTTAACCTTTTAAAGCCTAGCGGTAACTTTACATACCACCAGGTTTAACATTAAAAAATTCTACGTGGTGCCCATATTGCGTTTATGTGTTTTGTACGGATCTCAGAACAAACAGCAACTTTTGCCTTATAAAACATTAAGAGACTGGTTTTTATAACCGAAGTGGAGAGTGTTTACAGCGCGGTACGCACTGAGTCTTTATATAAAACATATACGCTTCGTCTTTAAAGGGTTAAACCAGGCATCTGAGTACATGAATGCCTTTCGCTAGTTTATCCTACATTATAAGTAACCTGAAGAGCACGAATTTCGGCATGCCATAATTCCTTCTGGCGAAAGCGCTGCGTAAGTGTACATTGTACACTTCAACAATGCTTCTTCTCCCCCCCTTCTCCCCCCCTTCTCCCCCCTCCGAAGACAGACACATGTAGGAAAAGGGGAATGTTAGCAAAACACCGTCAGTGAATACAGCTACGTAGTATAAAGATACATATTTCTAAAATAATAAATAACAGTGACTTCGACTAAAGTTGATTCGTTAATATAAAAATATAAGTGACGTTACCAGCGCTGTTTGTGGCAGCCTTGTTTATTATTAATACGCAAGCGCTCCGCGAGTGGTTGTATGCATCTGCCACGTGCGTTTTATTACGTACTGCAGAGGAAAGAATACAACACCAATGCATGAGTCGCGTTCAGCCACAACGCTAGCGTTACTCAGAAGAGGGTTAAGTGATAATAAACAATACACGTACTTCAGTTTCGCAAGAATACATCCTCTTGCTTGCGCACTTTACAAAAGAATGTCATGCAAAGCGCATGGTTAACATCTACGCTTTTGAGGCACAAGACGCAGTAGAAAGTTCAAAATGGCCTGCCAGTTTCACGCGACGCAGCAGTTCATTCTGTGAATGATAGAGAGGCCGAGGTTAAGGAGGTGTCCGAAACAGAACCTCTGTGGCAAGGATATTTGTCTCGTTAAGGGAAAGTACGTGCAGTGTAAACCACTCCGAAATTAATCTAATGAATGGAAACAGTTTACCGCAGAAACGGAACTGATACACATATAGAGGGAAAATGATTAGCTTAAATTGTTTCATGTTTGTGGGGAGTTCCACGAGCAGTGGACTATGGGATTTTACTTTACTTAAAGTTCAAATTAACATATGGAACACCAATAAACGAGCAAAACTTCCTACCAGACTTTTGTCAAAACCAAGGTGACGTAACTTCGGCTAGGGTCGGTATTTATGTCAACCAGTGTTACCAGTCAGGTGTGTGTGTGTGTGTGTGTGTGTGTGTGTGTGTGTGTGTGTGTGTGTGTGTGTGTGTGTGTGTGTGTGTGTGTGTGTGTGTGTGTGTGTGTGTATATACACGTGGACAATATGAAATTGCATTATCAGGAGGAGCTATTTGTTTTCAGAAATATTCAATAAATTGTTTATCTTATCTGCTTATGATTAACTGGCAGCTACAAAATTACGTTATGTGGGCCTACAGACAGTACATATTCCAGGAGCAAAAAGCGGGAATATTTGAAAAGTGCAATTAATGAGCTTGACGTAAACAATAAGATAAGAATATCAGAGACTTGTATAGCAGGAGGGACGAACTGAAGAAGGTGATGAGGGGCGAGAAGAATGATTGTCTTACAAATTCCCACATTATTTTGACCAGGTGGAAGTATCACTTATTAAATGTGCACGGAGTTCATGACGTTAGGAAGACTGAACTACAGTATAAACAGCTGAGCCAATAGTACCTTAGCCTAGTGCCTCTCAGGAAAGAGACCACAGGGAAGAACTTAGCGCAGATGGGAGGATAACATATAAATATATCTTAAAGATACAGAATGGGAGGACGTAGACTACACTGATCTGGCTGAGACTATGAACAAGTGGCGGGCTCTTGCAAACATGATAATGAATCCTCTTTTTCAATGAATGCAAGGAATTTCTTTAGTAGTGAAGAATCTGTTTGTCAGGAAGGACTGTGCTGCACGTAGTTAGTTTGTTAATTAATTAGTCCGTCAATTACTTGGTTAGAGAAACAAATACCAATATGGCATGTGCATGTAATACTCGAATTAAGGTGGACTTTAAAAACCATCACAATATGAACTTGTTTATGGCAGTGGAATGACACTCTCATCCCCCTAATTTCTGTTTCAGTACACCACAGATTCACCATGCCTTTATGACAGGTTCGATAAAATGGTTCTTGTTCCTTTACTCAACAATAGGTGCTCTTCATTTCTGCACAATTTGTCTTTCTTCTACTAAATATCTATCTTCTTTTGGGCAAAATGCGAAGATGTTACTATTATTGTATCTTTTTTCTGATGAATGTCATTTCACTATAGTTTGCATTAACAACAGTCACCTTAACCACAAAGAGTCTATTGCTTTTGTCTCCAGCACAGGACAACAAAGCAAAATCACCTTGAAGTAAGAGGAGCTCTTTTTCATGTTTCTATGAATTGTGACTTTGTGGTTTTCTTTTTAAATATGTGTTGCAGACAACGCTTTCTTGGGCGTTCAGGGAAGTGAGCTGCCATCTATTCAACTGCCTTCCGTAAAGCAGTTATTGATTAGCAAGGGCTGTTTGTTTTGTTACAGTTACGTTTACTATTATTATGAGCTGCGCTGACTTGTTTTTGTAACATCGCTGATTCATCTTTTATCTTCCTCGTTGAACATTAAGCTAAGAGACAAACTCTCACGCTTCTCGTTTCTTTTTCCTCTCTGTTCTCCGTTTCTTTCTATTTCATTTCCACAGCCAAACGTTTCTGAAGACTTTTTCGGAATTGCCACATTCTTTCAGCTGCAGCGACAGGGTTTATTGCTGCCAAACTAAAATAGGAACAGGAAGCTGCACCGTGAAGTGATGTGCTTTCTTTTCACATTCAACTCCAGGCCCTAGTTTTTCTGTAAGTGTAATAAACAGACTGGCCGTTACTTTTCCCTTACACCTTATTTTTAAAAAATTACTTAATATTTTATTTTTCAGATGACTGCAAACCACCTATAGTGTACCTTCCCCCATACTTTCTACACTATATTGCTAACACACACATACGATACATTAAATTATATCAAAACCACCGACCATTTTTAATTTAAGAAATTAAATTAGTTTTAGTCGTTTTTACGAGTAAAATAAGACAGGTTTCTATCACTGTTTCTCAGTTTTTTTGAACCACGACCCACATTAATCCTTTAAAGACGAAGTGTATCTGTCTTATATAAGGACTCAGTGCGTACCGCGCTGTAAACACTCTCCACTTCGGTTATAAAAACCAGTCTCTTAATGTTTTATAAGTCAAAAGTTGCTGTTTGTTCTGAGATCCGTACAAAACACATAAACGCAATGTGGGCACCACGTAGAATTTTTTAACGTTAAACCTGGTGGTACGTAAAGTTACCGCTAGGCTTTAAAAGGTTAAGCCGATGGCTTTGTGCTGCAGCCCTAGATGTCACAAATAAATTTAGGTCTAGCTGTAAAATGAAAAAAAAAAACATGAATGGGCCTAAGGAATGTGATATTTTAATTATTTAATTGAATGGAGCAAGGTCTATTTATGTTGTAAAATGAGCAAGCAAACTTTTTCGTGGCCCACACAGGATAGCTTCGCAACCCAAATTTGGGTCGCGACCCATACGTTCATAAGGCAGGTCTTATATGGAGACCACGTCCGTCCGTCCGTCCGTCCGTCCGTCCGTCCGGCTGTCTCTGACCTGGTGTCAACATCTGTACCTTTTGTTGGATTTTCATGAAACTCGGTGTGGGTGTTCTCAAAACAATCTATAGATCAACTACAAATCTCCTGAAAATAGGCTTAGTGATAATCATACATTACTTACGGGGAAAAATAAAAGTCTGTCTATATTTTCTACACTTTTTCATTAGATTTGGATAAAATTCGTAATATTAGAGGTCAGTAACAATTCATTCAGTAACCATGAGTTTGGTGAACTAGGCACAGTGAACGCCATATTTTACTTCAGGCCGCAAATGTATTTCTATTCTCACTTTCCAGACAATCGGCTTCTTTCTACCGTCTATATAACCTGTATCGGAGGCTATTGCCTGCCGGTACCGGGTGTTGCAGAATAAAGCTAACTAGACACTTCCAAATCTCTTCGAGGTTAAGAATTCATTATGCGCCTCACCCACCCTAATATTTCATAACAAACGTCTTTAACAGTTTGTAGGCCCTACTTGTCATCGGTTGTCACTGGGGTAATCACATTAAGGACGATCAGATGTATAGCACAGTAGCAAACACAGGGGTTTCACAAGTGTATTCAGAATGGTGGTTGGGCAGCCTGATGGGCGGAGATAACTCGGGAGATACAGAATTTGATTGGAAGATAATATTAAGAAGTTACGTAATGTAGCAGGCAACGTTCCTTTAATTTTTTTACAGCTGCGCGGACCTGCTGCTGCTCTGAGCAGAGAATTTTAACACGACCTGACGACTGCGCGGCACTTTAAAAGTATTCTGTAATGTGCATAATAAGAATATTTACAATGAAAACTGAGAAATTCCAGCTGCGCGGCAACAATTCAGTGTGCGCGGCAGTATTTCAGTTACTGCGCGGCCTCGCACCCGCGCAGCTTAGAGGGAACATTGGTACCAGGGCATAATAATTCTGGCGTTTCCGCTCCGCGATTCTGCCTATCTGCCGTGTCTTAGCAACAGTCAAGTCTGCTCTGGTCTGCTTTGATCAACACATTTAGTGGCGATCATGCGAGATTTTTATGTGTAGAGCTTTGACCGTTCGTTTATCTCCAGCTCGTACCTCACAAAGAACACACTGTCTCAGTTGTTACTTTTAGATCTTCAGGCGTTTATTCGGCCTTGTCTCGCACCTCACGGAAAACAAAACATCAGTGCACTTTATTTTTGTCCGGTTTTAACCAAACTTACATTTGGCCGACAGGATTTAGTAAAAGTGCCAAATATAAAAATTTCACGAACGTCCCTCCTTTGATAACCGAATCGTTCTATGCGGATGGACGGACAGACAGACATGACGAAACTAACAGTTGCCTATCGCAACTGTTTCGCAAACGCGCCTAAAAAAGATCCTGAATAATCAATACGTAAAATTGTGTACTGAATTCAAATGAATCAGGATACGGGCCAGTGGCTGACTGTTTTGAACACGATAACGAACCTTCAGGCCTCATACAGACAGGAATTTGTAATCAACAGAGCAATGTCACTTTTCTTTATTAAAAAAAATACGTTTGCCTTATTCCATTCGCGTACAGGCTACAGTATCAGATACTATATAGGCTATACATTCTGTCCAAAAAGTGCAGCAAGGAAATTATAGGGGTGGCGGACTAAAATCAGTTCGCCCCATATAGTCTATTTAGGCAATAATGCCTATGTTCTATTCCTAGGTCTGCTATTTCTGTAAAGAGACCTACAGGAGTGAAGAATTGGCATATTATTACGGGCTGAATTCTGCAGGAACGGAATCCAGGAAAGCGGCCAGAAAATTAGCATTTTACGCAATTTACGGAAAGCTGCAAAAGGAGATGATGTAAAACCCGGAAAAAGAACAGGAAGGATACGACTGAAGGGATAACGAGATGTGATGCAAACTGTGACAGGACCATCTTGCGCGAGTACCTACAGTGGGTTGGCTTTCTTGATGCTAACAGCTTTTTGACGGTGGTGTGACCGTAGTGTTTGAAACTTTGTGCACGGTCTTAGAATGGCTCTACACAGGCATGTAACGGACCGTATTTTCATCCGTGTCTCATTCACCGGAAGAAGGAAACACGAATAACTTTCAAAACGTACTGATTTTAATAAACTGGAAGAATGGAGAAATTGCAGAACAGCTTTAAACACGAATAAGTGATACTTCAGTGACTTAAGGGCGCTGTTTCAACGCCAGCGGCAAGATCAGTTGGCAATGTAATTAATGGCGAACGGGGAAGGGTGGACGTACTGCAGGAAACGGCCGTGACCCACTATCTTGACGTGCAAGGTAGGTAGGCCTGTGGAGTTGGCATTAGAAAAGGCTGTCAGTAGGGTGGGCAAAGCACGGGGCTGACCTACATCCAGGCATAAACGAGGTCGCGGATTCAAGGGGGGTTGACCCGGGGGTGGCAGGGGGATGTTCCACGTGGAAAATGTGGAACCAATAGCCTTCTGTCTTAGAGTACTACTGAACTGCAGCAATTACTTGTAATTAGCCTGCAGGCTACGGTTACTGCTGTTGTTTTGTTGCTGCTGTGATTGGTATTGTCGCCAGAGTTCATTACAAACAGGTGTGACAAACAGACGCTGCGCCTACCAAGTGCCTTCACTGACTCCATGGAGCAGAGTCCTTCCTGAGAAGCTAACAGGTCCGCAGGTAGTCAAGAAATTCCCGCATTTTATGAAACCGGAAGGTTTATTACCGCATTCACACGCAGCCGTCACCTGTCCCTGTTATGAGCCACATCAGTCCAGCCCATGCCTCCCCATTCCACTTCTTGAAGATCAATTTTAATATTATCCTCCCAAGTGCCTTACATTAAATACTTACAAATGTACATAATAGGCTATTGGGCCGGGATAGCATAGTCGGCATAGGAACTTGCTACGGCCTGGACGGTCCGGGGATCGAATCCCGGTGGGAGCGAGATTTTCCGCACCCGTCCAGACGGGCCCTGGGGTCCACTCTGCCTCCTGTACAACGGTTACCGGGTCTTTCGCGGGGCTGAAGTGGCCGGAGCGTGGCGTTGACCACCCACCCCCATCTAGCGCCGAGCTTAGAACAGAGTACAGCTACACGTCTACTCCCCCCTCTACCTTCATGGCATGTTACGAGGATAAATAATAATAATATTATTATTATTATTATTATTATTATTATTATTATTTGTAATAATACTCATAGTGTTGCGCAGTAAACTGTAACGACGCATACAATACTTTGCTGTATTTTACATCCTATGAATATAGCTGCGGAAGTCACTATGATGCAACGTATACGACTACTGTAAATGTATGACGCTATATAATGTTCGAATATATTGGTGTATATACTCCCTGATGATAAGGGGTGGCCGCCGAAACATGAAGGAAGATATAACAAACTGTACTGTTGAGTACGCTGTATATGTGTGTGTGTTGGTTTTATACGTAAATAGGAAACATAATCTCACTGCACGGGAAGAATGACGTTATGAGAGACGGTAGTCGTGTTCGGGAAACAGCACACCTTCATATTTGTGTTACAATTAACACCTACAGCGGTAGCTACTGAAGTCGTTAAATAAAGTGTAAGTGAATGAATGAATGAATGAATGAATGAATGAATGAATGAATGAATGAGCTCTCTGAACTACTGTGGCATCCTTAGGAATTAAACCCGGTTGCAAAATTTGTATATTTGCTGTGTAGCTGGCCTGAGTGAGGCGAGGGCCTTTGGCCGGGCGCTTGCTGGGATCGTGGGTTCGAATCCCACCGGGGGCATGGACGTTTGTCTCTTGTGAGTGTTTTTGCGTTGTCAGGTAGAGGTCTCTGCGATGGACTGATCCCTCGTCCGGAGGAGTCCTACCAAGTATGGTGTGCCTAACTGAATGTGGTCTAGAAACCTCCAAAAGGAGGCGGCCTGGGCCCAATTTGGGCTGTTGCGCCACAGGAAAGGAAAGTTGGTCTGATTGGATTGGAGTAAAAACGTAAACAACGTACCTCTAATTTATGTATACCTCTCCCAGCATGTTTAAAATCTGCCAGAACCAGTTTTTGTTAGAATGCAGTCTACTCGTGTGCCTGCGCATTGAAACACGCAATACAACAGGAGACCAATGCTAACTTCTGAATAGGCTACGTCTGAATAGCGGATGGCTGTGTGTCTATCCAATTGGTTTCCCCTGCAATTTCAATACACGGGCTGAGAGTGAATTTGAATGTGAACCGGTTGCTGATTATTTAGCACGTGAATCTATTTAAACACACGTGTTCTGAAAAGATGGAACGCAAAATGTGTAGTAATAAGCAGATTTAAAGTTAGAGATTTCCCATTGCAGTCTTAATCACAAACTGAGAGTAGATGAGTTGTGGTTGTGGAAAGTCAAGGTTCCTTGAAGTTGAAAATGTTAGGCAGTCTAAGTGTATGGGAACAACGCTAAAACATAACAAGAAGGTCCGTTATAAGATTGGTAGAGAAACTGATAAGTAAAGGACCTGCAGATATCTACAACACTTTTATTGTCACCAACTCGTACACGAGTTGTACGAGTTGGTTAAAATATATGTTGTTGTAATAGTACGTATACGGAATGGGCAAGTTTACCTGCAGATATGTTATCATCCCGTCTGCCTTTTGGAAAGCCTAACACAAAGACAGTGGATTGCCGGGAGAGATGCCACGCCGGGTGAGATGCCCAAACCCGTGGGGACAGACACTACAAAAGGCCTGATTTGAAATACAAATTTTGCGTTTTACTTCATTTCTCAAGTTTCTTTTATACCTACTTACTGAACCCACTGTGAGTTTTACCTGGTCAGAGTCGCATTTTCTTCAGCTCTAATGGAATAAACACCCACTGTCCAAAAAGTGTGGTTATCTTTCGCGGAATTAATACATAAAAACAATTGTACAGATAGCATGTAGAAGTGCGAAACGCCATCTCTTGCTTTTAGGACACAACATAAATTCCAAACTTCTGAGCAAATAGAATGATAAGGAAAATACTTAGACTAAAGAAGAAGGGAGTGAAGAAATAGTTTAGTTTACTGCACAACAAGTGAACCTGTAATTTATGCTACACAGATCGCCTGGTATTGTTAGGGTAGTGAAATCTGTGAAGCTACTATTTGCTGGGCACGTGGCTAAGATGGGCGCGAAAAGAAATGTACACAAACCGTTGGTGGCGGAACCTTTAGGGACAAGAGCACTTCGGAAACCGAGAGCATGAATGATAACATTAAGATGGATCCGAGGTAGGTAAGGTTTTAGAATAAGAGGTCACTTTAATTGGCTCAGGGTCGCCCTTCACACCAGCGTTGACGAAACTTCCGGCTCTGTTACCGCAAGTTACCGTCTGTGATATTACAAGCAGTTACATGGTCTGGTGCAGCACAAAGGAATATACTCTGTCGGCGTTAGCTTAACCCTTTAAAGACGAAGCGTATCTGTTTTATATAAGGACTGAGTGCGTACCGCGCTGTAAACACTCTCCACTTCGGTTATAAAAACCAATCTCTTTATGTTTTATAAGGCAAAATTTGCTGTTTGTTCTGAGATCCGTACAAAACACATAAACGCAATGTGGGCACCACGTAGAATTTTTTAATGTTAAACCTGGTGGTATGTAAAGTTACCGCTAGGCTTTAAAAGGTTAAAGGACAAATCACACGTTGCTTATCGAGTTCTCGATTTAATTGCCTTCATAAGTTAATAATGCAAAAGCGTCGTTTTTGCACTCACATGAACTTCCTGCACGACAGACAAAGGCAACATCCGGTTTTAAAATTTTACATGAGAATTCAAGATATAATGTTTTAACACTTCCGCTGTGTTTTCGCTATCGCCTGTCTGCACATTCACACTGTATAAACTTATGTACATTATAAACCTTTCACGCTCCATTCGTTACTGTATGATCTCTGAAACTGAAACACTTCTGTTCCAACAAGGAACATATTTGTTTGTCTTTGTGGCGTTTCCTCCCACATGATTCTTGTACTATTTTCGAAGTTAACTAACCGGTAGTATGTGCAGGACGTTTGAAGTTTAGCGACAGCATATGGCGCTGTAAACACTTCGTTCACACGGAATCCCACTTCCGATTCTAACGTCCAGTCTCCTGACCGCGATTTCGGCATTCTTCGCTTGTTGGTTACAGCAATGGAAGCATGTCTAATTAACCCGAATTTCCCCACCCTTATCTGAATGCTACTGTTTGCACATACACTGTATGACGTCAACGCCAGATGTGTGACCTTGGTGGTAGCTGTTCAAATTTGTTCTCGTGAATGACACGCCAAAGTAGTTACAGGCCTCGCATCCTTCACTAATTATCGCGTCAGAGAGTAGCAACAAGAAGTTTCTTTCATTCCTTTTATTACCAATGATGCTTTATAACAATGGTCTCTGAACACAAAACAATAATCTCTCTACAATGCAGTGGGTTATTTAAATCACCGTCTTTCAACTTGAAAGGTTATAGTGTCAAATGGGATAGAAAGATGATCGTATCTAAAAAGAGGAAACATTTGGTAATGCTGAATGTACATGTGACGATAACATTAACATGGGTCTTAAAAATACGGTTTCGGAATGTGGGTTACATCGTCCGGCTGCTTCGGAGATGGTCCAGTGAGGAGTTCTTGTGAATAAGGCAAAGGACCTTCTGGTTCCATAAAGAGCAAGAAATCTCCTGACCAGCTATCTTCTATCAGCGTCTCAAAAAGTATTTTGCTCCATGAACTTAATAAATTAATGTTGTTTAACAAACACAACCATGACCAGTACATGTATACTGCAGCAAACATCACTAACTAAAAAAAAAAAATGGTTGCTGTCGCATAAGCATTCTATGTCAACTGAACGAACTATAGTCTACTGTTAGCGCCTGTATTTCAGTCAACTTGAATTTTAGTTGGCCTACTCAGAAAAAAAATTCGACTTCATGAAATTTAGTAGCAAGAAAGGGTGTTTCGTGGCTACTACAAACCAATAAAATATAGGGCCCTGAAATTGTGTGCATTTATTTCTTCGAAAATGTGACACTAGATGAGACACTTCTTTTGTCGTATTTAAAGAACAATGTGTCTAGTGCCGGGGAAGTTAGTCGGTACGGTGAGCACACTAAGGGCTTGAAAACCAAGGAAGTTTGGTTCGATTCCCTGGAGGGGCAAGAAATTTATCTCTCCTCCAATTCGTCTAAACCAGCTGTGGAGCCCACCCAGCCTTCTGTTCTGTCGGCAACAAAGACATCTTCCTGGGTATAAAACAGCTGAGGCGTGAAGCTGACGAAACACCTCCATCTAGTACCGAATTTAAGTGTGGGTGGTGGTGTACTTTCATTTTCCTCGACGCCTTTATGGCGTGTAGGAGGACAAGTTGGCTTCTCTTTTACATAGTCAATGAGCGAAATCTGTAGGCCCATTCAGCTGTCCGCGTGAAGGCGATTGTGAACTAACTGCTGGAGCCCCATATGTAAGACTTTGCATGGAGATTTTATCTGACAAATATAATGTAGTCGGCATCTCTGTTAGTTAAATTGATGTCCACAAGTAAAAATAAAATAGGCGTCATGTCTTATTGTTCCATGTTCTTGTTTTACACATATTTGATTTGAAATATTGGAAACTGGAACAGACAAAAGCTCGAAATTTATTTATGTGTTGACCTAAAACTGAGGAACACGCGGGTTCTAAGCTAAGTGCTGGGCGCTTGAATTTATGACGGAAGAAGAGTATCCAGCGTTCCTCCGCGTCAGTCCTTCTACTTGCTTGATTAACCCTTTAAAGACGGAACGTATGTTTTTATTTAAGGACTCAGTCCGTACCGCGAGGTAAACACTCTACACTTCGGTTATATAAAACGATCTTTTAACATCGTATAAGGCAAAAGCTGCTGTTTGTTCTGAGATCCGTACAAAACACACAAACGCAATGTGGGCACCACGTAGAATTTTTGAATGTTAAACCGGGTAGTACATAAAGTTACCGCTAGATTTTAAAAGGTTAAGAAACCGTAGTAGAATCATGATGCCTCCATATGCAAGCAAGAGCTGGGACAGTGTAATCAGTATGGTGATTAGGATACGGGTTGAATGATCCTGCGTTTGAATCCCGGTAGGTGCCAGACACCCATTCGGTCCTAAAAAGTTCAAACCAACTGCAAGACCCATGCAGCCTCCTATTCCATGAGCAGCGAGGGCTTTTTCCGCGGAGCCTGAGTGGTCGGGGCCAGAGGCTGACAGACCACTCGCCTCCATCTACAGCCGAGGTCAAGGGTCATTATATATATATATATATATACACACACATACACATCATCTCCCCCTGTATGTCTCCATGGCGTGTGCAGATACAATTTTCCTCTTTTCATACATGAAAGCGACTAACATACAGCAAGGACTAGGCCAAGTGTTGCTTTGAAATATCGTGGTTAGCGAGGTACAGGTGAAATAGATAAATTTTTCCCTCTCAATGCCATGAAGATATCTGTAGGAGCATGGACCTCCATTCATTCTTAATCTCGAAACTAGATGCAGGTGAGTAGACAAGTTCACGCCCCGGCCGCTTTATCGGCGGGATAGAACCACTGTACCCCATTGCATAGGAGGCAGGGTGCGCCCTCAGAGCAGACCTACACAAGAGAAAAAAACCCTTGCCCTGGATCGTCCAGCTCTTAGCGTACTCACTATAAGACCTACGCCATCCGGGCTCCCGTGGTTATGGGGAACTGCTCCAAAGTAAAAGTAACGGCAATCCTTTCCTGTTTCTTAGCACTGCTGTGGAAAGGATTTTCCATACGAGAGAGTCCCATTTGGATAGGAGGTGCCTGTCCGTTAGACGGAGCGGTGACGCGAAAGAACACGAGGCTAATCCCAGGCCACAGAGGTAATTTTACTGGGTCTCAAAATCCCAGACGCAAAAGTGAACCATTTGCTTCTTTCTTAAAAAAAAAATTAATTCCTAACACACATTACTCAGCACAAGGCAGCAGATCTCTTAACATACAATAATCAATAGGCCATAAGACCTTGGCCTTTTTTTTTCGCATGTGTATTATACATGAACTGTGTTCGAAATGCAAGGCAGTTTTAAGGGGCTTTTGAAAGAAGGAAACTGGAGATTCTACCCTGAAAATAGGTAATCGAGGCGCCAGTTTAATCATCATCCATAATTACGACAGGTGGGATTTTCTTCCGAGACTTCTGCAGCGGCCAATGGTCACTTCCGGTGCCAAGTAACTCCCCGTGACTGGCGATCCCTGGTCGATGACCTTTCAAACAATACACGCGTGTTGTCTGCAGAATCGACGTAATCAGGCCTCGTCCTGTTGCAATACTGTACTAACAAAGAACAAGAGTCACGGAGCCAAATTAGAGGACAAAGGTCAACATGATTTCTTTCGTCATAGAGAAAAGTTACAAGTTGTTATGATGTAACAAGGCGATAAACCTTATGGGCTGTGTGTTAAGAAATGTACACTACAGAAGTCACAATATACCATCAAGAAGCTAAACATGTTACATTTACGTCTTGCAACAGAAAGTACACACTGTGTTTTATATATTTAATATTATAAGTCTCCGTGCAGTTGTTTTACAAACGTAAGTTTTTATTTATCACCAGCGACTGCACTTGATTTACACAAACTCCAACAAGTTTCGGCTGAGTTATCCAGCCATCATCATGGAGTTAATCATTGTAGACAATAAGTAGCTTGTGGCATTCCTATTCTGTGACTTGCTACAGCCTGCTTATTGTCTACATGGACTTAATCGTTGTAGACAATACGCAGCTTGTAGCATTCCTATTCTATGACTTGCTACAGCCTGCTTATTGTCTACATGGAGTTAATCATTGTAGACAATACGCAGCTTGTAGCATTCCTATTCTGTGACTTGCTACAGCCTGCTTATTGTCTACATGGAGTTAATCATTGTAGACAATAAGCAGCTTGTAGCATTCCTATTTTGTGGCTTGCTACAACCTGCTTATTGTCTACGATGATTAACTCCCTGATGATGGCTTGATAACTCAGCCGAAATATGCTGGAGGTTGTGTAAATCAAGTGCAGTCGCTGGCAATAAATAAAAACTTACAGTGTTTTATTTATGTTCTCATAAGGCACTGTAAGAAATGGGGGAGGGACGAATGATCCCCCAGCCTATTTGCTCCCTAAAATACGTTGCACATAAAACTCGGTGTTTATCTTAACAAGGTACCATGAATTAAAATTGGATATCAATGGACCGAAACTTTTGGAGGCCAACTCTTTCGGAAGAGCCAAGCATATATGTGAATTAATATTACTACAAACCTGAGAGTATAAGGGTGTGTACTCCATCTGGGTCCGAACCCGGTCTAGTGGCGGACTCTCTTTACGTAAATGTGAGAATGTGGACCCGGTTAGTCTGCCTCAAGATTTGTAGCAAGCTCTCGTGCAGGACAATTACATTTCTCAACGGCGGTTTAATATGGGTCTAATACCGAAAATCATAATGTTAATTCCAAGTGTCTGAAGTCGAAATAATGGCACGTCAAAGAAAATACATAAAGTGAAAACTGCAATGTTTTAAGAGTCTATGACGCTTAAGTTAAACCTGTAACTGCACAAACCATAAGACTGTATGATTAAATGCAACGTCGACGGTTTCACCCATCGATAGTTTTATTTTTACAGAAAATTTGCCATGTTTGGCAGATTTATCGCTAAGCTCGTCATATGACTAATATCGCCATACTGACAGGTAAGTAGTGTGATGTTACGCATACCCCAGATGACTTTATAGTAAATCATTCTGCAGAAACAACATGCCACATGAAAAGAAAGGAACAGTCGCTAGGTCGTGAGATTCTGCAGCCTGAACTTGTGTTCAGCGTTTTCGTGGGGTTCAGAGGAACCAGGTTCGATTATCAATGAACGAGCCTACGGAGTGAATAGGAGCGCGAAGCAGTGGCGAATTTTGGTTAAAAGGTCAGGTGTAGCGGGAAGTACAGAATGCTTTGCTTTACTCTCTCTCCCACTCAAAGAAATGGAGATTTACAGCAGTGAAGGCAATAATAATAATAATAATAATAATAATAATAATAATAATAATAATAATAATAATAATAATAATAATAATAATAACGCGCATGTGGAATGTAAAAACAAAGGTGACGCCAGTTATAATAGGAAGGGCAGCTGGAACCATTTCAAAATCTTTCAGAAAATACTTGAGCAGCATACCGGGAAAGCGCGATATCAAGGAACTGCAGAAAACAGCTATATTGGGCACAGCACATATACTGCGGGAAGTGCTAATGTAGAAGCACAAAAGAGTTTAATATTGCAGACAGCGTTATATGCACCATCAACAGTACGCGCAGAGTAGCAGCGACACTGTATACCCTAGAAACATGGTTTGTTTCAGGTATACAAGTGTGAATGCCCAGCATAAAGGAGATGATGATGATGATGATGATGATGATGATGATGATGATGATAACAGAAACAGTATATGTGATCACACAGAGCCGTTATCTGCAAAAGAATAATCAAATCTAAAACTATTCTTTTATTATCTCAAGTTTTCTGCTATACATTTTGAGAATGACATCTTTGGCACTAAGACCTGTATCACACATTTATCAACCTTGCGCACATCCATTCTTCAGAGTAAGGGTTATTAAAGAATCACGTAATTAAAACCAGTGTTCTTCATCGCACTGCTGCAATCCTACAAAACCTTACAACACAAAGCCAGTCATTTTTTGTGTTAACTTCAGCGATCCCTTGGTAGCGAAGTAATATCGTACGCCACTTTCCTGACAAAAACTGTTCAGTTAAATTAGAACTTGGAAAGGATGAGAGTTTTTTAATGCAATAAAAGTGAACGAATTGTACGGAAATATACAATAGAAATGTACGAAGGTATTGTCACGTGGGTCTACCGGCGCTTGGAGCGCAAGACTACAATCGTGCTGTGAAAACAGCAATATTCTTAGAATTCTTAGTAGCCAGCATTTAATACTAAGCAATATTTCCGTTTTCTCTTTACCTCCTTTCAGTTATATTGTTGTGTATTTATCGAGATTCACGTCAAAATATGACAAAAACGTTAGTGTTCCATTCTTTCATAGACAATCACTCATGCATCCACACAGCACCATGAATGAGGAACATAAAACAATCACAAAGAAATATATTCTTAACAATACGAAAACAGCGATTTGAGGTTTCCGCCGCTTGTTTGTTGAGGAAGCAGGTCTTTGTGTTGTTGCGACGTGTGGTTGGGTAATTTGTTTTCAAAGCTCCGAAGGAACGCACCGCCTCCATCTTCATGGTTATGAGTCAGTGAGTCAATTCACGGACTCATAACCCTGGCGACAACGGCGGTCCGTTCCTTCGAAACTTCAGGAGCAAATTCCCCAACCTCACAGCGCAACAACACAGCACACCCGCTTGCTCAATATGAAAATAGGTTTGCAGGTGATAAAATGTTTCAGCTTTGTGTCATTTCCAGTGGCTAAAGCGGCAGTTTTCCCGCTACACTAGCATATCTTTCACTGCGGTATCCTTACGTACTGTATGACTTGTTACACAAGCGACAAAAGGGCTGGCTTTTCTTATCGTCCTTTTGCTTACATGTCACTGGAGGCAGCGGAAAACATTCCAAATTGCCTTCTTTCTCATGCTTCAAGCGGCAAGGCTAAAACTGCTGTAGTCTTTCCGCAAATTTGTTATATACAAATTGTATACAACACAAAGCAGTAATTCTCCGGAAAAAGAATTGCATGTTTTCTCTCTTGTTGAACCCTTTAAAGACGAAGCGTATCTGTTTTGTATAAGGACTCAGTGCGTACCGCGCTGTAAACACTCTTCCACTTCGGTTATAAAAACCAGTCTCTTAATGTTTTATAAGGCAAAAGTTGCTGTTTGTTCTGAGATCCGTACAAAACACATAAACGCAATGTGGGCACCACGTAGACTTTTTTAATGTTAAACCTGGTCTATGTAAAATTACCGCTAGGCTTTAAAAGGATGAAGAAGGAAAAGAAGTCATTACCGCCGTTTCATTGGTACAGCAAAGCTATACTAGCTGTACCGGATAATTCGCCACTGACCTGAAACAGTGAGAAATAAGGCCATATAGAAAGCAACGATTGGAGGACGTGCTGAAAGGCTGAGGTCCTGCGGGCCTTATTGGCGCGCGGCCAGACGTGTTTTTCGCTGCGTGTTGCATTGCCGACGTCAGTTTCACATCCGCGTAGGACCACCAGAATAAGGGGCAGGACGGCAGGGGGGAGGGTGGCCTTAGCTCAGCACGCACCCTGATGAATCCCAGTCCGTACAGCGTCATGCGTCACAGGGAGTGTAATATACGCTGACAGTGGATCACTCTGCTTTCAACTGCTTAAACGCGCCCTAGTGGTCTTTGTGGACTAGGCCATGCGCGTCCAACCTCTTCGTAGCAAAACGCCACACCCGTCTTTAACCTTTTAAAGCCTAGCGGTAACTTTACGTACCACCCGGTTTAACATTAAAAAATTCTACGTGGTGCCCACATTGCGTTTATGTGTTTTGTACGGATCTCAGAACAAACAGCAACTTTTGCCTTATAAAACATTAAGAGACTGGTTTTTATAACCGAAGTGTAGAGTGTTTACAGCGCGGTACGCGCTGAGTCCTTGTATAAAACAGATACGCTTCGTCTTTAAAGGGTTAATGTGGACCGGTGCGAGGAACCGCATGTCGAAAAACTGCAATCAGTGGTATAGCTAATAGCCTTTACTATTGGTGTAATTTTGGAGCATGTACATAATATACAAATATGGCCGGGGGCCGCATAAAACAAACTGGGCTGGCCGCGGGCTGGAAGTCAATGGGCTACGTCTATAGATGACAGAATGTCTGAAAGTGACACTTTGCGTCGTTATTTCGATGACACCACTGTCTGCATCAGTATTTTTCGATGACACATTACATTTCACATAGTTCCCTCTCTATTTTGTTGAAACAATAGTAACACTGCGTTTACGTTTATTCTTTAGCAGAACGCCAGTCATAATACACGCACACTAACGTGTGACAGATCATTTCGGCTCCAAGCGAATAAGAGTAGCCTACATAAAGTGGTGAAAATACCCAATGTTACGGCATTATTACATCCTAAATTGCTGTGATTTCAACAAAATAGTTGGGGATATTGTGGTCATTCTCTGTAAAAATATATACAATTTACTACGCGAAAATAGCTTATCCTGCTCGTAATTTCCGCTATAGTATGCTGTTTTCATACCTTGTCCCTTGTCACTTGGCATTTTTTGTGATAACAGTCAACTCGGCTGAGAGAGGACTTGTCTTTACTAGCAGCATTAACCCTTTAAAGACGAAGCGTATCTGTTTTATATAAGGACTCAGTGCGTACCGCGCTGTAAACACTCTCCACTTCGGTTATAAAAACCATTCTCTTAATGTTTTATAAGGCGAAAGATGCTGTTTGTTCTGAGATCCGTACAAAACACATAAACGCAATGTGGGCACCACGTAGAATTTTTTAATGTTAAACCTGGTCGTACGTAAAGTTACCGCTACGCTTTAAAAGGTTAAAGACGAAGCGTATCTGTTTTATATAAGGACTCAGTTCGTACCGCACTGTAAACACTCTCCACTTCGGTTATAAAAACCATTCTCTTAATGTTTTATAAGGCGAAAGATGCTGTTTGTTCTGGGATCCGTACAAAACACATAAACGCAATGTGGGCACCACGTAGAATTTTTTAATGTTAAACCTGGTCGTACGTAAAGTTACCGCTACGCTTTAAAAGGTTAAAGACGAAGCGTATCTGTTTTATATAAGGACTCAGTTCGTACCGCGCTGTAAACACTCTCCACTTCGGTTATAAAAACCAGTCTCTTAATGTTTTATAAGGCAAAAGTTGCTGTTTGTTCTGAGATCCGTACAAAACACATAAACGCAATGTGGGCACCACGTAGAATTTTTTAATGTTAAACCTGGTCGTATGTAAAGTTACCGCTAGGCTTTAAAAGGTTACGCGTCCTGGACAGAATGCAAAACAAATTCAACGACAAAAAGGTAACGTTGTCATTGTTCTTAATGAAACACAATGTTATGGAAGACGAAGAACAAGTGGAGGTGTAGCGCCCCGCATTTTTAATCTCGGCACTAGGTGGAGGTGTGGGGTCGCCTTCAAGCCCTGTCCGCTTTATCCGCTGGGGGAGATTGGGCGCGCTCCAGAGTCGACCTGGTCGCTTGAGACAAGGGCAACGAACTACTCCAATGGGCTGTCCAAACGCGATTCCTTCTTCGTCCAGTCCGCACTTCAGTCACTATACTGACTGAGCTACACTGACTAAAATTTCGTGGTAACATGACCGAACGCTGAGGCCCTATTCATGCTTCGTGCTTCGCATTCGTCGGATGCGGGATTCGAATCTCGGTTCCACGACAGGCTATCCTGCCGAGTTATTTCGTGTTTTCCTCGGTCCGTCCATCCAAATTCCGGGAACAGTGCACTGACATAGGTCAGAATCGCTTCCTCTGACATCCTTTCCAATTCATCATTCATAAATCCAATCAGACTCCAAACAGTAATCAGCAGCAGTAAGGAAACTATGAATGTGCCTATCCCGGTGGCCGCACGGTCTAAGGCGCAAGTCTGCGGCTGCTTAACTGCTGGAATCGCAGGTTCGAAATCCGCTGAGGGTATGAATGTTCGCCTGAGTCTGTTGTGCCTTGTGTAGGTAGCGGCCTCTGGGACTCGACCAGTCTTACGAGGTGTGTGTGTGTGTGTGTGTGTGTGTGTGTGTGTGTGTGTGTGTGTGTGTGTGTGTGTNGTGTGTGTGTGTGTGTGTGTGTGTGTGTGTGTGTGTGTGTGTGTGTGAGATATAGAAACCTCAACAATGAGGTGGCCTAGGCATGATTTGGGTTGTTGCGCCACACAAAAAAAATGTAATGGAGGGCTCGTCTGTGTCGTTATTAACCAGTTAAATTTATTTCAGATATGATTGTACAATTAAAAGTGGAAGAAATGGAAGAATCACTCAAAAACCTGTCATGTAAAATTTTATTCATTAATGCGCCATTTGAACTGGGTTGCCTTGAATCCATGTTTATTTCTTGAGAGTTCAGTGTGCTGGCTGGAAGGCCTTCGTAAACGGCGAGGTTAAAAGTCACATTTATAATGAATAAATGTCTGGTGTTAGGACGACATAATTAGAAACAAATCATATAACACAAAGTCTAAAGAACAGTACCAGCTAGCGACGTAAGAATGTACGACAGCGCTAGAAGTTTCTTTTCTATTTAGGTGCTTTGCATAAACCTACTGTCAGCTTCGTCGTGACTGTCCGCCTGTCTGCATTACATCGCGTGACTCTTACCGGACCGGTTTTCGTGAAATTTCACATTAGTGATTTTTACTTACATTTGTTGATGCATTCCGATTTTGATTAAAATCGGACAAAACTAATGCGACACTTCACATGAAGGTCTGCGTAGTTTATGTGGCCGGTCTCTGTCATGCACAGACTGTGTTCTCTGTGAGGCGCGAACTGAGGTCTAACAATCGACAGTATAAACATGTCGCCTTTTGGTGACAAGTAAGGGACACATGACACCTTGCCATTTGAGACAGACGTACAAATAATACGATATCTCGACGTTTACGAGATAAATACAAAGAGGGAGGCCGAAGAAATAGTCAAAGCTCTAAACGTAACACATCAACCGAAGTTAAAAAATACAAAAAGCAGTGATATCCTTTAGGCTCAATTGAAAGTATCCAAGAATAAGGGGAACAACAACAACAACAACAACAACATAACTAAAGCGGAAAAAGTAGTATACCCTGCGGACATTTCCTAACTTTTTTGGGTTTGTTTGTTTCCCCCTTATTTATGGTATCAAGATTGTGGCACCTGTCCCAAAATTATAAAGACTTTCTTCATTCTGTTTTTGATTTACTTAATGGCAAAGATTATATAGCACCGAACAGATTTGGGAACAAATCACAAAGCATGTAGAAGGAAACAATTTTTACAGGAGGAAATGAGGTAAACCACGACAGATCTCAGTCAGGAAAGCAGGTCTGCACGCCGAGTCTTGAGGCAGGAATTTTCACC
Organism: Coptotermes formosanus; assembly: GCA_013340265.1. NCBI lineage: Eukaryota > Metazoa > Arthropoda > Insecta > Blattodea > Rhinotermitidae > Coptotermes > Coptotermes formosanus. Next base: position 163,044 of record BLKM01004979.1, read on the forward strand.
AGCCGTCAAGACGTTCAGCAAGTGTGTGACGGTGGGAACAGCATTGAGCAGAGGTACCCTCGGGAAAATCATGAAGCACACGGCCAACAGACCGAGACTGCTCTCTGAGTGGCAGAACAGCTTGACACCTCTTTCGAACGCGGACCGTTCCGGTTATCAGGATAGGCTACATATGCAATTATATTTTCGGTTCCTATAAGGCAAAAGGGACCCACAGCCTCAATATGAGAAGCTGAATAATCATCCAGCCGTCCTACTAACAGGTCTAGCAGCTGTATCATTTCCGAGCTGCAGTCATGTCCTTATGCCCCGACGGCCGGCGTAGCACAGTCGGATGAAGAGTAAAAAATGCGGTGTCTGCCTTGCAAGCCAGTGTAAGAGGCAACTTGCCGTCTGCAGGTAATCACAAAACTACCTGCCCTTATTGAAACTTAATCAATTCTTCGTGGTTAATGCCTTAAAATAAGCGATACCCTCCCCATCTCCAGCCTTTTCCAGTTCACCGTGCATAAATTGTCTCTGATACCACTCCAAGGCTAAAACTTGTATAGCTGGTAATGCGCCGTTAAATAACCTACGAAGCATAGACCAGTCTATCGTTCGACGTTTTAGCTGTAATCGTTGGGTTATGATTCTAAGAAATATAGCAGGGACCAGTAAGGGTTATATTTTGTCTGTTTGAAGGAAGTGTTAATAAGAAGAAATGTGACACAAAGTAAATGAAGGTCAGATCAGATCCAGCAGTAACTAGCATGTGCTTAGCCCTACGATGACCAACAGCAGATCAGAGCTGTAATTTACTTGTGGTCTAACAGCGAAACCATGTCTCATTGCGGGCCCCACTGGGCTTCATGTCCTTCTTGTATCTCGGTGTTTTTGGCATTGTCTCCCCCCCCCCCCCCCCCTTTTGCTTTACGGGGCTTTAAATTTTGGATGTTACTTCTGCTGTGCTCTTGGAGTGCTCAGACGGAACAATAAAGATACTACGCCATGCCACACCGTAACACAATTTTACAACACTTAGAGCACAGTTTTACATACACCATACACAGAGACCCTCTGTCAGACACACTTTGCACAGCAACTGTGACTTAAGTTACCGAGTGATATCTGAATGGCATTTAGCCACTTGAGCGGTCGTATGCCCGATTTATTATTTTTGTGTATATCTTCTTGTCTAATTGCGCGTACGTTAAAATTAATCTGCGTTATATATAACGGTTTATTTTGCACCTCACAGAGAACACGGCTTGTTTCCATTACAAAAAGCAATCGGTGAATGCTATACAGGGATGTAATGCCCGTTTATTGTGAGAACCGTACAGCCAACACAAGGCAGAGTTTTAGTGTTAAATCTGGCGGTATATATATTAACCATTGGTGTTTAAAGGATTAATTCGTATTCGCTGTTAGCAGATTCGACTTGAACCACGACGCGTTCTGGTCACGTGTAAAAGACAGTCCTGGCTACGGAGACTGGGACTAATCGGATAATCAATTACTTACAATTCTGCAATCTTACTCCACGATGGCGAATGGCCATACAATTATCGTCCACGATGTTCTCACTGTATTTCTGTACAAGGTTATGTATGAAGTTTCAGACTACGTGTCATCTTAACCCTTTACAAAGGAAAAATAATCAGTTCTCTATTAATGTCTGAGTGCGTACCGCGAAGTAAACACTTTCCACCTCGGTTATAAAAACCAATCAGTTAATGCTGTATAAGGTAAAATTCACTGTTTGTTCCGAGATGCGTGAGCAACACACAAACGCAATGTGAGTACCATGTAGAATTGCTGAATGTTAAACCCAGTGGTACGTAAAGTTACCGCTAAGATTTAAAAGGTTAAATTATATATGATCACACCAACTCGTGCACAGGTTACAAATAAAAGAATCTTAGTAAAAGATATCATATACAACCCGACATGTTTCGGTGCTCTGAGGCACCATCATCAGGAGTAAAAACATAAAAACATTCAGCTGAGTGTTTTTATGTTTTCCCCCTGATAATAGTGCTTCAGAGCACCGAAACATGTCGGATTGTAACTGATATTATCTTTTACTACGATTCTTTTATTTGTAACCTGTGCACGTGTTGGTGTGATCATATACAATTTTAGTGGCATTACGTGCACAGCACGGACAGCATGTGTCATCTTATTCTGGACACTTGACCTTTTCGTAAGTTTTATTGTGGCACTCTTATAAATACTATTTTGTTCCGAACGGTCAGGTCACATACCCTATCCATAAGAAGAATGTAATCGGTAATTGCATACCACTAGAAGAGAAACCTCAGACCCCTGAACATATAACTTTTCTCTTTCGGATAGTTTGGTTTGAAAAGGCTTCAAGCAAACCCTAGGCAAGTATTCTGTCATAAGTGAAGTGCTAAAGGTTCAAATTTTCTGGGATGTTACCGCATGTCGACTCGTAGGCAGTTATCGACATTTTAAAGCAACTATAATCTTTCGAAACTTCTGGAAGTACTTATCACTAGACACAGCGTAACGTCCCAGAAGACTTTAATCCGCAGCAGTACTGCTGTAAGAACCTCAAAATTTCACGAACAAAGTGGTGTTTATGAAACACTAAGAAAGACGGCGCGGTTTAGAAATCCGGGAACCATATCTGCAGTAAAATACCTACCCTACATATATTTACCACTGTCTATTTTCTTGTGTAACAATTTCATTGACTGATTGATTCTTGGTTTCATAAAAAGGCCGTTTCCATGTATTTTTTGACAGACTTAATTACACCTGTAAGTTAAACACTTTGCTGAAAATCTCAGAGTCGTTTGTTTGTGCTGTGACACCATGACGTTTATTAAACTAAGCACGTGACCTCTTAAGACAGCCCACGACACGTGGTACCAGTGTAAAATGACCTTGAAATTTACAGCTTAGAGATCCAACGAAATAAATGCGGCCGGGAACAACCAAGCGTAAGCGGTTTATTTTCAGAAATTATTCCACAATATCGGTGTGCCAAAAAACAGAATTTTCTCTTAACGTCTGTAACTCTTTTTCTTTGTAGATTAACAACAGGTCTGTGAAGGGATTTTAATTGTTTTTTAAACATGCAAACGTAAGACTTCTGTATAAAAATGTAAAAACAGTGGGCATGTCTTGCAGGTAACAGTTATAGTCATTTCGATAAATAGTTAAATTGTCTCTCGGTTTGGTGTAACTACTGAGAATTGCTGTTTCTAAGGAGTGCAGCACATTAGGCGCTTTCCCTTACCTGAAGACGGAAGCAGAGCCGGCTTCCGAAACGTAATACTCCATTAAAATTAAGACGATCGACGAAGTTCAAAGAAAGACGATTACATCATTAAGTCATATACCATCGTCAGAACCTTATACAGCTAGGTAACTTCCGTTCTTTCTATAGCAATTAAAATGGCAGTAACTAAATAATTAAGTGTAAAGTGCATTGATTTGTTAATGTTATGGCAATAAAGTGCAGAAACAGACCCACACTAATTTGACTGCCGTGCAGTGTTCTTGTTATCAGCACTTGCAGATAGCCGCATTGTACTGCCCAAGCCGGACACTTAAGGTTATCCGACAGGCGGAAGAATGCTTTAACCCTTTAGAGACGAAGCGTATCTGTTTTAAATAAGGACTCAGTGCGTACCGCGCTGTAAACACTCCATTTCGGTTATAAAACCAGTCTGTTGATGTTTTATAAGGCAAAAGTTGCTGTTTGTTCTGAGATCCGTACAAAACACATAAACGCAATGTGGGCACCACGTAGAATTTTTTAATGTTAAACCTGGTGGTACGTAAAGTTACCGCTAGGCTTTAAAAGGTTAAGCCCTGAATGACGTTCCAAAATGAAGAATGTATAAATTTCTTATTAACCTTTTAAAGCCTAGCGGTAACTTTACATACGAGGAGGTTTAACATTAAAAAATTCTGCGTGGTGCCCACATTGCGTTTATGTGTTTTGTACGGATCTCAGAACAAACAGCAACTTTTGCCTTATAAAACATTAAGAGACTGGTTTTTATAACCGAAGTGGAGAGCGTTTACAGCGCGGTACGCACTTAGTCCTTATATAAGACAGATACGCTTCGTCTTTAAAGGATTAAATACACTTCGAAAGTTATGTAATACAGCAGACTGTCTACTGCGTATATCAAACATTGGGGTTTATTATCCCCACAATGTATCTGCGTGACCAAGACTGCAACTGTCAGGCAGCTCTCAGCAAACAATAAAACGACGGAGAAGAGTAAAAATAGTCGACCTCCATGGAAATTGAGTTCGGACTTTGGGAGACACGTGCGATGTGGATCTAATTAAGGGACTTAATCAAGCTAACTGTTCCGTACTTGATGTTAAGCTTCGTTAAATGTATTAAACTTTTAACCAAAAGAACAACTCAGATTAATGTACTTATCTTCTATTATTTGTGACCTTTAAAATGTAATACAGCGCACTATAGCAAAAGGAATCAACAGGCCTTAACAGCAGACCGTTGTAATAGAGCTGGCTCTTTTAGCCGCAAGCTAATATCATTCCTGTTGCTAACAGGATAAGCAGACATTTAGCTGTATCTAAGGGCGAAATCCTTATTTTTAGACCAAATATCTACAGGAACAAGCAAAAGCTGAGATTTGGGAAGTCTGCGATTTTACACAAAATGATATCTACAGAAGCAAGGAAAACTGAGATTAATTTTACAAGAACTGGCCACGTCACCAACCGTCTTACTGACAGGTGTTGTCCTTAGAAGGTAACCCAAACCAAATGATACATGCTATGAATAACAATATGAAGTTCAAAATGATACAGGCGTTTATTACTAAGCTAGAAGCTCAGGAGTTGGGAACAACAGTCCCTTACCACTGTCTGTCCCTGCACCACAGCAGCCTTCTACCTCGGACGTATTGTCCTTAGAAGACAACGCAAAGCGCAGTCTGCAGGTACTGCAACATTAGTTGCTTGACAGCATTACGTGGAGTTGTTATCAGACGACTCTAAACGTTGGCAGTAACTTACGAAACGTCGTAACTACATGTGCGGTATGTGATATTGCAAGAAATTGAGTATGCAGTTACTGGAACGCAAGCCAGGGGGAGGGGAAAACAAAACATGCAATATATGTATAGCGTCACATGAGGCGCGTTCGCGTAACCATTGTTGCAGCGGAAAAGCACTACGTATTAGACTACATATTCTGAGTGTGTGTTTGTAGCCTTATTTGTCCGGCATGCAAAGCGCATGCGCCATATTCTGTTGTCATCTTTGCCTTCTCTGGCTCTACTATATTTTTCAACATTATTTTATAAACGGCACGATTTTCGGGAAAAATTATTGAACATAAAATGTGTGATTTGATTTTCTTTACAACTTTGTCTGAAACACTTCTCATCCTAAGAAGAACTCAGTGAGACATTGTCACACATGAAAATGTGCATACGTCTTTAGGTGAAGTACCTGTTATTCTTGTCAGATTTTAATGAAACTTCAATTTTGTGGACAGATTATCGAAAAATGCTCAAATATCAAATCCACGCATATCCGTCCGGTGACAGCCAAGTTATTTCTTGTGGACAGACGGACGAACGGACGGACAGACACGACGAAGCTAAGAGTCTGTTTTTGTATTTTTGCAAACGCGCCTAAAAGCGAGCACAAAGTAGAAAGTTACGGCAGTTGAAGCATGCGTCTAATAATAATAAACAATACGAAAAATGCTGCATGAGGGCCTACTTGAAGTCTTCTTCGTAAATTATTAAGTACATTTTGCATACAAATTACTTGAATAGGGCACATGATGTACAAATTCCCTCCAGAATATTTATTTACGGAAGGACCAACAGAAATTCGGTATGCAGTGACAAGCGAACTTTATGTCAGTTCAGTGTTTTTATACACATGTTATGCGTTGTAACTTATGCAAAATATTGTCATTCCGACTGTGTAATTTTCACTTTTAACCTTTTAAAGCCTAGCGGTAACTTTAAATGTGACCAGGTTTAACATTAAAAAATTGTACGTGGTGCCCACATTGCGTTTATGTGTTTTGTACGGATCTCAGAACAAACAGCAACTTTTGCCTTATAAAACATTAAGAGAATGGTTTTTATAACCGAAGTGGAGAGTGTTTACAGCGCGGTACGCACTGAGTCCTTATATAAAACAGACACGCTTCGTCTTTACAGGGTTAAACGTGTCCCTGAGGATGATCCCAACAGGAATGGAAACATGTTGGAACAAAATATTGTAATGTAGGAGCATGTTGGGTGGTAGCATTGCATTGGTTGGGATGATTCTGTACTTACGTGATAAAGAGTTTGTGTAGTCTAGTAGGCGTGCTGAAAACATTGCGTGCACAGCACTCCTTAAAAATGACAGTTCTGTCTAGATGAATAAACAGATAAATAATTTGCATGTAGAATCTTTTCATATGCGAAGGAGTATCGAAAATAAGCATGATAGTATTGCCTGTCACTGCCGTTATTTACCGGGGACGCGGTAAAGTATGAATATGCTTACGTCAGAGTATTACTGAGGAAGGAAAAACTGAAATGAATTCAGTACAAGTTATCTTGAGGATAACTTTCATTCGCATTTCTACATATATCTTCTACTTGTAAATAACAAACGTGACATGAAATTACCCTCGCTGTTTTGCTGCGCAGGATGATGTCACACGCACGTGAAAGAAACTACAGGCACGGTGTTGTTTTCGTCGCCAAGTACAAACACATTTCTTTCCCAGCGGCATGTAAATTATGTGTATTTCTGGAACTAGTTCCTTCAGCGGTTAATTATTTCTGTTTAAGTTTAACTTATTGCTATAGCTACGGTTCACTGGAGTTTTCGTACAAGGACAGTTTCAAGTATCGGATGGAATGAGGATAAGCCTAATTCGTAGAAAGTGTTATCGTCTTGTTAAGATAATGGAGTTACGAACGTGATTTGCAAACGGTGTCCCGCAGAACTACGTGTGCCCGCGGCCTTCCCCAGAGGTGGTAAAACAATGAACAGCGTAATATTTCCCCTACGGGAAACTAACCCCTGTTGTCCAACGCGTATCCAGTTTTCTACTCATTTGCCTGTCCAACTTGTCCGATGGTCTCGTTGTTTTATTAATCATTCGACAAATCGGCCAACGGCCAAAGAAGTCCCTAAGTTTAAACTGTCCACATTTCGTAAGAATTACCGGAAGCACATTTCGTCTTCACACACTGCCCTCCCAAAGCTGTCGTCTTTGCTTTTCACATTATTTCCAAGATTATTCTCGCAATATTTCAGCGCTAATTTGAGCGGCCGCCTTCATATCAGCTGCCGATTAACAACTGAAATGATAAAGATGGAACAGTTCTTTTAGCCTTTTAAGCCCAGCGTTAAGTGTATGTACCAACCGCTGTAACGTTAAGACATACATCTCACCACATAGCGTACATGTGTGTGTTTGGCATAATTCTAAGAACAAACAGCCATTATAATCATTTCCCTAAAGAACATTAACGGATACAAATTCTGTTCACTCAATTTTCAATTTCAATTTTCAGTTTTATTTAACATTCCATGATCCATACGAGGCCCAACGTTTGTATATAGAACATGTCATTTAAAAGAGACAATATTAAAAAGACCTTAAAACTTTGACCTATGAACAGAATCTTTATATGTGCAGTCAAACTCGGTTATAACGTTATGAAAAGGGCTGAATATTTTGTGTAGTTATAAACGAGAAGTATAATGTTATGGTTAACAATGACGAATTAATTGGTACCACAGAATATCTGACTCTATGGGTGAGGTGTCGCATAAAGCAAAGTTGTTATAACAGGCTTCTACTTTAATTTAAACGAAAATCGGCGTTCAAGGGTTTAATTTTTTTATTGTAATATTCCTGTCCTGTCAACTTGCATTATGAAGGGGCGCAGTACGAATCTCGGTCCTTAAATAGATTACCCTACCAGATGCTGGGTAAAAGTTTTACCAGTTCGTCAGGGTAAAAATTGTGTGAACCTTCTGTTTGTATAAAATTACTGCAATATGAAGGCTCTCTGTTCACTGGTTATGATCACTCACCGCTACATGGAACTTCCAGCCTACACGACGGTGATGGAGGCCAGAACAGCGTAATCGGATAGCGACTGGCCACGGGCTGGACTGTCTGGCCTTTGAATCCCGGTAAAGGCAAGAGATTTTCTCGTCTCCAGAAGAGTCCAAAATGGCTCTGGGGCCCACCCAGCATACTATTTCATGGGTACCGTGACTTTTTCTCGGGGGAAGGCGGCTAGGGCCTGAAATTGGCTACTCATCTCTACTTACTGCCGAGGTTAAGAATCAGTGCAGCTATACCTCTACTCCTCCTACAGGCTTTCATGGCGTGTACAGGGACAAGTTTACCTTTAATAGGCCGTTGTTAAATCCTACATGCACCATCCATCAGGCCTTTTACCTTAGCTCTAAGACACAACCAACCGTGCGGCCTAGCGGGTGACTCGCCTGCTTCATACTAAAGGCTGAGGGGAGGGTTCCGGCTCAACATCTCGCTCTGAGACCGGCTCTCCTGGGGTTCCGGTGATTTGCCTCAGTCCCTCCAGCAATTCCTTGAATCGTACCTTCAATAACATCATGACCGCTTCCATCCACAGTCGTTCCAATTCATTCGTTTTTGCTGGTCACTTTACCATTAGAGGCTATACGGCCTGACGTACCAACAGCGTTGTTAAATAAACGCACATAAAAAGGTACATGTGCATCACATATCATATAGCTGAATGACAAACTATAAATAGATCTGGAAGGTTCGACACCTCACATATAAAACTCTGGTCATGGAATTGATCCTCAGACAGTTCGGATCCTCGACACCAATGGCAGGCCTAACTTTGATTTCACATTGGATTTTCCAATTTGATGCTTTCAAAGGGATTTCAGCATTCCAAAGGAAAGGAAAACACTAAAAGACAATTACAATTTCCTTAAAATGTAATGTTGGTAGCACTAACAGATTTGGCGGATATGAAATATGTCAGCGTTCATTCATTTGTACATAGAAGATTTAAAATTGCTTCCGCAGCACGTATAACATGACACTTGTGATCCGATTTTTATGACCAAGGAGTTTGAAACTTTGCGAAAACAAAGGAATAGCAACAGTTCAGTACGGTGATCACTCGAGCAACTGAGGGAAAATTTGTGAATGGGTGGAAATATACGAAAGCGTGCGGTCCAGTGCTGCTGATGACGCGAGTTCTGTGAGGCCATCCACGTGTTGAAGTTGAGGGGCAGATCGATCAGCATATCCGGGCCAAATGAAGAATACGTGCTAATGAAACTGCGTCCGGCGAACTTTTGGGTCCCATGAAATACGTGTAATCTCTTGACAGCTAAGGACATATTAGCCACTTGGGACGGACGGACGGACGGACGGACGGACTCCGCTGCATGAAGTTCGCGAATTAACAACACAGGCAACGTACGTAAAACATAACATTGAGGCGCGTTCGCTTAACCACTGTTGCCATGGAAAATCAGTAAGTATTAAATATTATGAATGTGTGTGTCTGTATTCTTGCCTTAATTATCCATCGTGCTAATCGCGTCTTTTCTACGTAGCATTATACTGCGGCCAATCTGGTTCTACCATATTTTTTCACATTATCTCATAAACGGCACGATTTTCGGAAAACGTTTATTTAGCACAAAATGTGTTGTTATCTTCTCTACAACATTTTTCTGAAATATTTTTTCATTCTAATAATAATTCAGCGAGATATTATTATAAATGTATATACGCCTTCCTGTAAAGCACCCGTTACTATTTTCACATTTTAATAAAACTTTAATTTTCTTGACAGATTTTCGAAAAAAGCCCATATAACATATTTCATTAAAATCCGTCCAATGGGTGCCGAGTTCCATGCGGAGCGACAGACAGACGGACAGACATTACGAAGTGAATAGTCGCTTTTCGAAATTTTGCGAACGCGCCCGAACACAGCATCTGAAGCGATCCTACTAAAGTGAAAGTAACTGTACATGAATTAATTAAGGCCGATTTCAAAATTTTCTGATGGGCTGGGGAAACGTGCATGTCATTAGATAAGATGCACTAAAGTGTAGCGAAATTATACATAAGTAATATACGACTAACAGTTTCGTGTTTTTACTGTTCAAAATTAACAAAAATTGCACTCAAGTATTTTACTTAGTCCGTATTTCTTGCTTATTCAATTCGACATTTGTAGCTACTTTCAACAGCCCTGTCACAATTTGACCACTCGTACAGTACGCTGGGACTAATGAGTGGTTTGCAAGTTCTGTGTTGTGTAATATTCCTCTCTTTCAATTTCAAATATTATCACTAAGCATTTGCATTTAAGAAGGCCAAATCTAAGGAAATTTCTTTTATTCAGGGTCGTTACTAGAACAGAAATCAGAGCTTTCCTTTCCTTGGTTTTATGAAAACACCCCACAGGCAGTACACGCCCCAGACACGTGATCAGTGTACTGAATTCGTGGGGGTCGGATGTTCCGACATTTGCCTTTGGTGCAGAAAGGCGCGTAGGCTTGTGATACAGCTAGAAGAACCGACAATCAAGGCATCGGAAATCAGCCCCCGTGTATTCGCACGTGACGCCTCGCCACGTGATTGCCTACTCACGATGCACCCACATTCCGCCACCCAAAAAAAAACACTTAATTGCATTCATCGAGTTCTCCTTACTGTCAGCCATAATAAGCGTCACTTAATGAGTCACTCGTTACATTCGAACCTGATGAAATTGAGAACATGTACTGCCAAGCGTGTCTGAACAACAGATCAGTATCTGTAATAAATTAAAGCCAAGAGCAACAGAGACGCAAAATTACAAGTAACACACCTGGAACGTGTGTCATTTTCATGCTGAAGTTACACATCATCAGACTCGTTACAGTCTACCGTGCATGCAATGCCTGCCTGGAGAGTACTTTAATACTAAGAATAAAATTACATTTCCCGGTACATAGGATGGACGAAGGGCACAACTGATCCTACACAGCGAGAATCTGCTGCTGGTTCAGTGGTAAGGTCTTGAAGGTTATTATGGGCTGGGTACGAGTTTCGGTGGAGGAGACAAGAAATGCATATATGATTTAGGTGGGGAAATATCTTGTACATTGATAACTTAGAAGACCAAGGAGTAGATGGTACGTAACAATGGGATGAATCTTATGGAAATAGCCTGTCAGGCTCGGAGGTGGATGAAACTGACTCATATTTTCACCAGTGGTATATCATATTGATTTTACATTAAATTACTTCTGAGAAAGGTTTGGTATCAAGGGCATGAGATACTGGGGTTGTGTCACCACAGGGTTTGTTACCTGGCTGGTTAGCTAGTTAGCGCTTCATTACCTGAAAGTCTTCTTAATTGTAATGGTTATTGTGGTACAAAAATCAGTTGACATAACTTAATGTGTGATCTACTTTCAGAATGTTTGAGAATACTTTGGTGCTGGATAGTATTGACTTACCAAGCAAGTCGTCCAGAGTGTGCGGATAGAGGTGACTTCTGCTAGGATTACTGACCAGGTCTGAGACGTACACAGTGGGTGCCATCGCAGAACTGCAACTGCAAGCAACAGACATGTGTCAGTTCCACATGCAACTGCACGACCGAGCAATCATGTAAGTGGCACATGGCAATAAAACTCCCAGCCACTCTATTGCAAGCCAACACACGGAACGCACACAACAGTCACAGTGTAGACTTGTATGTAGGTGCTACTAGGTTCGAATATCGGTTTAGTTACGGATATCTTGAAATTTTTCGTGGTTTCACTTAGTCTGTCGTGGCAAATAACTTTAAATACGTCGCGGTCGCTTCCATCCAAATCCTAAATAACTGTTCCTAATTGTCTGTTACCTGCTGTAACGGAAATAGTATATCCAAATAAGCTAAAACCCGGTAGTCAAGGGAAGTAAAGCTGTTTAGAAATCATAATAAACGAACTTAAATCAATATAATAGCTTCGCCACAGAGATAAGAGTGGTAGATATCCCACGCCTGTGTCGGATAGTCTTATTCGGCCTGGGGTCATTTTGCATTACGGCCTCCCACGTCAAAAATCAGAAGAGGAAAATATACTTCGCGTTTTTTTTAGTTCTTATTCTATTGTATAGGGCACACTTTCCATTATCCAGGTATGATGAACGGTGTACTGAGGTGAAATGAAGCAGCTGCTGCTGCTGCTGCTGCTGCTGCTGCTGCTGCTGCTGATGATGATGATGATGATAATAATAATAATAATAAACTTAGACTACTTAGACGGCCGGAGTTCGACTCCAGCTCATCTAACATGACTGTAAAGCCAGCTCTGCTATATACCCGGCGGGCAAGAAATAATATTTCCCGGAGCTTGTGCGTTAGAAAATCGAAGCCGATACTCGTCGTCTGGTGCCGAGTTCAGTGTGGCCTTAATGCTGGGGCTTCCATTCTTCTGGGATGTGACGCGGCGTTTCAGCCCACAAGAACGGAAACCTCAGCTGCACCGCTGCGAAAGCCTAATAAGTCTCATGACCTTAATGCTCTCTGTGCTAAGGCACGTGTTCAGCTTCGCATACCAAAAGAATTATTATTATTATTATTATTATTATTATTATTATTATTTTGAGTTCAACAAGTTTATAGATTTTTGTGTTCCGAGACAATGGGCTTCGAAGTGCGAGGGAAATTTACCACTCACTAACTATGAAAAAAAATTCTGTCTATCCGACAGAACATTGCTTTCTTTGAAGTCTCCCACGCTTCGCCCGCTGGTCCTTCTCATAATAGTAATATTAAGACGAGGATGAGTATGAGCACTGACTGAGTGATACAAATAGCGGAAAACCGAAGTTCCCAGTGCCATTTTGTCCGCCGCAAGTCTCACATTGTCTGACCCCGCTGAGGACCCGGGCCTCCGCGGCGAGAATGTGGCCACTGCCCGCCTGATCCGTGGCAGGAAAAGAATGTAGTACATTTTACCATTTAAAGAGTCAGCTCGTACCGCGCCATAAACAAACTCTGTCTTCATTAACCTTTTAAAGCCTAGCGGTAACTTTACACACCGCCAGGTTTAATATTAAAAAATTCTACGTGGTGCCCACATTGTGTTTATGTGTTTTGTACGGATCTCAGAACAAACAGCAACTTTTGCCTTATAAAACATTAAGAGACTGGTTTTTATAACCGAAGTGGAGAGTGTTTACAGCGCGGTACGCACTGAGTCCTTATATAAAACAGATACGCTTCGTCTTTAAAGGGTTAAAAACCACAATCGGTTAAGTCCGTGCAGGAAAATAATCTCACTTTGTTATGAGACTCGTAAGAAATACAGAAATGCCTGTAGGCAGAATACAGGGGTTTGAATGTGGAGTCTGGCGGTAAATATTGCAACCACAAAACGCGTTAAACCGCAGTTTCCTGCGAACAGGTATTTTCCTGCGAATCAACGGAGAAAACACAGTGATGTAGTGCGTTTATGGTGTGATGAAATCAAATCATCTGGCTATTATGAATAACTACCGATTATTATACAAAATCATCAGCCGAAAACAAGTTGGGAATTACACATAATAGCCAGTTGTTAATAATATTAATAATAATAGCAGGCTTACTCACTATTACCATAAAACGCAAAATTACTTAACATGGAATTCTGGGAAAGTTATTACATCGACTTCTCTTCAAATGTTTCCGTGCAGGTAGTGAGGCCAGAAAAACTTTAATTGTAACAATTATAGCGTTTAATGCTACACTTATGTGTATAATTTCCATTAGCACTTCACATTATGGGATATTAAATCCGTCGAAAGTAACCTCAGAATTTCACACTTTTGACAAAGCGTAACTGTTTATTATGTAATTGGTATTTCGTAGACATTTTATGGTTTCAATTACAAACTCCGTATTTCCATCCTACTGCCACATGTTTCGTTGGTTATTGTCGTTAGACAGAAAGCTGACGTAGGAATAAGGGGGGTTGTAAAACTGTTTCGCGCTATATTTCTATATTTCAGGCACGTGCGTTGAGTTATACGTCACAAAGTTACAAGACCTCATGGCCGCCGCATTGATTCCAGAAGGTGGGGTGACATCTACGAGCAGGCTGTTCGTATGAAATACTAACAGAATCCGACAAAACTTCTACGCGAAATTTTTAAAGACAAGACGCCAAAAATTCACAACCTCAGTCCATATTAACCTTTTAAAGCCCAGCGGTAACTTTACGTATCACCAGGTTTAACATTCAAAAATTCTACGTGGTGCCCACATTGCGTTTATGTGTTTTGTACGGATCTCAGAACAAACAGCGACTTTTGCCTTATAAAACATTAAGACACTGGTTTTTATAACCGAAGTGGAGAGTGTTTACAGCGCGGTACGCACTGAGTCCTTATATAAAACAGATACGCTTCTTCTTTAAAGGGTTAAATAAGAGAGATAGGAACTTTCAGTTACCAACCTACAGGCTACTCGTCGTTGGGTCATTTGCCCTCTGATACAAAACAAACACTGATAGCCACTTCTTAAACCTAACATATAACCATCATGTTTAACTACCCTCACCCCCCCCACACACACACACATGTATCATAAACTTGATATTTCCTTGATTGAAGCCAAGTGGTAATTATATGTATCACCAGTGTACCAAAGCCTTGTATTTTACCCACACATTGTATTTATATATTCCTGGTGATCCTAAAATCCTCTCTTGCTTCCTTATACAGCATTAATTGTTTTATAATTGCAGAGAGACTGTGTTCTCTCTGACGTAACGCAACATTTTTACATGTAATTTAGATAAATTTCAGGCTTCAAAGCGTTAAGGAAGGAAAGGGGCTACAAAAGGTAGCTAAGGATTGCGAGATATTGTCGGTAGAATAGCGAAGTGCGGACCGCATGCTGAGAGCTACGCAGAGATGCCCCGCGGGGAACTCTTCAAATAAAATCGTGAAAATGTACTGAGTGGAGCTTGACTGGGAAAACGAACCGCTTACAGATAAACCACACTGCACCATACTCTCTGCGACAGAGCAGGCGGATCTGTACTTGTAAGCTCAATAATGGATGCCTCGTCGTAATTTAGGCAGGATTCGAGTGCAAAGGGAAACTTGTGCAGCCCTGGTCCTTCAGGGCAACACTGTCATTAGGTCCTTAACGAAGAAATGTCACAACCGGTACTACCACCTGTACGACCGTGACAGCACAGCCGAATAATGCAAATTTTATTACCAACCACGCACACAATATTTGTTTCTGCTACATGTTTCGGCTACATGTTGTAGCCATCATCAGGGAGCCATATTGTACAGACATGCGCAGCGTATAGTGCGTCGATAGTTCAAAGGAATGTTCATAAGCATTAAAGATCAACATATCCTGTGTGAAAAATGTCATATGGCATGATATTGTATTTCAATAATAAAGGTAAATGTCGCCGCGTAACGCGCTATGCAGGCACAGAGGGGCAGTAGGAGTACAGCTGTACGCATTCTTAACATCGGTGCTCGAAAAGGGTGGGTGGTTAACGCCATGCCCCGGCCACTTTACACCCGGGAAAGAGACCTGCTGCCCAATGTACAGGCGGCTGGGTGGGTCGCAGCGCCGGTCTTTACGGGTATGGAATATCTCGCTGCCACGAAATATTAAAAATGTTGAAGTACGATGGCTTAGAATGGCTAAGTTAGTGATTCTAAGCCGATCATGCTGTAACATTTTTATGAATATATGACATATTCGTGTGTATAGCGGCAACAAAACAAGACTTAGTGAGTCAGTGTAAATTATCTTGTGTTTTTGACATGTGGTTGCTTATCTGGATTTTGCACCATGACCCCCTGGTGATGACGACTTGATTGTCGAAACGTATGTAGGGGCTTATGCAAAAAGGTTCATATAATCTCTAAACAATGCATTAGTTGGTGCGTGTCAATCCATAATGAAAATGCACGGTTTGAATAACATAAAGTCCAGTTGGAGGTCTACATAAAACCGCGTTAAATGTACAGCGTTTCTCCATGCACTGTTGCACTAACCTCGATTACAGTATAAAATTCATGCCATTACTCCATGCTTGTGGGTTGTCTGTAGCGCGAAATCCGTGGAACACCAAACAAACTTCGGCTGTTACATCACAGGCAATAAACAGACGTGCATTTGAATGCGTGTGGAACGAGCTTGTCCTAGTGGCCCCCCCCCCCCCCACCCGCACCGGCCAATCGTCGCGCAATACAGCAGAGACAGATTCTACCTTCGAAACTTTTGCGTCGTTACACAATTACGTTGGCAGCCTTGACAGAGGGAAGACACGTGTCGAGAAAAATGACGGATCATGGCGGAATTCCTTTACTGTAGTTACCAACACGTGGAAAGCAAAAATGGCTGGTTGGTTTTACCGTGTCTTTGACCCGCAACATCTTGCTCCCACCTATACCACGCCTGTCCATGATCGTTATATAAGATATGGTTGTTTTTGTCCAGACATGAAAACTAGACCAATCATCTATAGTACACTCCCTCCGGTTATAATGATTATAATTAATCCATAGTGGCGATTCTGCTTAGGAACGTTTACAACTTCTCAGCTAGTCAACCAAGACAGCGTATCGTGAGCTAGTTGAATCTATAGTCGATAGATGCCGTGTCCTGAACTAGTTAAATCTGCAGGCCACACAACCAGTATGTGTAACTAGTTAAATCTATAGTCCACTGACGCGCTATCCAGAACTAGTTAAATCTGCAGGCCACACAAACAGTATGCTTAAATAGTTAAATCTGTAGTCCACAATGCTTTATCCTAAACTAGTTGAATTTATAGTCCACAGTCTCACCACTTGACGAGAGATTAGTTTGATGCCATCAGTGGCGAATCCTAATCCGGCGGTCAAGTGCAGCGGAAGAGTACAGAATGCCTTGTCTTACCCCCACACTTTCCTCCCTCCCGTCCTTCCCCATCAAATAGATTAAGATATAGTCACCCAGCACAGCCTACGGTAATAATAATAATAATAATAATAATAATAAAAGAAACTGTTAATGTGATAACACAACCGTTATCTGCAAAAGAGAGAAATCAAATCAAAATTTCTTACTTGATATATTTTAACACTGACAATGAAAGACAGACACTTTAACATCAAGGCTTCAGGGTTACATAACATCGCGGAAGACATATCTGGAATGTCTCTGCGGTCTGTTTTAACGCGCCATTCGCCTTTAGTCTTTTAATGGAAGATGCTGCCAAAAAGAACTGAGTATAGCCGACTGAAAGTAGTCTTCTGTTGTATTCTGTATTTTCTAGGAAAACTGGACGACCATAACAAAAGAACGAAATAGTTTTGACTCGCGAAGACAATCAGTTCTTTCAAACAGTGATCCGGACAATAGACACAATTTAGTTTCTCTGGTATGAGTAAGAGTAGATGCACACACGCCTAATTTTAGTTCCTCCAGCTGCTGCTTTCATTAGCCTTCTGCTGTTATTCGATTTAGTCTTTAGGTGGCATTTCACTGACACCTTTCGTGTTGGTTAAAGAACAGGGCTTGTAGCAAATAAAAGTCAAAACAAAAAATGAAACATATGAAACTTGAAAACAGGTTCTTTTCCACTCGTCATAAACACAGACAATTCAAGAAAAAGGAAACTAATTCACTTTGACGCGAATATTCATCTAATACACACGTACAAACGTTATATAGGAGTTTATATAGAAGACTGCTAAATACGTAAAGAAGCATCGCTTTACTACTTGCGTGGAAAGAGACGTCTTGTAACATCAGTGAAGAGACAGTCAGGCCAAAGTTGGGGGTCTTTCGAGGACCAGAACGACGCAAACCGGGTAGCAATTATGAAAATTATTATTATTATTATTATTATAGGTATTAATGCTGTGTGTCAAAAAAGGAAGAGAGTCCTCTATTTAAAAACACTCTCACGAACTGCGGGTACGTCAGGTAGGTGTGTGTGTGTGTGTGTGTGTGTGTGTGTGTGTGTGTGTAGCTTGTCTCTACATATATACCTCGATATACATACAAGCCATCTCCCTGACATTGAGTTCCATATCGCTGTGTCTCTACATCATTCTTACAAAGAACAATTTACATCTTACTTCTATTACATGGTGTGCGAGATTTACAACAATTTTAGATGTTGTTCTACACACAGTTACTGCATGTGTATACTGTCTAATAATGATCCCGTAGGGATCGAAACGTGTTGGAGCCCGTGATTTTAATATCAAATAATATAAAATAATTTAGCTGGTTTTTAAAATATTAGTTATATCTGGATTAGTCTATTGTTCTTAAAAACATTAATTTGTATGCGGGTTTTGTTTTTCACTTGAAGTTTGAAATCCATATAAATTACGTCCTTAAGAAACCGGTTCTCAACTCACAGAAAACAATATTGCGTCGACGTCGGACATTGCGGTCGGTTGTTGTTGTTGAATGTAATAAAATCCCTGTTTGTTGTGAGAATCGTACGAAGCGCATAAACAGATCTGCGAACTGTGGGCAAGAAGGACGGTACTTAATGCTAAACAGGTGGTACATATAGCTACCACTCTGAGGTTAAAAATGTCTTCTTTTGGTACACGTGTGTTCATTAAAAGCATAAATACCTCGCACTTCGAGACCGTTGTGTTAGTAAACACAACCCGGAAGTAGCGTGCAACTACAGCGCCTTACATGTCAGGCAACCCAACTAACTCTCTATGAATTTGGTTTGCCTAGTCCTGCCTGGCGTAATCAAGCTTTACTGCCGCACACCTGCAGTCTCTCTAAAAACTTTGGATGATGGCGTTTGTTAGGAGTATTAAAATAAAATTCATACTTTTGGAACGATGAGATAAGGGATTAGCTGTATCCTATCGGATGGCGTTACATAATTTTGAAGGCTGTTTAAGTAAATCTAGCGGATGAAAGACTTACGAAAAAGTAAAGCTCGGTATTACTGTGTTTTATGTTATGCAGAACGTTTTTACATGACGAAGTCTCTCTGTGAACGAACATCCACAGCAATCGAAACATCGGCCGCTTATGAACCCTTACGTGGCAAATACAAACGTGACATAAATGGCAACGTAAACTTTCCTGGCGTGTTTACAGTGATACTAATTTTGTTACGAAGCTTCAAATTTAATATCCTTAGCAGGACATTAAAATGATGGCCCCTAGTGGCATAATATTCAAACCAGAGGCAAACGTCTCTCAGTTCTTTCAGAAATCATTAATGCCGATCGGTATATAGACATTATGCTATCTAACTAACCAACTGACTAACTAACTAAATAAATAAATAAATAAATAACTCCACGGAGCAGAGGCCTTCTTGAGAAGCTAACAATTTCTCAGCTAGTCAAGAAATTCCCCGCATTTTATGGAACCCGGAAGTTCATTACCGCATTCACAAGAGCCCGCCACCTGTCCCTATCCTGAGCCAGCTCAATCCATCATGCTATCACAGGCCTCAATTTATATTCCTTATAAGTAAGGACAAGATGAGGAATATATTAAAGGTCAGATGAACACAAAGAAACAGAAAAAGAAACAAAAAAATTCAGACTGGCTGTTCAAAGACACAAGTCACTGACTCTGCGAACAGAATTCGGTAAATCCCTACGACAAGCAACGCAATGCAGATCATGCTACTGGAATTTAAATGTTCCCATCGTCATTTACACCCACTCGAAGCCTGTCGGGAAAATGGAAGCAGTTTCCATTGAACAAAAGCAAGAGACCGTAAGTTTCCTCAATTTCATCATCACAGTTCGGTTCTTGTAAGGCGCGTGATAAATTTAAATATATGCTTCTCATTTCGCTGCAATTCACAGAGTGTTGTGGTTCTATTACTTAGAGAAGAAATAGACAGGCTGACGGAGCGGGGGGGCCTGATGCTAATTTTAATTTACTCTTCCGTCTTAATAGGAGTGTCGGAGCTCAGAATTTCGTCAGAGCCGAGCCACACACATGCCTCGAGTTACAATATGTAACGTTCTAAAATAAGGCTAATGTTATTGTCAGATTCACTTCGTTTCAGTGGCAGCTACGACACACTGTCTGCTGCTTTCCTTTTTCCGCATTTAGCCGTTACTATGATTCACGACTTAGGATTGCACCTATTTTGCTTATTGCATATGTAAAATAAAACCACATTTAAATTTTCATTTAAGGCAAATCTTGTAAGTAATGAAATATACACTTCATTACTTATAGGATTGGTCCAAAGTGGAAGTTTAAATGTGGTTTCATTATACATACTCAAACCCATTTTGCTTATTGCATATGTAAAATAAAACCACATTTAAATTTCCATTTAAGGCAAATCTTATAAGTAATGAAATATACACTTCATTACTTATAGGATTGGTCCAAAGTGGAAGTTTAAATGTGGTTTCATTATACATATTCAAACGCATTTTGCTTATTGCATATGTAAAATAAAAGTACATTTAAATTTTCATTGAAGGCAAATCTTATAAGTAATGAAATATACACTTCATTACTTATAGGATTGGTCCAAAGTGGAAGTTTAAATGTGGTTTCATTATACATATTCAATATGCAAAATGCATATAATCGTGAACGTACTCATGACTGAATCGACTACTGCAGCAGGAAAGCCTCTGACGTGTATCCTGCAAATACGCAGTTCGAATCTTGCGTAAAACACCAACACTTTTCATGATCGATGATCATGTGTTGCTCACAACGTTCAGACGAATGGCGGCATGGTGTTCTGGAACAGCCCACCACAGACTTAACCGTTCGAATACAAAGAGGCGTACAAAATTTTAATCTGTCCATATAACAGAGAGGTTTAAATATCACACGGAACCTCACAGCTTATACTTTATCATATTCACTCCGTAAGTTCCCCTGCAAGCAACTTCACAGTCTGAATCAAAGGGGGGATTAAATTATTTTGTTTCGCTATTTATTTTATTCTGAGCTGTTGGGACGGAACAAGCTGCAGGTGTTCAACGGCTGTATTCATGGACAGTGTTGCTTCTTGACAGGAATGCAGTAGCTCAGTTACTCAAATTCGCTGTCATTTCTCAAACACGGAATTTTATTACGAGTTTTCACAAAAGCACGCCACTGGGCCCAAGCGTGAACCAACTCAGTCTAGTTCAAAACTTCACATCCTCTTTGATGAAGATCCATATTAGCATCATACCCCATCTGTGTCTAGGTCTTCCCTTAAGGTTTTCCAACAAAAACTGTGTATTCATTTCTCGTGTATCTCACGTAGATTCGAACCCATATCCATCCCATCCCCACCCTCCTTGAATATTAAATGCATCAATATGTCCCTATCGGGCTATACCTGTCTCACTGTTATACAGAATACCCCAACCTCATATAAGCCTTCATGATACTGAATTAGGATGAATCATGTTAAATAAGGTGGGATAAGATAAGGTAGATTTTTCCCCTTCGTAATTAACCTTTTAAAGCCTAGCGGTTACTTTATGTACCACCAGGTTTAACATTAACAAATTCTACACGGTGCTTACATTGCGTTTATGTGTTTTGTATGAGTCTCAGAATTATCATCAACTTTTGTCCTGTGCCACATTAACAGACTGGTTTTGTATAACCGCAGTGGAGAGTGTTTACAGCGCGGTACGCACTGAGTCCTTATATAAAACGGATACGTTTCGTCTTTAAGGGGTTAAGCAACACGCCATACCAATGTAAGGGAAAAAGGAGGTATGGGTCCACGCATTTTTAACCTCGACACTAGATAGAGGTGAGTGGTCAGTTCACGCATGCGGCCGCTTTTCCCCTGAAAAAAATATCCCCCAGTACATATTGAATAATAGGCTGGGTTGGCTTCACAGCCAGCCTCGACGCTGTGGAGAACAGAAAATCTGTTTGTGTCGGGAATCGAACCGCGATACCCCGAACGTCCAGCCCGAAACCTAGGCACAGTGCCGACTGAGCTAGCCCGGCTCCTTATGTTAGGGAATTAAAGTGCTTAATCAAGCACCTGGCGATGACGATGTGTGCGGGACTTACATCTCCTGACGGTATTGCACTAGACACTAGCTGGAGGTGGGTGCCCAGCTGCGCTTTAGTCGCTTTAACTCTGGGGAACCTGCCCGGCGCTACCTACTGGGTAAGAAGCTGCGTGGACCCCAGATTCTGCCTGGACGCTACGTAGGGTAGAAAACTTTCTTGCACGAACCGGGAATCTACGCAGGACTCGCATTTCAGAGTAGACTATGATCTCTTGTTGTTGTTTGCTTTATTTAAACATCAACAAATATTTGCGTACCGGCTGTCGACAGTTTGCACAGATGCAGTAATTTTTGTGTGAAGTATGTTCGGTGGAAATGTTTATAGTTTATCAGAATGGACCGAACTTGAAGAAGTTCATTAGCAGCAACATATACACGCCATTTGTTTGCGTGGGTTGCGTACGCTAAAAAACTAACTGCCTCCACTTTGTTGACATCTCGTAAACGAAGCGAATACAGTCAAGGCAAAAAACTGCCCGCTACATGCGCTTACACGTGTTTATGCTTTCTTTTTATCAATTACAGTGTTTGTCTTCATGTGAATGGCTGATGCTCCAACTGTTTCTTACTTCAAGAATAAATTCTTAAATGATGCTGAAAAGTCTGGACTGAAATTGTGTTTTAACACGCGCGGATGCGTATTCTACAGAAAATAATGTACACGAACGGCAGCAGTGAACCGTGAAGGGTTGCAAAGCTGTTGTCGGACGAGCAGTAGTGTGGTCTAAATATCGAACGGTCGATACATGCGGTTCGACGGTAGGACATATCACTATACAGACCGAACTGCCCGGCTCCGTGCTTGAGTAAATAATGAAGTGAGAATGGTACGGCGGGTGTGATTCGTGGGTTGTAAATCAACGTTGGAACTTTCCTAGCGTAACTCCACCACGGCAACACTCGGCAGTCGTGGCTGTCCAAGTGACTTTGCACGCATGTCGCAGTTGGTTGACGCACTACGCTACAAGCCGGAATGTCACAGGTTCGATTCCCGATGGGCTCATTGGGATCCTTCTGGCTGCACTACGGCCCTGGGGTTGACTCGACCTGGGGGATGAAGGCAGCCGGTGCCGATTGTCTAGAAATTCTGGGAGCGTCAACCTTCTGGAGCCCTAACGGCTTGTTCAGGCCTGTACAGCGATTGTCTTACCTTACCGGTGACTTAGGTGGTTTGGGCATTGTATGCATATAGTATGGGTTATAACAGGAAAGATCCGGGACCAGTTACTGTATGTGCACGTAGCCCAAACAATCTAACCTAACGTACACGTCAGGGTTGTGGAGTCGGAGTCTGAAGGAATTTTTAGGTGGAGTCGGGAGTCGGTAAAAATGTACCGACACTGACTCCGACCTCAGTCTATAATCTTAACTAGATACTCCAAATCCAGAGCCCTGATAGCTACAGTAACCATTAGACTTATACTTAAATGTAGGTTATAAGTCTAAAAAGTAGCCTGATGATTCACGTGGTGGTGATGAAATGTCTTATAGGTTTACCATTATTAATACATATTGAGATTTTATGAAGGAGTCGGAGTCGGAGTTTTAAAAATCGTGGAGTCGGAGTCGGAGTTTTAAAAATCGTGGAGTTGAAGTCGGAAGTTTTAAAAATCGAGGAGTCGGAGTCGGACTCGGCGCTTTTGTGTACCGACTCCACAGCCGTGGTACAAATTTTCATTTCCTCAAAGAGGAAAGCAAACGCGACCAACACTGCTTTCCCCTTTTATTTAAAGATTACTGAGCGACCAGGTTTCGGCTTTTTATAGACATTATCAGGCCCTAAAAAACACGAACAAAGAAGCTCCACTTAATATGAAGAGGAAGGCCTTCCTCTTTTACAAGGAGGGTAAAAGTTTTACAAAGTAAAAAGTTCAGTAATCTTTAAATAAAAGGGGAAAAAAGTGTTAGTAGTGAGTGATTTCCTCTTTGAGGAACTGAACCTTTGTAGCTTATACACACGCGCCGACTGGGATGTTCAACATCAAATCTAACCTAAGTCACAGGAAGGGTTTAACAGGAAAGCTCTTTGACATTGTCAACCTTTCATTCGCCTGAAGAACTGTGGAAACAAAATCTATTGAACTTCGCGTAAGTCAAGACAGCTGGATTTCTGCTCATAGACGAGGTAGACCCGAAAACGAGACTGTCGTGGCCTGTTATCACACGCTGTCTCGGCATTCACCTGGAAGGGCTGAAGAAATCCAGGAGAACTTTTAATCAAAGTAGCCTGTAACAAGGCGGAGACCTGCATTGGGTTCCTGCCAAGTCTAGGGCGTTACCATCACAGGAACGTGCTCGGTCGCCTGTAACGACCGTGCAAACGCACGAAACTGTGAATCGCAACATCAGATTTCCCGTCTGCTTATCAGACCCCCGTACGGCGTTCCAGCTCCCTCGTGGCTCAGCACTTACAAAGATACCGCGGAACGCTGACTAACCTACCTGCCTGCCCCCAAGTAGAACACATCGCACGGTCATACACGTGTTTCTCCCCGCCCGTCATTATTTCATATCTGCTAGTCAGCAATGCTGTGATAGCGGCACAGTGACAAACTTTCATAATGAGATAACCACATTATTTCTTTTCTGTTGCTTTTATAGCTTTATCTGCCTACTTTGCTTTGTTCTCTCTCTCTCTTTCTCTATCTGCCTCTTCTTCAAGTTTGCCGTCTCGTGTCTCTTTACTTTTTTCCCTCTAGTCTGACCCCCCCCCCCTTTTTTTTGTCAAACATCGCAGGTGAATCACTAGCACTCCTCCTTCGTGTGCTGAAGGTCTCAGGTTCAAATCTTTGCCCCTTCAATACAGTACCAGGATACAACCTCAAATTAAGTCACTCTCATTTCATTTCCTTTCCTTTAATCTTAGTACTGAAAGCGCCGTTAAATACATTTAATTAATTAATTAATTTTAAATACTGTAATAGTCTATAGGATATTAACACAGCAGATCTGACAAAAACTGAAGTCTCGGTTTTTAATACTATTAGGTATTCAATTTTCTCTTTTTAGGCGCGTTTGTATAAGTAGCGAAACGCGCCTATTAGCTTTGTCATATCCATCCGTCCGTCCGTCTGTCCGCATGTATCAACGCGCCTCCCACTGGACGGATTTCGTGAAATTTGATGTTGGGGGCTTTTATCAAAATCTGTTCAGGAATTCCAAATTTGGTTAAAATTGGGGGAAAAATGTCGGGAACTTTACATGAAGATTTATGTACGTGTTCTTGTTGCCGGCAATGTAAAATCGCCAAAAAAAAACGGTCTCTCTTCGAGTGGAAGGGTATAAGGCTATTAGGAGAGCCGAGGAGGTGTAAATATTACGCGAACGCGCCTCAGTGTTACTGCCTATCGGGTGTGTAGTCGTGCATAGCCTGAGAATGGCTTAATATGGCCGAAACATGGAGCTGAATGGGGATTCAGTACGTCAGTGTTGTGTTAGGCCGTTAATTACTGGTGTCAGTAGAACGAGTAATAAATAAATAAATAAATAAATAAATAAATAAATAAACATATCATAACTCACAGTGTTCATGTGACGTGCTCTCTTCCTAAAACTAATACTAACAGTAGCGAGGACTGTCAGTACAAACGTTAGGATTAAAACTTCCCACGGCAGTGGCCATGAATACTGCAGTCTTATGGGATGTGACTCCGGGCTGTCTGGTAGAAGAATGCCGACGTTTCAGAATATCCTGTCTCAATCATCAACGCAGCCGTACCTCCTCCACACGTCATCACAGCAACGTTAAGTACGAAATCCTTCGTTCAGGAAGGAATGCAAAGTGACAACATGGCTGCCGTTCCAACGCTTTCTTTAGCTTTCATTTTTATGGTAATTAATGAAAAATTAGAATAAGGAACGTGAAATCTGGTACGGAGATAGATCATATAACATACATACATACATACATACATACATACATACATACATACATACACACATACACACACACACATTCATACATACATACATACATACATACATACATACGTACATACATACATACATACATACATACA
>BLKM01004979.1:189478-450562 GCA_013340265.1 Coptotermes formosanus
CAGTCACCCAATTGTAGGGCTAAACTTTGAACCCCCCCCCCCCCCCACCTTACGCTCAGCATATCAAATTTTACGGTTTAGGAATCCTGGTGATTTCCCAGGATACAGCAACGTCGGAAAAATTTTGGGTGTGTGAGAGAGACAGAGAATAAGTCATTGCTCTTTAAGAAATGTGACTACTTCTGAAACAGCAGGACGGCCCGGCTGTTGCGAAGAAATATAAATCGTGCTGTGCCACAGGAGGTACTTGGGGGTTCCTTAGAAAAGTTCGTAAAAGTAAAGCAATCCCATTACAGGCCTGGACAGGCCCTGACGGCTCCAGTAGTTTAAGGCTCCCAGATTTTTAGACAACAGACACGTGAAAGTGGTGAGGTTGTCAGCCCTACGCACCGGCCGCCTTTATTCCCCAGGAAACATTCCTGGTACTCGTTTCTGTTAGAGGCTCTGTCGATCCCTGGACCATAGTGCCACCGGAACGATTATGTCAATGAAAATTTCCAGTGACACCATCGGGAATCGAACCCGCAACCTTCCGGTTTGTAGTGCAGTGTTTGAAATGTTGAATGATTCAAAATCAAGTTATATACCTATATCTCAAAATCGACAGAGTGTGGCGGCAGATAAATATTTATTGGCTATTTCGTTTCAATGGTTCGCGATTTCCAAAAGAGCATTGCTTTTGGAAGGTTCCCAGGTTTTGTCCGTTTATCTTTCTGGTAAGAAAACGTGTAGATTATGATGAGTATGCAGCATTTGTGGAATGATACTGACAGTGGAAGAAGCAAGTACTCGGATAAAAACCCGTCCCAGTGCCACTCTGTCCACCACAAACCTCACACGGACTGTCCTGGGAGAGAACCTGGGCCTCCGCGATGACCTGTAGACTAACCGCCTGAGCCATGGCACGGCCATTTGAAGACTAAGATTAACCTGCATCGTATTTAAAAACGCAGTTCGTACCACGCAGTAAACACGCTCCATCTCGATTATACAAGTCAGTCGCTTAACCTTTTAAAGTATTGCGGTAACTTTACGTACTAATCCAAAAAACCTACATGTTGCTCACATTGCGTTTATGTGTTGTGTACGGATCTCAGAACAAACAGCAACTTTTGCCTTACAAAACATTAAGAGATTGGTTTTTATAACCGAAGTGCAGAGTGTTTACTGCGCGGTACGCGCTGAGTCCTTATATAAAACAGATACGCTTCGTCTTAAAAGGGTTAATGCTGTATGGGGAAATAGTCACTGTTTGTTCTGAGGCACATAAAACACACATGACTCTGTGGGCAGAACGCGGAATTTTTTATGTCAGACCTTGTGGTGCATGAATATACCACTCGGCTTTAAATGGATAATTGTAGTTATGTCCTATCTTCTCGCAAATAGGACAGCTAATGAATCCTTCGAAATGTGACACCGTTCGCTATGGCGTTACGGTCAATTGACTACAGTTATGGCTGGTTCAAATCTCAGCCGGGTTTTGAGGTTTCCTGTTTGTTCTGTGGTTTCCCCCCTCCAGGTAGATGCAGGGGTACTACCTCTATTACGTTATTACTTTCTTTCAAAGCATGTCCTATTCGTCATTCATCACTCATTCTACCTTATGACGCTATGTATATAGTCTTAGTTCCTGACAGCGTCGTAAACAACAACAAAAAATGCGGTAAGTCGAAATATTTAGGAAACAAAGTAATAAATCAAACATATCGCCTGTAAGGGAGTTGAGGTGGAGGCGACATGCAGAACGAGAGGGGCAGCTACCAAATGCGTATAAATTTTTTTAGCGGGAATCCTTACAGGGAAAGACTACTTAGAGACCTAGGCATAGATAGTAGGATAATGTTACTGCCAACCAGGGCTTACAACAACGCGGCTCGCTCAAGTTGCCTGTACCAGTATTACTCAGTTAGTTTGCACACACCGCCTGTAGTCCCCATAACGCGTCCTATGTCGTCAAGAATTCTAATGTTGTTACAAGTCTTTTATCCTACCATATGCGTAATATGGATTTTAACCCTTTAAAGACGAAGCGTATCTGTTTTATATAAGGGCTCAGTGCGTACCGCGCTGTAAACACTCTCTACTTCGGTTATAAAAACCAGTCTCTTAATGTTTTATAAGGCAAAAGTTTCTGTTTGTTCTGAGATCCGTACAAAACATATAAATGCAACGTGAGCCCCATGTAGAACTGTTGAATGTTAAACCTGGTGGTATGTAAAGTTACCGCTAGGCTTTAAAAGGTTAATTATGATGTCTGCAGTACCTTAAAATCAATTATATATCAATATAGCTCAGCTGTACGGCGAAACTGGGAAGCTTTTCGCGAACTACGAAGGCGTCAGCCGACATAGTTGTGTCAGCAGAGCAACTCGACACAGGACAACGTCCGGACTTCTTTCCTTGGAAAAGCAATTATGTATATCTTCAAGGTTTCCAGATCTGTTTTGAGCCCAATCCAACCTCCTAGGCCGTGGGAACAGGCCGCTATTTCCCCAGAGGTACAGTGAACGTACGGTGAGGGTGACAACTGATCTCCCTGTGGTGAAGAGGTTAAAAATATCTAGTTTTACCTACAGTTTCCTTTACATTTCTTACGCCGCTATGCTTACACACAAAGAGCAACTGGTTTGTAGACCTCTGAAATTACTTTAAGTCTATGAGAAGAGACGCGAAGAAATAACATCAGGTTCTACGTCGTGTGTCTTTCTCGCTCTGCCTACGCCGCATTCTATCTCCTGTTCCATCTCTGAGGTTTTGCAATAACGCTCTCCTCCCACCGGCTTGCCTGTTGTGTTATACGTGTATCTGCACGTGTGTCACGATTATGTGAATATAACAACAAACTGTGTCCTCCTCTTGAAATTAATTTTTTTACAGAAATCCAGTTCAAGGCTGCTGACATTTTGTTGTTTACAGATGTATATGTTTGATATACATACATCTTGAACTATATATTTTCCCAAATATTTCCTTTTTTGTGCGATGTTTACACCTATACTGTGTCCGCAGTGGCTTAATTTGGGTGTAGCCCGTGTTGCTTCGCGGCCTCCAAGGGCCGTCCAAATCTTATATCCTTATATGTGTGTTTTACCCAGTAATATACCTATCTATCTGCAAGAATTTTCTAATCTTCCGTTTTATCGCTAGACTTTACATAGTCTTCAACAGGATTACGCAGGGAAATTACCTACTGTTTTCTATTTTATCCGAATAGTTTACCTACTCTTATCAGTGCCTACCAGTACCGTTTACCCTTTCTTATCTATGTTTTCCTTCTGCGTGTACCGATTTTTAGCCCTTTTCTTCGGAAGTATCTCTTAACTTAGTGTTAATCTCTTTATTTTTTTGAGTTTTCCCACTTTTATCTGTTCTTACATGAAGCATCTATCTAGTCTTAACTATCTTCATCTGCAAGGTTTACCTATTCTCGTGTTCTATTTGCATGGGACAATGTCCAACTTCAGAACCTTGAATTTGGAGAAAACTGTCAAAAATCACAACTGGTGGTGATGAAAAGTGCATATAAATACTCCGGCAGCGGGCCAAATACAGGACACGAACATGGAAGTCGTTTCCAAAGCCAAACGTATAGCCCAATCAGAGATGACGTTAAGTGTTCTAAATGCTGCGACAAC
The DNA here is from genome assembly GCA_013340265.1 of Coptotermes formosanus. Lineage (NCBI taxonomy): Eukaryota > Metazoa > Arthropoda > Insecta > Blattodea > Rhinotermitidae > Coptotermes > Coptotermes formosanus. The sequence goes on from BLKM01004979.1 coordinate 193,117, forward strand.
GAGAGTGTAACATTCGATAATATATTAACCCTTTAAAGACGAAGCGTATCTGTCTTATATAAGGACTCAGTGCGTACCGCGCTGTAAACACTCTCCACTTCGGTTATAAAAACCAATCTCTTGATGTTTTATAAGGCAAAAGTTGCTGTTTGTTCTGAGATCCGTACAAAACACATAAAACGTAATTTGAGCACCACGTAGAATTTTTGAATGTTAAACCTGATAGTACGTAAAGTTACCGCTAGGTTTTAAAAGGTTAAAAGGTACAGCCTACCATGAGGTTGTGTGGGAAAGACAAAAGTACTGCTCCAGATAGACAGTTGGTCAGGTTTATGCTTCGACCGCCTCGTCCTATGTTCCCACATAGACATAACAGTAAGAGGATATAATGGCCCAGTGAAAAATTCCTGTCCCTTGAGGAACTCGAACCCGGTCATGCACTCTGTATCCAGTTACTTTACTGAATTAATATACACGTCAGGAAAACCGCCCCATGTCCTTCCAGTCCCCACCTTCCATGTGCAAAAGAAAAGTCGCATGAGGATATCTGTCGGTGAATCACGACTGAGGTGTCTGCGAGACGCCATGATGACGAATAGGGGCGTGGGAATACGGTCTTGCGTTTGAAACAAAATATATGGGCGAGGCGCATGCTACATGCATCCGGTTGAAGTTCAGTAGAGGACATCAGCCTGCATCGTGTGTTTTCGCCTTAATCATGGCTGATATTTATTTAGACGGATGCACAGTGTTTGGACAGTCTAACTGTGAAATTATTTATGTGCTCATTAGACTACTTGTTTAATACAAAATAGAAACCCGCTGTTACAAATAATGCAAAGGCAAGTAACATTATTTTTGGCTACAGATCCGCTACGTAGTACACGTGTGATGAATTGTGAAATGGCCGCACTGAAAGGTCACTTTAGAAGTTTCCACGTGCAGCGGAGGGGAGACCAGAAACGTAAAAAAGCGAAATAAAGCACAGAGCAGTAAAACAATTACGGTATCCCTTCCTTCCTGAAACCACGTGACATGCTGAGGTTTTGCGTGAGTGATGCAATATCATGTTCAGGTCATCAGCACAAATGACACACACGTATAATTCGAGGACCTCTTTCTGATTTGGCCTTGACTGTTGACAACACGACCACAGTTTAAAATAAACCTAGTCACATCTTTGTTCCCTCAAGCTAACTGTTGTTTTAATCATTTTCATCTCACAAGTGGCAAACTAGACGTAGAAAATGGAAAGTAATTGCAAATGTCAAAGGCAAATATGCAAACGATGTTGATATTCTTTGATATCAACCAAAGTATATATATCATCAGTTTGTTTCTCGAAACGTAAACAGACAATTCTGCCTTCATATTCTAGAATGTTTACAACAGTGAATTTATTGGAAAGAACCAGTCTTTGAAAAGAAAATTGTATTTTCAATGATGACAGTTGGCCTTGTGACATTGCACTTCATTTAAACTTACTTCTTGACATAACACCTTGCAAGACTACCCAGCAGACACAACTATCTTGGCTCTCTGCGACTTTTCTACGTTCGTAAAAATAAAAAACTCCTGGGAAAGGTCTCATTTTTAATCACACGGAAAGATTCGAAGCAATCTAACATGAGAACTGACAGGATTTTCGGAAAACTATTTCTCGCAAACTTTTGTGGCATGGCTGTGCCACTGAAATGCTCGAGGTATGCAAAGGGAGTACTATGAAGGTGAAACGAATAACTAAAATCCAGTTACAGAATCAGTTCAGTTATTTTACTGCCAGACTTCGCACTTCAGGCTCAGTACACGTCTTGTAATTCATGGGAGACGACAGCAAAACGGAAGTACAAAAACAGTGTTACTTCAGCCTGCCGATCAGCAAGACACGTGTACACGCTAGTGTACACGTGGCTCAGGTTTCCTGTTGCTTTGTTGCTTGTGTACGACCCATCGTTCTAGAAACTCAGCGTCCACCCACTATGATTTGTTAACCTTCGCCTGAATTTATGTATAGCCCGAGGACGTACACAGTCTTGTCAAGACTCGGCAAATAAGAATGATTCTGATCTCTCCGGATCGTTACCTTAAAAGTGGCATCTCTTATACGTCATGATCTACTGAACTACCTAACGGATCCATTCAAGATAAACATTTTTAGAAAGCTTATGATTCGGCATCAATGGCAGTCTCCTTTGTCTTTATTAACGCCTTCTCAAAAACCTTTTTAACAAAATTTTAATGCTCAAAGTTGACGGTGCTGCCTCTACCGGTAGCCATTGGAAGCTAATACAGTTAATGTACTTCCATTGGCTTATGCTTGAGGCAGGACTCGATTTCCAAACGGATCACATTAATGGAACTAATATGCAGAGTAAATTTAACACAATCCATCCCTCTGTGCGAATATAATAAAATAAACAATGCAAAATATTCAGCTCAGCACAACTCACGTTTAACATTTAATATGACACACCTGATAATGGTCCTAGGTCAGAAATATGTTGTGTGCTGAGTAGATATTAAATATTAAACGTTGAGTTGTGCTGAACTGAATATTTTGTATTGTTTATTTGATAATGTACACAGTCTCACCGACACTGGAATTCTGAGTCCAAAGAGCAAAGACAGCACTGAAATAAGTGACCGGGTTAATACTTTAATCCAAGATGATGCCAGGGCTTGCTATAATGGAGTCTCTGTAGTTTACGAAGGTAAGTCGGGCGAACAGTTCTTTCCTATTAAGTTTCTGAGCTGTTTGTCACCATATGACTTACCATCGCGTACACTTAATCTGAAAATTAACACTGTTGTCATTTATTTTCCAGCAGTTGAAACCTTTACAGCATGACAAATTTCCGATCAAAATTGCTGTTACTATGACGATCAGTAAGGTTCAATGGCAGGCACTTAACCTTTTAAAGCCTAGCGGTAACTTTACGTACCACCAGGTTTAACATTAAAAAATTCTACGTGGTGCCCACATTGCGTTTGTGTGTTTTGTACGGATCTCAGAACAAACAGCAACTTTTGCCTTATAAAACATTAAGAGACTGGTTTTTATAACCGAAGTGGAGAGTGTTTACAGCGCGGTACGAACTGAGTCCTTATATAAAACAGATACGCTTCGTCTTTAACCTTTTAAAGCGTAGCGGTAACTTTACGTACGACCAGGTTTAACATTAAAAAATTCTACGTGGTGCCCACATTGCGTTTATGTGTTTTGTACGGATCTCAGAACAAACAGCAACTTTTGCCTTATAAAACATTAAGAGACTGGTTTTTATAACCGAAGTGGAGAGTGTTTACAGCGCGGTACGAACTGAGTCCTTATATAAAACAGATACGCTTCGTCTTTAACCTTTTAAAGCGTAGCGGTAACTTTACGTACGACCAGGTTTAACATTAAAAAATTCTACGTGGTGCCCACATTGCGCTTATGTGTTTTGTACGGATCTCAGAACAAACAGCAACTTTTCCCTTATAAAACATTAAGATATTGGTTTTTATAATCGAAGTGGAGAGTTTACAGCGCGGTACGCGCTGAGTCCTTATATAAAACAGATATGCTTCGTCTTTAAAGGGTTAAACATGTTGGATTATATCTACCATCGCCTGGCATTTGGTCGAGCCTGTTCGTTCCACAACATCACTGTTCTTATTACTGAAGGGCACCGACAACGTATAGAAAATGATAGACTGATACAGTCAAACACTGGTTGCTGAGAATTGCTTTAAAGTTTCAAAAATTTAAATACATTTTTGTTGTTTTAATATTTTATTTTTTCTACTTGCGAATAACTTGCACGGATGCAACTAGTACCACGTTAATCCCGCAAAAGGTGCCAGCATTATATGGGCCTGGGTTTAACCATGCATGACTGAATAGATTTATTGCCATAAGGAAAGTGTAGTAATGTCTTGGTGGAAACACGCCATACGTGACGGTATTAACATAATGGTGGGATTCATGACAAAACGTGTCTTACGAGACGATGTGCATGAACATTCCACCCACTCCAGAATATCCGCTTCTCATCTTAGGAAACTGCGGCACATGCTAGTATTATCTGCACTATTTGTTAGCGACACTGCATGTCCGTATCATGTGAACAGTTTGTTGTTTTCTCCGAAATTCTTATCGATTTCGCGTGACCTTGCATGCACTCTCCAGTTGGCGCAAGTTTAAACAATAAATCAGTAACGTCACATTTCCATTATTCAATTAGCTGGTTTACCTCTGCGCAGCAGTATTCTCTTATAGTTTAGAATAAATCTCACGTTTACTGTACATAAAGGAATGTGACAATTACTATGAAGTTAAATGTTATGTGGATCACGGGTTACGCCGAAGTGCGCGGCACCTGTTTGCGAATCACCATGTAGGAATTACTGGCGTACGCTGTAAAAGAGACTAAGTTACACAGACCAGTAAACCTATGTAAGATGACGAACAGAACATTAAAACAACAAATAATGAAAGATAGAACGTTGAAATTGCAAGTAATAATCATACGTTCTCACATTTGTGTGTGAAACTGAAATACTGGCTAAGAAGATCAGAAAACGTTGGTAAAAGTAAAGAACCCAAATTAAATTCGTAATAAATCATAAGGTGCGTAATAAACAAGACAGCACTAAAAACGAAAACGTGTAGAAGGAATTAAATATGCATGCAGCAACTGTAAGAACATGCGATTAACGATAAATGCAGTTAACGCAACTTTGCCTTCATTACACGCCATGAGACTTAAGGAGAGCACTGTAGATGTTGCTGTGAAGTCGGAACACGTGCGAGGCTTATCCGTGGACAGCAAGAGTAGAAATAAAGGACCCATTTCGAATCCCGATGGGTGACAGGATGTTATCAAAGAATTTGTGAAGTTTGGAGTTTTCACGGCGGTGACTGCGAATAATATTATCTTTTAAGATGTGACGCCGTATATTCTGGTATAAATTTCCTTGTGGAGATAGAACTCCAATCTTTTTTTAAGCTACGGCATAGATGGTGGATGGCTATTATCACGCCCCAGCCCCCCGCCCACGACACGACACGACACGACACGACGAAAACAAACGTGCATTCACATCTACCGTCAGTTTACAGACAGGAAAAATATTCCCTTCTCTCAATCCCAAAGACACTGTCTTTGTCGTTGGCCGTCGGTGACGGATTGATGTGAATTCGAGCATGTGAAAACCGTACAAGAATATCGTGTCGTGTCGTGCCGTATAATGTGAATCGACCCATACATGGTGTATGTGGCTAGGTCGACTCCAGAGCAAGTCTGGACCTGACGAAGAGAGAAATATCCACCCCGCAGGGAATCGAACTCGTGTTACTCGGTTGTCCAAACCGTAGCCAAAGTTACTACACTGACCGTGCTATCCGGCTCCGGAACTTGAGTAATTATGCAGATTAGAAAAATTACTGTCGGTAGAGCAGAATTCACACGACTATCCAGCTAGAATTGGTACTTCAGCCTGCAACCGTGTGATCTGAGGCTGCAGGCACCGCACTTTAACCCAGTGACATACCTGGACAACTCAGGACGGTTTAGCGACTCTTCTGGTTGTGGAGCTTCGACGTACGATATTCGGCAGATTTTTTGCGGACAAAAATGCACCAAATCTGAACCTGATCTATTTCAGGTCAGTGCACATATCTGTCATCTATGAACAGTCTGTGGTTTCTTTAACCTTTTAAAGCCTAGCGGTAACTTTACGTACCAGCAAGTTTAACATTAAAAAATTCTACGTGGTGCCCACATTACGTTTATGTGTTTTGTACGGTTCTCAGACCAAACAGCAACTTTTGCCTTATAAAACATTAAGAGACTGGTTTTTATAACCGAAGTGGAGAGTGTTTACAGCGCGGTACGCACTGAGTCCTTATATAAAACAGACACGCTTCGTCTTTAAAGGGTTAATAACAGAAATTACGCACGATACTTTTAAGACATCGAAACGTTTAATTTAGTCACAAGATATCAAAAGTCTACATGCACCTAATTACTAACTTACTAACTAACTAACTAACTAACTAACTAACTAACTAACTAACTAACTAACTAACTAACTCCACGGAGCAGAGGCCTTCTTGAGAAGCTAACAGTTTCTCAGCTATTCAAGAAATTCCCCGCATTTTATGGAACCCGAAGGTTCATTACCGCATTCACAAGAGCCCGCCACCTGTCCCTATCCTGAGCCAGCTCAATCCAGTTCATGTCCTCCCATCCCACTTCCCGAATATCCATCTTAATATTATCCTCCCATCTACGCCTGGGTCTCCCAAGTGGTCACCTTCCCTCGGGTCTCACCACCTAATTACTTTTGCGTTTAATTAACGCCTGAACAGAAAACACAATCCCCCGTATGACATGTGTTCGATGTACCCTTCTTACTAAGAAATGTGTTGAAATTAAACAATAGAACTCCCTAGTATGGTTTGCGACGTTCCTGTGGGGACTGAAAGCATCTCTTGCTCTATTGCTTCTTTCAGATCAACTGTGGCAGCGTTAGTGCTGAACACTAACTTTGAGAACTATACCGACCGAGAAAAGCCACGTGGGTTAAATCTAGTATCAGACACTCAGAAGAATAACAGACCATCCTCTATGTGACTACGGGAATACGGGTTAGTAACAGGAGAAGGTTCGTAAAGCACGATAACTGTCAGTGATTTTTGAACAATCCAACCCGAAACCAAGAAGGAAACTGTAAATTTATTCGTTAGCACTGCCAGTACACTTGTAGATTTTATTGATTAAATTCCGCAGTCAATGAACTGAAAATGCGCACTTCGTCCACACTCCCTGCAATGAAAGAACAGACACTGCAGATTGAGGGCCCTTGCGGAGCAAATGCTGCACATAGTGTCTAGGACCTAATACAGAAGGGAAGGAATAACATAATGAGAAATTCCATAATTTTTTCTTTTCATCTAACATTACTAGGGTCTAGACGGCCTAGGAATCTGGGTCGATTCCCTGTAACAGTAAGAAATTATTCCCGTCTTTAAAACGTACAGACCGGCTCTGAAGCCCGCTCTGCCTTCCTTTCGGCGAATAACGGGAGTTCTGCTCTGGGGAAGCGGGCATGTGGCCGGCCACCCACGTCCATCTGGACAGCATGAGATTTGACCGTCTCTGTCACACGGCTTATGGCCTGGTATTTCAGTAAACACGGGGACAAATTCATCTCCTTTGCCTTTATCATCAGGGCAATCACAACGGGGAACATGTAAGTGGCCATAATGTTTAACCCTTTAAAGACGAAGCATATCTGTTTTATATAAGGACTCAGTGCGTACCGCGCTGTAAACACTCTCCACTTCGGTTATAAAAACCAGTCTCTTAACGTTTTATAGGCAAAAATTGCTGTTTGTTCTGAGATCCGTACAAAACACATAAACGCAATGTGGGCACCACGTAGAATTTTTTAATGTCAAATCTGGTCGTATGTAAAGTTACCGCTAGGCTTTAAAAGGTTAAAGACGAAGCGTATCTGTTTTATATAAGGACTCAGTGCGTACCGCGCTGTAAACACTCTCCACTTCGGTTATAAAAACCAGTCTCTTAACGTTTTATAGGCAAAAATTGCTGTTTGTTCTGAGATCCGTACAAAACACATAAGCGCAATGTGGGCACCACGTAGAATTTTTTAATTTTAAACCTGGTCTTATGTAAAGTTACCGCTAGGCTTTAAAAGGTTAACATGCAGGGAACAGATCAGAAACGCATACAATACCTTTGCTGTAAATTCGGAATTCGAACCGGATGTCTCACACACAGTGACACATTATCGTACGCTTGCACATGCTTTGTGGGCGGGTTGCTGTGACGCAAGTATACACTTCGCACAACGCTTCTGCCTGTTTGCGTTCGTAACAGATGTCATCCGACAGCTGGTGTTGAGTGAATGTACACGCACTTGTTTTGATCGCAGTGGACTTAGATCTGTTTTCCCTTCTGATCCCTTTCAAGCGTGTCAAAATGTACAGGACGTTGCGAGTTCGATCGCCTCCACGTGTCCAGTGAGCGGATCCGCTGGCGCTACGCATATGAGTATCAGCTGCCACTACTGTCAAGTGCCTGGCAACGTCACGTGCAAACGATAGTTGCGCGATTTCAACCGATTCCAGCAAAGCTTTCGTAACAGGGCGCGTCTGCCGTTTGTTATGAAGCGTAAAAATTCCAGATGTTTGCTTAATAATACACAAAGAAGGACGTATTGTCTGAAACCCTGGCTCTCTACACAGGAATGATAGAGGTTTTCGTGGTCTTCCCAGTCCCTCCAGCCATATACCAGAATATTACCTCAAATTAGGCCACGACCACATCCCTCCGCATCCTTTGCAACTCATTTACTAATTATTATACCATTCGATGTTACAGCCTATAATCTGAGGCACTGAGAACGTATTAAATAAATTCATTAATTAATCACGTTTCCTGGATGGCGTTGCACAGTCACTTGGTACCCGCTGGCATTTCAAGAAGTCCCGAAAATTCTCAGCACTTTTCTGAAAACTTCAGTAAACGCTGGAATATGACTGTCAAGTATTACTTCTAGGCGACTTTAACCCTGTCAATGCTGGTGTTCATTCAGTATTTTTTTCACTTATTTCTACACAATTCATGAGTATATTTACCAGAGTTTCAACAGCATAAGGCATGCAGTACACAGGGAATTTACTAAATGAACGCAAGATATTAGCTGGGGGACCTCGAAGGAAGACAGTCACTTGGGAGACCTAAGCGTACATGACAGGATAATATTAAAGAGCGGATTATAGCAGTAAAAGCACCCCAAATTTTGTGTGGCATTCAGTTGCGAAGCCGGTTGCAATCGGATTATGCTTATTAAGGTTCTTTGCTGTTTTTGTCTGTCCCTCGAAGCGAATCTCCTCAAACATCCGATAAAATAGACCACGGCCGTTTCTTATGTAAAAGTGATCCCTGATCAAGTTCTGATGTTTGGGTCTGTAATCAGTGTCTTAGCAGATCTTTAAGTAAATTTTTGACTCCTCTGGTTACTTCTGAGAGTAACAAGTCAATCACCAGGAAATATGTCATATTAACCCTTTAAAGACGAAGCGTATCTGTTTTATATAAGGACTCAGTGCGTACCGCGCTGTAAACACTCCACTTCGGTTATAAAAACCAATCTCTTAATGTTTTATAAGGCAAAAGTTGCTGTTTGTTCTGAGATCCGTACAAAACACATAAACGCAATGTGGGCACCACGTGGAATTTTTTAATGTTAAACCTGGTGGTACGTAAAGTTACCGCTAGGCTTTAATAGGTTAAAAGTACACTTCTCTCATAAGCGTTTTGCCTGGAACGTTTTGATGGTAGCTTTGTCTCGTAAACCAAATGTGGTCATGTCTGTGAAAAAGTTTGTCAAGTTAGACGTCAGGTTTAAACAGTTACACAGTCCGACAAATGCTTAGGCAGGAACCCACGTCTTTAATGGTTCTCTCGACTTCTTTTCGTTCAGAATATAAATGATATGAAACCCACACGGGACGATCATTCATGCACGTCCAACGCCACAACATTCACCAGGCCTTTTCAGATTACGCCCCCTTGAATGCTGTATACGTCAGGTGTTCCGGAACTTGTTATGGTGCGTCGGCTTGATCATTGCACAGTGCCGTTTCATCGCAACTGTTGTGATCGACACCGACCATTTACCCACACAACCCGAATTTTAGATTTACACTGGACGAGCAGGCCAGAGGATTTTGTAAGCTATTAGGTGCGTTCGCGTTAAGTCGCGAAAAGCGTCTACTAGATGCGTCATGTCCGTCCATCCGTCTGTCCGTGTCCGCATGTATCATCACGGCTCCCACTGGGCAGATTTTCATGAAATTTGATATTAGAGACTTTCATTAAAACCTGCCGAGAACATCCAAGTTTGGTTAAAATCGGGCAATATATCAGGCATGTTACATAAAGATCTAAGAATGTTTTATTGTTTCCGGTGGCATTAACTCGCCAAAAAAAACAAAGCGGTGTATTTGAGTGAAATGCTATCGGGCTGTTAGGATCCGAGGGGGTATAAACATTGCGCGAACGCGCCACAATGTCACGTTATACTTAAATTGCCTGTCTTTTTAACATTAGATTTACACCCGAACGAAGGCATATTATTGATGCTCGCAAGGCACAGACAATAAGTTCTTTCAAAATTGTAGTCAGGTTACATGACTCAGGCATCTTCCTCATACAGTCACTACCTTGCGACGCCCAGTGTGAAGCAAGGCGTACAGAATAAATTATAAAGGACGTCTGGGATGACTCAGACAAAAACCTGATCGAAAACAGGTTTTTATAACAAAAATCCCGCATAATCTAATTGTAATCTTGGTTAGTCTAGCCACATGTGGGATCAGAAAGTGGTTTAATGCCCTTTTGAAATTTTAGAGAGGAACCCCTCGTCGATGTGGTAATTACTTGGGCAACACGCGTTGCTGACACAGTTTCTTGCCACTTGTCCTTGGAGAGTCGGAAGGAAAGAGATGTTATGTTGCAATGCTTAGCATGGCGGACAAGACACTGTCTGCAGTTGTGCGTCTCCCACACATTCCAACACGTGCTGCAGCATTTCACAGCCCGAATGCGGGGTGCGTAAGTACATCAACTGTCCGAACAGATGAGACACGTGGCTCTCAGTCTTACGGCACTTTCTCATCATCGCGAAGGAAATCATAACTTAAATATACGTCTGTGAATCCATCTGTGCTGGTATTGAATTCATTTGAAATGCACTTTATTGTAGACTGCATATTGTTTGGTTGTAAAACTTGCTACCTTACATTAGAAACGGAATGTAGAATGAGATGAAGAGTATTTAATAAGGGGTTCAGAGGGATCCAAGAGGGAATGAGAAGCTAGAAAACTGTATAATAATCCGCATCACAATTTGCACTGATCGCCAGGTATTTGAATAACCAGTTCAAGAAGAAAGAAATGTGCAAATCATATCACACGCTCGGGAGAGATTAGAAATGCACACAAGGTTTTGGCTGCAACCTCTGAACAGAAGAGGTCACTAGGGGACCAAGGTGTAGAGGGAAGGATAATATTAAAATGGCTCTTTGAGATAGGATACGGGGGCGTGGACTAAATGCTTGTGGCTACGGATCTGACCCGGAGCGGGCTCTTGTGAACACAGTAACGAATTTATAGGTTCCCCAGAAAACCGAGAATGGCTCAACCAGCTGAACGAACATCAGCTTCTGTAGAATTGTGATGACTAATTCAGTTTGTTGTATGGGATCACTAATCTCTGACAAAAAGCACAAACGGTCGCCGGTGGGGTGGTCCAAACGACAGAATAAAATTGTAATGTGTCAGATTATGAAGATCCATTACACCATTCCATCAGAGCCTGTCGCGCGAAAGATGTATTGTTATTAGATGCTGAAGTGACAAGGGTTAGTTGTTACTAATATTCAGCTGACAAAAATTAGATTTGTGTTAGATTTTGAACTGACGAGACCACAGAGGGGTCAAAAGCCGTCTCGAAAACCTTACAGACGTTTGTTAAACGTTTTTCTGTCAGTTCTGAAAGTTCAGAATTAAAATAACACAGGCCTGGAAACTTCACTGGCTCGTTATTCGCAGACGGAGTTACAGAAACTTCTTAGTCCCAAGAAATATGTTGTGAATGACTCCGAATATTTGTCAAAGCAGGGCTGTGGAGTCGGTACACAAAAGCTCCGACTCCGACTCCTCGATTTTTAAAACTCCGACTCCGACTCCTTCATAAAAGCTCAATACGTATTAATAACGGTAAACCTATAAGACGTTTCATCACCACCACGTGAATCATCAGGCTACTTTTTTGACTTATAACCTATATTTAAGTATAAGTCTAATGGTTACTGTAGCTATCAGGGCTCTGGAGTTGAAATATCTAGTTAAGATATTAGACTGAGGTCGGAGTCGGAGTCGGTAAAAATGTATCGACACCGACTCCACCTAAAAATTCCTTCCCACTCCGATTCCGACTCCACAGCCCTGTGTCAAAGTAGCCGACACGTATTGTACATGTCTACTAAGGGGTGCCAAGCATATTCAAATGTCTCAATAAACACACAAACGTAATCACCATCAGCAAGAAGGTGCCAGCCCTTCCAGCCTGGTTTTACTTTCATTGGTCCTGGTCACCCTGTATTTTCCTTGGTTGATCCACGTTTCTTCTGCCGGTCGGAATCTTGTACATAGTCACTAACAATATTAATACAAACGTTATAGGTGTCCCGACTGCTCTAAAATATACATTTCTATGCAACTGTTACAACATAATTTTATATACAAAAGTGGATTTTAGATAATCTGTTACAAACAAGAAACGACTGTTTCAGATTCCTGGATAGAAAACGTTTAAGAGATACAAAGACATTGTAATGGTTGAAAGAAATTATTAAGGACTGACATAAAAAGGAACGCCTTTTTTAACCTGCAGCTGATATTTTCATTTCCCATTGCGGTTTTTCAATTGATTGTATTTTCAACGAAGGCCTACGGGTCCGAATTACTTGAATGAAAATGCAGACTAAAAATGGCATTACATTAAGGCGGTTTAAGAACGTCAAAACTTCAGATTAAATAGATTTTGATAAAATGACGTGAAAGATCACTAAATTGAGGGTGTAAAACACGGGGAACATTTCAAATGAGAACTACTACAGACTGGGGGAATTCTTCGTGAAACACAGCGTGTATTACCATTAATTGTAATAGATCGAGATGTCCAATTCTATACACAATGGGTATGAGTAGCTAACTTTTTATAGTTTTGTAGTCATACCTGATGATGGCCTGATACACACCAAAACAGGTTTTCTGCATCACTCTGTATAGTGCCATATAGTAATAAAGTTGTGTGTAATGGAGAATTTCCACGGTCATTATTTCCCATATCGGGATGTATTCCATTAAAACAGCAAAAACGAAACTACAATGTCTAGACAGATTGCTTCCCTACGGTATATTCTTTTATTTTTATCTTCATTACTTAAGGACTATTAACGTTTCTGAGTTTCAAGTATCATTAAATAAGCTATATCAACAAACTGAATCAGATAAAAGTTAGCATCAAGATGCCTTTTTCGGTCGCTACGTTCTTAGTACCTAAACACAATAAAATGCGAAACCAAATCCGAAACACAGAAGCGAACATGCCCTTTCTGTAGGATAATTTAGCCAGGCCTGTGTACTTCAGTGGCACTGTTAGGCCTAGACGAAATTCTTTTACTGATCCATATGACTCATCTGTTTGAACAACTAAGAATGTCTGCAGGTACATTCTACAGACCTGAGTGTGCACTGTCGTATGGCAGAAGCCGAGCTCAGGCACTGAAAACAGGAACGAAATTCCTGACGCTGAAACTTTCCTGCAAAGACAGTAATAGCTCAGCTGTTCATGTAAGTGTCAGCCTTTACAGATCCCGAATGTTCATTACTGTGCTCACTAAGTTAATTAACTTCATATTCCCCTACAGTATTTCCTTCAGAATGATTTTAATATTATCCCCCTCGTTACGCTTAGGTCTCCTACGCAGTCTCTTTCCTTCAGAGTCAACATTTAAAACTGTGTATACATTTCTCATCTTTGCCATATTGCTTGCCATAATCTCTGCCCACATTTTCATTTATTTCATCACTTTAATTCTCTTGCGCTAAAATCATAAATTATAAAGCACTTCATTATGCAGGTTTCTTCCTTACTCCCGTTCTTGTGTTTCAGATCCATATATTACCCACTGAAACTCCTCAATCTATTAACACTGGGATCTTCCGGGATGTCACACTGTGTAGCTCGGTAGACACATAACTATGTAAAAAACTGTACGGCGGCACATCCGAAAATTCATAGCCTTTGTATTCACCCCGACGACAAATGGAAATCTTACCATCAGTTAATGTCTTTCCACCGGGCGTGAGGTTAAGTTCCTTACCCGCTCAAAACCAGAAGTAAAACTGTAGTTAGCAATATTTTGAAGATCGGTATCCTATGCAGAACAACAGAAGACAAAAGTGAATTAAGCAGTACAAACCCTTGAATTTATCTGCTTTTGACTTCTTTGTATATATAAAATTGTGATTTGTTGTTATCGTTCCCAAATATTTGAACTTTGCTACATTCATTGAAACAAAAATGGCCTTGTATTTCCATAGCGTTGTTTTTGTTATACAACATCGTCATGCTGTTTCACACGATTTCTGTGCCCTCCTTTCCCTTGTCCTCCTTCGTCCTGCTGCGGTATACGACACGTGGACCACGCAAATCGCCCCTCCTTTCCCCCTTCCACTTCCACGCACTTTCCGTCCCTCCCTGTGCACGTGGAGCAAGGTCGAGCAGTTGCCGCTGCCGGAATCCGTCACGTGTCCTCCCCTCAGCGTCCCTCACCACTCGGCTTGTACACGTGCGTACGCACAATCCAGCTGAGATGGGCAATGACGTCAGACAAACATTTCGGTAGGTTTCTTTGTTTAACTGCACTTGGCATAGATACCAACTCGGTGCCGTGTTGTCACGGCTACTGCTATACACTCTTTGTTTGTTTACTACGTGCGTGGAATTGCAGGCGTCTTAACAAACTTATGACCATCCGTCAAAGATTGCGTCTTACATCTCCTAATGTTTCCCTGCTTTTACCGCCACATATTGGGGGGGGGGGGGGGCAGCGAGGCCCATTAAAACACTATCCTGAGTAGTTCCATCCACCTCCATTGCTCTTCCCTAGTGTCCGCTTTCACCTTAAACCTCCCATCTCCTCTTCCGTCTTCCAAGTGCACGTTTCTCAAGAGATTCCCATTATTTTTCGCTTCCCCATATATACTTTATAGCCATCCCACTGTAGCTGGGCCTATGTGATCTATATACATCTAAGATACACGTTACATAAGTCTCTTCACTCTTCCTAAAAGTCAAACGGTTTCCTGACCACTGATCACAAAGTTGTGGGGGCCGCGTTTCATGCACATACAAAACAACTGGCAAAATTATTATTGTCTGTTCATGGTCGTCAGCAATTCGGGAATTGGGGCTAGCAAGTTTCGAACTGCAGAATGTGCCTTTTCAGACCTTAATATTCCCGTAATTCCATCATAAAATTCTCTACCCTCTGGCAGTGATGTCAGCACTGTCGAACGCGCGGCTCGCCAAACTCCGGCAGGTGGTCCTTATATGTACACCTCTTTGTCATATCCCCTCGTCGACATTGACAGCCTTTTAACATACATGTAAAAACCTGCAATATATTTTTTTTTCCTCAATTTTAAAGAATGTGTCTCTATCATTTTACGACAAAAGTTTACGATACTGTTTACGGGCCTTGAAGTTGCTTGGCGTCTTCCATTCCTACGGTTAAACGACCTACTTTACCTTGAAGCTCCTGTCCGGCGTCTTTCGTGTCTGCGGTTAAACAACCTACTTTGCATTATGACGCATATAAATATCAATAAATCAACATAACTGAATTATAAAAATACTGCTACTGAGGGTATACAGTAGGTAATTAAATTGTCAATATCAAAGTCGTTATTTCAGACCTTTCCCTCATTCCTCTAAGTATGCGGCCCGTGCTACGAAGACAAATTTTAAAAACTGTCATAAACTTTGTGATTCTGACAGACATGATAGACAACCTGACAACTGGCCGTGGAAGAAAACAGGGTTCGAAAGCGATATGACACTACAAGTTTCAATCCTCCAACGTTCGCAGTTACTACTAACTCTGTCTTTCTTATCCATCCTAATTCTGTAAGACATATTTTAACCCTTTAAAGACGAAGCCTATCTGTTTTATATAAGGACTCAGTGCGTACCGCGCTGTAAACACTCTCCACTTCGGTTATAAAAACCAGTCTCTTAATGTTTTATAAGGCAAAAGTTGCTGTTTGTTCTGAGATCCGTACGAAACACACACACGCAATGTGGGCACCACGTAGAATTTTTTAATGTTAAACCTGGTCGTATGTAAAGTTACCGCTAGGCTTTAAAAGGTTAATATTTTCCCGCTAAATATTTGTACACACACATGTGTACACCCCGTGGGTCCTACATCACGTCCCTCCCACCTCTCTTGTTTCGACCGCTCTACCAAAGTCTGATGGAAGATACAAATCATGAACCTCTTTATTGTGTAGTTACCTTCGCCCTGATGTTCATGTCTTCCCATTTACTCCCCACATAACAACACAGTGAAACGGCCTATTCTAAAATATTGACAGGCTGAGCTTTACTCCAGGTTGGGAGACCAAGTTCCATGTGGCACAGTCCAGCAGGCATTACTTCATATCTAAATATCGTCTACAATTCTGGGAATTACTCTGACGTTTCACGAACTAATTTTGTACTACCTTTTTAGTCTGCCGGACACTAATACATTTTAAAGTTGGTAGAATGTCATGCATGCTCGTAACTGGTCAAGGACAAGATACGTATGCCTATTTGTGAGGTGGGATCGAATTCGAGTTCAAGAAAACAGAATTCCAACGCATTGATTTCGACTATTAAAACTTCTTCCTCTTTTAATGTTATGTCCAAGCCAACATTTTTTTAGATTTGAAGTTCTCACTGCAGAAATGCAAAAATACCTGTCTTCTGGGATAAGAATTTTCCAGACTACACGGCGTCACATCACAAAAGAAAAGAGCTTCAGTGTTTTTTATTTGTCTTGGCATTTGTGAATACGCGAAAGAACTGCAGGCGGTAGGCCCCATACGTTATACCGACTGTATGGATGCCGCAAAAAGGCGGGGCCTGTCTTCACCAGCTGACAAACTTCGCAAAACTCTGCTGCATGGAGTCATTTGCCTTCACCTGTACCCCGAGGGCGCTTTCGAGAATTTAATCTCTGCAGGTTTATAGGATTTTTGAAAAGGGCGTTATATTTTTATATGTATGGCTACCGTTGGTTCAGTTTGAGTTGTCTTCCGCACCGCGCTGTATCGACCGTGGCTGCGGCACGTGCCATCAGTCCGGATAAATATTTATGACCGCGTAGTGAATTATATTGCGTAATCAGATCTGTCAATTCCTCCTCCGTATCGCATGACAAGACGTGCTCTGTTAATGCTTACTTCAGCCAGTCTCACCCTTAAATGAAACGTATTGGTAAAGCTGAGAATGTCTTGCAGAAAATTCCGTACACTTAAAGTCGTCCTTTACGATATGTGTTACGTTTAAGTCGTTCGTTTAGCCAAAGTCGTTAAAAGAAATTAATTTCCCATAAATTTCTTCTTCCTCTGTTGGTCTACCACAGACACATAACCAGTAAAACAGGGCGATATCCACCTACTGATCACCGTCATTTATATTCCTGCTGCTGCTTGCTTCAAACAAGTTGCTTGCACACAGAAATTCAGACCAGATCATATTCAGTTCAGGGTCATATATTTTCGATCACTCGTCTTGAAAAGTGGGCCTAAAAATTAAAATAGGTTTTCGCGTTTTATACGAAAGTAGGTACCTTACTGTAAAGGAATAAGAGCATACAGGGCTGTTTGATGATGGGCTGTATGAAGAATTTTAGGATCTAAGAAGGAGGAAGTAACATGACGGCTGAAAAACTGCAAAACAAGGAGATTCATAATTGTAACTCTTGTCCGGATATTATCAGGGACATAAAATTAAGGCAGATGACATGAGCGGGGCACGTGGAGTGAATGGGACAGAGAAAATTGCATACAAAACCTGAAGGGAAAAATCCGCTTGGAAAAACTAGGAGTAAAGGGAGGATACTATCCAAATGGGTCTTAAAGAGACAAGGTGTAGCGATTTGGATAGGATTCATCTGGCTCAGGATCGGGATCAGTGGCGGGATCTTGTGAACATGGTTCTAGAACTTTGAGTTGTATAGAAGGCGAGATATTTCTTGAGTAACTGAGGGTTCTCTTTTGCAAAGAAGGGCTCTGCTCAGTGTAGTAGTTAATTAACTAGTTATGATTGCTTTGCAAGAAGTGGACGCGTACAGAAAAGCCCTCATGTTAATCTGTTCATATGTCAGCTTGTAACTCTGGCACTAACCGGTTCGTTTCGGTTCAACATAAGCCTAACTACGTCACCTACTTCCAATTAGAACTTTATCGTCTTCTGAAATGGCTCACACATGGTACATACTGTCCACACAGATCTTTCTTTTTCTGCCTCTGAATGGTATTCAGTGTCAAGTTCTTGTGATCATGCTAACGAAACTTCACATTCCATAAAAGATGAGAAATTCCTTGATCTTGTGGCACAGCGCGACTTTTCCAGGATTCTTGCACCATGTAATTAGTTACCAAATGAATTTTTAATTCAGCTTTCTAAGTCGTGCGATGTTCATTTTCTGTGTACCTCGGTTGTATGATTACCATTGCAGGCAGGGGCTATCAATGGCTCAAAGTTTACCGTTAACAAATCAATACACCTGCGATGGACATGCACGTGCACAAACATGTCAGTTTCTTCTGACAGGTGCCTGCGAAGAGTCTGCTGAAGTCTTCACATTAAAAGCTGCACCGCCTAAAACGAAATACTATTCGTAATAGTTCTGCATATCTATATATATACACTTAATCCCTTTTTGACAGGGAACGGAAGTCTGATGTGAAGTTGAATGGACTGCAGACAGGTTTCCAACGCGCTGCAGCGCCTATAAACCAGCAATTTGCATGCCCCATGTACGTTATACGTTACGCAGCTGTTTGGGATCTGCACTGGTGGATGCCGGACTTCTGTGGATATGCATCACTTTCAGAAGTACCCTGCGAGAAACTGCTGCAGCTAAATTAAATTAAATTTAATTAATTAATTAATTAATTAATACGCGATTTATGTTTGCTTTTGTGTGTTGTTAGCCAACTCTCCTTCCTAAACGGAAAAAATATACGCTTCTACACTACTCTGCTGTGTGTGTACACGTGTTTGCCCATTTCAATTCTTTTAACTCTTTTACAGATTTTTTACGGAATTAGCACAATCCCACTAAAGGGCATACCAGCGCCGTAATTTTCAGTTTCCTGAAATAAGTAATAACAACATGGTGGACGCGCTAACTTGTGAGGCAGGACCGAGAAACGTGCCACTTACTTTCGGATCCTGAAATATTGGATGATTACAAAATTTAGAAAAACACGCTACATTCTTTACGGTATCATTTTTGTCGAGTGTAAAATAGCAATACGTTTGAAGTTCGAGATGTTTCTGTAGCTTTCGGTTTGATGGCTACAAGTAACGAACACTGGAGCAGGCTTGTGAAGTCGATCACAAATGTAGCTACACATTACGTATGGAACACTGTTTATTAGTTAGCAGTTACAAACAGCAAAGAAGCTGACGTTAAGGTTATAGCTGACAAATTTAACGAACACAGAATTTGTACTTCTGTATGAAATACTTCACTATAATAATAATAATAATAATAATAATAATAATGATAATAGACTTAACCTGCACCCAAACACATATATACAAATGCAAAAAGTGGTAATTCTTGGCACATGTTCAATTGTAAGAAATTTCCTAAATTACACATAAGACCACCGAGCCTAATCCTGTTGATGATACATCCCAGGATAGGTGAATATTTCCCAGCTAAAGCTGAGAAGTGACAAATTCGGATAATAATAATAATAATAATAATAATAATAATAATATAATAATAATAACGCAGAACTATAAATACCGGTATATGCAGTGGGAGAGTATGCGTCGTTTTCTGCTTGGAACTGCTTGTCTGTAATAGACCAGAAAAAGTGGAGTTTGCGACAACTTCACTTCATTCGACTTCGTCAAAAATCACTGTTTATCATACTCTGTAGCATATTCCTTCAAAAAAGCTTTCAGAGAAGGCAATTGTATGTTTATCTCCGTGCTTAGAAACACCACACGCCGAAGGAGTGTAGGGGAGTGGTAGTAACGGTCCACTTATTAACTTAGTAATGTATGAGGGTGAGTAATAAGCCTCACGCTCCGGCCGTTTGCTTTAAGTTACTACTGGGTGTAAAACTGAGTGCGTCCCAGAGCCGGCATGAACGTAGTGGCACAAAGAAGGGACTTTGCTGTGAAATTAACCCCTGCTTTCCGTTTCGCAGGTAGTCATTTCATTGCCTGACTAGTGACTTGTCTCCACTCATTCTTGCGTATAAGGTGAATTTTAGGGAAGCAATGGCGATGGTATATTTTTTCGACTTACTCCGAAAACCTTATCGAATACAAAGTAGTCACACGTAGTGTCAAATGCTTGTGGCTGCTTCGTCGAAACATTTCAAGTGAAACAGACACAGAAGAGCAGAAGAAATAGTGAAGTCTTACATTTTTCAAAGAAATCTAATTTTAATCAAAATTCATTCACTGAATTCTGTAACTTCTGTCCAAAGCATATTCCATTTTTATGGTCACGTTAGCGGAGTCGAGATAGCACGGTCGGTGCAGTGACCGAGTAACGGACTGCACAACCGCGGGAGCCGTGGTTTCATTCCCGGAACGTGCAAGGGATAGCGCCGAGACCGGCTCTGGGGCCCACCGGTGCGTACAAGGGGTTTTTTCCCCCAGGGATAAAGCGGCCGAAGTGTCAAGCTGATCACTTAACCTGCATCCAGTGCCGAGGTTAAGAATGAGTGGAGCTTTTCTGCTCCCCATATGCCTTCATGGTGCCGAAAGACACAACTTTGCATTCAGACTTTTTGCACTTTTGTCGTCGTGTGTATTTAAATATAACGCGCTACGTTTCGGGGACAAGATCGGTCCCCGTCTGCAGGCCTGCTTCTTCCAAAACAAATATTACTATATAATAACATTTACACGGTAATTAAACGCAGATTAGAGTTACATTAGTAAACATAACATATTCCATTAACAGTTTAGGCAATGTTCCGATTACCGGAATCGTCTACGTAGTTCTACTGTCTACTGATCGGAAATAATTATAATTACCCGTTATGCATTTTGTGTATTATTAGTGAAATTTCTATACACATATTTTGTGAACTGTTATTACAATGTGTTGTATTTACAAATTTGACTTAATTCGGTCTTAATTACAGTGTAAATAATGGTCATGTAGTGACAGTTGTTTTGGAAGAACCAAGGCCAAAGACGGGGACAGATACTGTCCTCGAAACATTGTGTTTTATATTTAAATACATACGGTGTACAAGTCCAAAAATTCTACGAATGCATGTGTCACGCACCATCGCCAGAACCTTATCAAACTGCAGAACAACTCTGCCGTTCCCATTCCCTCTACAGTTACTCTGTACCCCAGAACTTGCGTCACAAACCCTGCATCTTAATATACTGCACACAGATTGGTAACTGGCGCAGCGACTAATTAGCTGAAGTTTAAACAACCGTACATTATGTGTTTCCTTGTCATTTTTCCTTATTTCGTTCGGTCAAAGACCATATGACCCGGTCATGCTTGCATGATCCAGCAGCGCAACAATGAACATCACCTGCACTTGAGGTGAATGTCCTGTCGTGCAGCCTGCAGTTTCCTGTTTGCTCGGTCGTGCACTGTTTGCATACACGTGCACTTTTTCGGCTCCAGCTCTCTACCAGAGGTCGGCAACTTTGTGTGCCACTTTCTAGTCTTCATAAAATGTAGGCCAGCACTGTTTTTTCTGAATTTATAGTTTGTTTTTATGTTAGGTCCGTTTATATAATGGGATTTTATCTCTAACTATGCAGAAACAACATATTGTGATCCGTATCGTAACTTCGAAAGTACATTTCCTCCTGGTTTTTACGTTCCTTTCGTAATTGTATTATTATCATTTAAAAGGAAACAGTGTTTTCTGATAACAGAAATATAGTGACTTCTACTGGGTTTAAGATTTACATGGTGGTGAAGAGTCACACTGTCTTCTAGCTTACGAAAACGTGTAGTCTGGCAACGTCCGTAGCTTCCTACCACACCAGGGTTTCTCATAATTTAAATATCACAGACCGGTACATATGTTCAAAAATCTCTGCGAACCTGTGCCCCGTAGTTTTCACTGTGCCACAGACGTGGGATATGCCAAAACCGAATAGTACTAAAACACGAAAACCAAATTCGCACTTACTGTACACTGTCACTTTTCTGGCTCAGCTGGAATTTTACTAGAATAGACGTAATGTATTTACTTACTAACGTTTTAAAGACTGCAAATTATGAAAATTTATCTTGAAATGCAGTCACTTTTATGATAAGCTTTGATGCAGCACACGGTCTATTCAGTTTTAAAGAAAACTGGGTGTCATTTTGGAGTTGAACATATGGTCTAGTGACAGTAATACCCCCACTGTTTCGAGGATCGGTTAAAAGCGGTTTGTGGACCGGCAGTGGGACGTGGACCACAGCTTTAGTACTACTCTTTTAGACTACATTGTATCGTGCAGACGGTATGTTACCCCGAAACAATGGCAAGTCTAATAGAATACGCGGTGTCATGGCCCAGAGAACGACACAATGTTTTTATTGTGTTTCGGGCGTCGAATCTCAGCACTGTGCAGTCCAGAACTAGTTCAAGTACGCCTCATCAATTGTCAACAGAAATAAACAAGCGAAAAAAAACTGTTCCATTTTAGGTGCAATAAGGATTTTTTTACGGACACCGGATGTCTGAATCCCTCGTTAGTTTCTTACTGTTAAACTCATTTTTCCGTGCACTAAACTACAATTTCGTCAGGGTACGCAAATTCCGGGCGTCAGGTTGTACTAGCGACTGATTTTTTAGGGCGGCGGGTCCTTAGTATGGAACTTAATTCAAGTTAACTTTCTGGCGTCTAAAATTTTGAGATGGTTTCTAGATTTTTGTAAAGTTGGTGCACCCCTGTTTCAGTTATCACATATATTTGTAAAGAGTATAAATGTAGTTCGAGACACGATAATTTCAGACTCCTAGTGTACGGGAAGTCATCGTCCTATTCGATTTGAAAATGAAATGAATAGCGTATACTGATACCGTACTTTTTCATCACTCGGCGGCGGCTTATGTCCAATAAAGGGCACTCTTTCGTCTTTGAGGTACGCTTCATCGCACCGAGTGGGAGGCAAATAGACAGATATAACGCAGTTCGAAGTGGCCACTGGGTTAATTTCATGCCATGATAGTCGTCTAGGTTTTTGCCTGCACACAGCCTCGTCGGTCTTTAACCATTACGAACATCATTTGCAATAAATATCATCGAAATTTGATTAATTAATTTGTATTCTACGACACTATTATTAAACTGTTTCAGCGTTCAGTGATATTCAGAATTATTTTCACAGTTCGATCAGGTGGTTAATAAAAGAGTCTTTGTCTGTTTTATAGTAGTCGACGATCAGCGTGTAGTTTAGTTTATGACCTTTTAAGCACTGCAGAAGTGAAGTAAGGTTGAGCCTGAGAAATATAACGGTTGTTCTGCCAAAGTCGTAATGAATGGGGCCGGGGGGGGGGATGTTGCCCTGATTAGGATTATTGCGGCATTTTATTGGCATAATTTAAAAAAATCTCGACGTACCTAAACCGAAAAAGTTGGTTTTTCTTCGGGTTTGCGAGTGGCAATGGGAAAATACTTTTTAAAGCGCTTAACCCAACTCCCTCCATAGGGCATAGAGAAAGCCCCCCCCCCCCCCGCCCCTAAAATTGTCGGCTCCCACAACCCTACAAGAGAGCGTCATAAATCAATTCTAAAACGACGCTTCTGAGAAAATTCATGCCGGGGTACTCTTAATTCAGCGTTGCTCGTTAAGCAATAAATCAGGCAATGATCGTAATTGCTGTGGTTAAGAATCGCGTGGAGGTTTCCGTTTCACTGCTCATACACGTGCAGTCAGGCTAAAAGCAGTGTTGCACACGTGTCGAAGCTGCTTACAGCAGTAGCCGTGTCGGTGCACAGTAGAACAAGCCAACTGTTACGCGATATTTGAAAGTTATGAAAAAAAAAAAGTGTTGCTAAAGATTCAAGTCTTCTGAGATGTAACGCCGTGTCGACTCCTAAATAGTTACTGACGTTTCGAAAGATCGTATGACTTCATCTTCAGGGTCAAGCAGAGCAACGGAGAATGCAGAAGGAGATTCAGTACTCTTCATGGAAGGCTTGAGCAAGAAGACGGAAGTCTTAAAGCTGATTTCGTTATTACACGGAATTGCAACACGCTCATGTTCCAACGGTTATTACATCAGGACAGACAGGTGATAGTCTGCAGCAGCATGTACCCGCGGCTTCCGAATAAAAGACTTCCTTCCGGCTGTGTACCTTTTGTGTGAGAGTGCGAACACCGGCGACCCTCATACGGTAACACACGTGTCGTTCCAGCAGCAAGAAACAAAGAAGCGCCCTACTCGCGCTATCGTCAAACGAAATCATTTCCTCCTTCCTTGTTGATGTATCGACGGGGCTTTGGATTTCTATTAAGAGGTACCTCGTGCGACCCTCGACAAAACTTTCGCCTATCCTGACAGTCCTTGCACGATTTAAGCGACACTGTCAGGGCAAATGTATAGAACAGGCAACACTCGCCCCAGTCCACACACTCACTCACACACTCACTCACTCACTCACTCACTCACTCACAATTCGTGATCATTTTCCCGTATTGTCTGACGCTATATAACGTCTGTAACTGTGGCAGTGTTAATTCACATAGCTTGACGGTTAGTACCGTCTGGTTTAATACTAAAACGCTGCATTTTGCCCACATAGTGTATTTACGTGTCCCGTATGATTCTTACAGTAGACAGACAGACAGACAGACATCATTGCCCTGTATAGCATTAACCTATTGGTCGTTCTAGTGGAAGCACCCTCTGTTCTGTGTGAGGTGCAAATTAGTTTTCGTTATACTTGTATATTACGTACTCTTCAAAGTGTTCGTCAAAGAAACATGTTCTGTGTATGAAACGTCTGTAACGACAATAGATCGTAGGCTAACGACGTTTCAGTGTAAATTTTTCTAAAGGACAATATGATAGTCGCTCAGCTGGTCAAGAATCCCCCCCCCCCCCCCGGCGGCTGGACCCTATACAAAGCCAGGTTTTCTTTCGGGTTTTCCTACGCAAATTTGACCTATGCATGCACTACCCATTTCTCCTATTCTTGTTGCATGTTCCGACCACGTAAAACCTCTTTATTTGATCACCCGACAAATATTCGGTAACTGTGCAATTTAACCATACCCTCAACGGCCATAACTTCAAATCGCATACAGATTCCTGAGTTCTGCGTCCTCGTAATGTTTGAAATTTTTAGACACACTACAAGAAACGTCCCCTGAAAGTCGGTAAGCGTGCTTATAACCTGTCTTCGTACCAAATTTCACGTGCCAGCCTGCAATTGTTCATCGGTTACGCCTGTCGTCCTACAGCCATTATGAAACCTGAACACAGATTTCACGCTGTCTCGAAGTCTTTTAGCTGTGAACTGACTAACACAAGTTTTGTGTGTTTTTCAGTCCATCACTAGGCAACACCTCAGCATCTTGCATTGAATGGCACTATTCTCTTTGCCTTTTCATTTAGTAGTACTGATTGTATGAAATTTATAAAAATACAGCAGTCAGCAATGGCATGGTGCCCATATTTCATTTCATAAAAATCTGAAATAGGTCTATATAAATTATTCATAACCATTCTAATGCGGAAAAAATTAAACAAGATTCAAATACTAATTCTCTAGCCCCGCATAAACGGGATTTGCGAATATTAAACGAAAATGTCTGTTGTGTGCATTTCTGTGTGTGTTTTACAGCAAATCCGTCAATGCCAAGCATCAGACTTTTGTTTGCATTCGGAAGTTCTATTAATCCCACAGGATTCAGTTCACCTCGGCTGATGCAGTGGAAGCAGATGGTGGCCTTCCACTCTTCCGCCAAAGTTGATTGATGCCCGTAGGCTGTGGCTAGGGAAATTCAATATCTTCACAAAAAACAATTTTTTGCAGACTTTTCATAATTTATAATCATATAAAAACTTAATGCGCCTGGCCATAATGATTTAAATTACAGGTTGATATATTTATTTATATATTTCTTTATACAGGGGGGGGGCCGTGCTACAGTTCATGCAGTTAAGCGCTCACTTCTTACCACGGAGTCTCGGGTTCCGTAGTGGGTAAAGTCATCTGAGATGCCTGGAAGAAGGAGGGGCTCTAGTACTGGTTTGCCGCCGAGTAGTTTCGGGTTTTCCCTGCCAATAATCATGCCACGTTGTTCCGTACTCATCTGTCATCTGTTCCTGAAATGTGTCATAACAGTGACGCTCGGAATTTAAGCAGCGATGCCTTCATATCAGATTTGACACTTCGCTGGTTATACAGCAAGGTAGTCAGCCTTTTATTTTCTACCGTAGAAGACAAATAATCTGCAGAGAAATCTGTGCATTTCCGGTCCCTGCATTAACCCTTTACAGACGAAGCGTATGTGTTTTATATAAGGACTCAGTGCGTACCGCGCTGTAAACACTCTCTACTTCGGTTATAAAAACCAATCTCTTAATGTTTTTATAAGGCAAAAGTTGCTGTTTGTTCTGAGATCCGTACAAAACACATAAACGCAATGTGGGCACCACGTACAATTTTTTAATGTTAAACCTGGCGGTACGTAAAGTTACCGCTAGGCTTTAAAAGGTTAAAGACGAAGCGTATCTGTTTTATATAAGGACTCAGTGCGTACCGCGCTGTAAACACTCTCCACTTCGGTTATAAAAACCAATCTCTTAATGTTTTATAAGGCAAAAGTTGCTGTTTGTTCTGAGATCCGTACAAAACACATGAACGTAATGTGGGCAC
The DNA here is from genome assembly GCA_013340265.1 of Coptotermes formosanus. Taxonomy (NCBI): domain Eukaryota; kingdom Metazoa; phylum Arthropoda; class Insecta; order Blattodea; family Rhinotermitidae; genus Coptotermes; species Coptotermes formosanus. The sequence continues at coordinate 219,874 of BLKM01004979.1, forward strand.
CATGTAGAATTTTTTAATGTTAAACCTGGTGGTACGTAAAGTTACCGCTAGGCTTTAAAAGGTTAAACGGCTGTTGCAGTTTACAAGTAAAGTACAGTGATCTCACCTATATGACCTTCATGCCGATTACGACGACAACGTTTAAATTTATTCAAGCTTTTTTTTACTGAGGAGAAAGTACAGGGGCACACAGCAAGCCCATATTTGCTTCACAGAACAAGAAACTAGGCTAAATATGAACCCTAACAGGTGTGGTCCCATGCATACACAATTCTATAAGGATGGCTGGTTTCTTAAAGTGTGTGACTGGCTGAACCTGAATGCAAACACCTTCAAAGCCTCGTGTCAACGTGGAAATCTGAGGAACACCCGTCTAATAGACGTGATTTTCTTTTATTGCGGACATCTTGCCGGACTTCTCTTTCGAAAGCGGGCACTTTGGCATATTTTTCTTATTCGCGTTGCACTACGTAAGTATATTAAATTTCAGAGAAAATTCGGAAACGTACCTGCAGTTCCTAACTGACTGGTTTTAAAGAGTTTTTATCACTGATTCACATTAGGATGCTGGCTAAATTTCACAGACTGTTAACAATTATGTCTTTAGCTTAGAACCAAACACTCGTTCACAGCTTCTGACCACATGTGTTTTATAATACAGGCTAAACTTCAAAAATAATTAAAAATTCTATAGTAAGTTCAGGACCTTGTCAGGCGCCATTTTGTATTATGTGCTAAAATTCGGGGATAATTTAGAATTGTACCTGCTTTGCCGTTTATACTTTTCAGATTGGCTTCTAAAAATTACTAAAAAGCACTGCTATTCATCCGGTCACGTCTGTTCGCCCTTACATAGATAACAGACATTCAAACTCGGCCATCAACTTAAACTGAGGTCTGTAGGATACACCTAAGCTAGGTTTGTCGAACCCCTTTGATTTGTTTCATAGGGGAACTTTACATAATGATCTAAATGGTGTTTAAAGTGTGTCTGGCGTCGAGTCTTTTAATAGGTTTCTATTAAAGACGATACAGGGTGTGACTGTTCTGTAAACTGCAGCTGTTTCTACATCTCTGAAGAAGAAATACAATTGCGAGTAGGGCTCTCCTGTTTCTCAGAGATACTGAAAAATATTTCTGAAGTCATCGGCTGTTTTCGGGTAAGGCAAATTTTTACATGAAAGGAGAATCGAATAAACAGAACGTCAAAAATAGCTGTTACTTGAGAGAATTGGGCGGAACTTTTGGTCGGGGAGGGGGAATAAGGTGGAACACGGTGCCTTATCTGACATACAGATACAGATATGTGGCACAGTTAGTGTGTCTAAATGCACTATGTTCGCATGTCCTTATACACCCGCGTCACATGCCCAGGCGCAAAATTTTGGGATTCTTATGGGAAAGATTAATTATATTTCACCAGGCCGGCATGTTATCCTTCTGTTACAAGAACATTAATAACTACATGCATCACAGTCCTACTGGAGAAGCTAATAGTTCCACAGCTGGTCAAGAAATTCTGCGCAGTCTATGAAATCCGAAAGATCATTACCGTGTTTACAAAAGGCAGAACAATTGTTCCTAACCTGAGCCAGATTAAGCCAGTTCACGCCCTTCAAAACACGTTCTTCGAGATCTATTCTAATATTATCTTCCCATTTACGTCTAGCTCTTCCAAGTGGTCTCCTCCCCCCAGGTTTCCGCACCAAAACCCTATACGCATCTTTCCTCTCCCACACACGTGCCACATACCCATCTCATCTCATTCTTCATTTGATGAGCCGAAAGATATTTGGTGAGGATTTAACATCGTGAAGTTCCTCACCTCAATACGCAATTTCTCCAGCGCCCTGTCACATCGTCGCGTATAGGCCCCAGTACGTTTCTCGGCACCCTGCTGTGCAACACCTCCAGCATTACGATAACACGTCAATTAAAATTACTTATTTTCAAATACTCATTTTCAAATTTCAGATAAACTATTGACTAAAATGTTCGAAATGTGTAGCCAATGTGAAGTTCACATGACTACCGCTTAAAGCTGTGAACAGGGGTTAAGAAACATTTGCCTTTTTACGTACGGCAGCATGACCTTCATACTGAGGTCGACAACATTATTAGAAATCTCAGGCGACAAATGTTGCCCCATAACCTTTATGCCCACCATGATGCTGCAAGACGACGACGTTAATTTCAAATAAAATTTCAAACCACATCGCGCACACATCCTTCCTGCCTTCTGGGATATGACGCCATTTAGGATGATATATATTTAGCAACGTTTCGGAGGAGCGTATTACGTATATCTTCAAGGTAGTGCACTCTTCTTAAACTGGCCTTCTCCTAAACGGTAGTACGCATATACGACTCTACAAGGTGTCATGTCCCAGAAGATGTAAATCTTCATTAACATCGCTTTAAGAACCTCGGATCTCTGATAGTTCGTACTTCGTAACCTTTACACGTGTTAAGGTATAAAACTCATGAAAGACGTACGCGCAAGCTTGCGTTCTTTCTGGAAAGTGTATCCAATAAGTACTTTAGTTTATGTCTTCTGAAATGTTATGGGGTTGTGGGTGTTCATAAATGTTACTTTACAATAAGAAACGCCTTGAGAATACGACTTTCGACATTTTTGTTTTCTAAATTAGGTCATCAAGATTTGGTTGTGCAGATGTTAAAGACACGTGTCAGAAACTTTTACCTGCAACTATTAATACTCCGCTTAACAACTTAATTTAAATGGCACAGTTTTGTAAATCATTTAAGCTTCCAACTTGGCAAATACCGGAAGGGCACATGCCAATTGGAAGGGTGCGATGCAAACAGTGTTTCCTTCGCACTACATAACTTTGCCAACAGTATCTCTGTGAGGTACTCCTTATCTATAAACAGGTGCACTTATAGCCACAAGTGTTGGCTGCATGTGAACTGTGGTGTTACTGTGACTATATAAAGTAGACTGTCTTTTGAGATGTTACACCGTGTAGTCTGGTAGAGATTTATCCTTAAGACAGTGCTGTAGATTCCTGCAAAAACGTTGGTAAATTTTTACAAAACAACACGGTGTCACATCCCAGAAGGCAATATTCTTCAAATCTATTTGCGCTCTACAACTGAAATAAATCTTTGGAAAGACAAAAAAAACATCGCCCAAGGGCTGACCCATTTTTTTTTTTTTGTCGTATTCGCTCACTTCAGACTTTGTCTACAATTTAACATCAAATACTTTCAGCATCCAGACTTACGGAATAAGTTACACGCCACAGTTTATTTGTGAACGCAGCATAAACTGCAGAGTTATAGATCTCATGATCAGATGTTCGGAATGACAGTTCGGCAAGACTGCAGCAAGAAATGATCGTATCTTGATACACAGCAGGCCCAGTCACTGTACACCTACCGTAGGAGATAAGCGTGTACGGAGATTCCATGTACATTAATGCACACACATTTCTCATACTTGCTGAAGTTAAAACAAATGCTGGAGGCAGCCCCCACGTGCCTGTAGACATGCATCTGCATGCCTTATCTCGTTTGCAAAGACACGAGGCTGTTGTAACGTTAATAACAAGAATGGGGCAGTTTTATCGTTTGTAATGTAGGTGCTCGGTACCGTTTGGTTTACTCTGTATAAAGTGCGTGTACCTTCTTTCGAAAGAAGAGGGGGCAGAAATGTAACAGTACATCTGATCAGTGTCCGACAACAATTCGAACCAATGTACATATCGAACACGAAGACAGAAAATGTGTTTACCGCTGCAGTAAGTTACGCTATGGGAGGCGTAAGGGAGTTCTAGTAACAACGAATGAACAGTTCCTGTAAATTAATAGAGAAAGATCGTGGTCGGTGTACGTGAACAGAATCGTATAAAACTGTAGCCAGGTTGCCATTGTGAGGATAGAAGTCTTAACCACTAAAACACAACCACAACTAATAAAACATCACAATATTTTTTTTTCCATTTCAGAGGTATCTAAACAGGACTAACTACATAAATATAGTTGACTTGGTAGTCCACGTAAAAGAATCGAGCGTCTTTCACACATCTTGTTAAGTGCATATGCTAAAAAGGGGGCCAGATGCCTGATTCCTATTGTCAGTACGGCTCGTAAACGGTATGCTGTCTGCATATCCAGAGCACTAGTTGCTCTAAATTTATAAAAGGAGTGTAAACGCCATTATTATTACTATTATTATTATTATTATTATTATTATTATTATTTCCGATTTTCATGTTCTTTCTTTTCAATCCGTCCCTCCGCCAGGTGTTCCACGGCAGCAAATTCAGTTTGCAGTAATTTTGATATCTTCAGAAGGCAATTTATCACAATCTGTATACAGAAACAGCACCAACAATAGCACAGATATATATAACTACTCAGATTCCTTTATACATGCAATGAACTGCTACACGTTTCGGCCAACTATGTGGCCATCATCACCTATATAAAATGCAGAGATTAGTTACATTAAGTATATAATGAAACTATAAAAATACAAAATATATCAGAACCAATGCAAAGGTGTGATCATATAGAGTTTATCGCAATCAGATTTGACGTTATTTGCAGTTCTACATCACAAGGTACCCTAATGAATTACTTAAGTATTGTTTGAATTTTTTTCATATGCGTCCTGTTTACTGTCCTCTGTGATTTGTGTTTTTATGTTGCGCTGTTTCGAGTACCGACCATTTGGCTGTTGACTCAGCGCGCTAATAAAACAAGAATTGAATTGCAATACATTGAATTACTGTCAGTTCTAAAAGCAGTCACACACATAACAGAAACTTCCAATCCCACTAACGCTAGCCAAAGGAACTACGTCTGTTATCACCTACTATGAGCGAGCCTGCCTTCTACATTTAAAATAAAATGAAGGATTGGCTTGCATTTATCACTAGTGCGATGCCGCAGTCTACCATTACCGTTATAATCACATATAATAAACAGTTTTTCAATGCCTGTAGAGTAGACTGTGAAAGGTACGTGATATACAAAGCCACTACGGTGTGGATTAAAATAATTAGGAAGTCACTAACACAACTTATTGCTGGCCGAGTCACGGTAATAATAAGACCGTGAAAAAGTAAGTTTAAAATTACGAAATTTGAGTATGTTTCTGCGTGTACTTACAGAGCCTGGTTGACGTGTGACGTTGCCGCGGAGCACCAGCGAAGAACTGTCAGCGCTGCACTGCAGTATCAGACTATTCTCCACACGAGACCATTCGCCAGGACCCACGTGCTGCTGCCGCCTGCCAGGCAAGAACACCCCCGCGGCGGGCGGAACAGGTGAGCAGCGTAGTGGCCATACATAAAACGGCATTGTAGCAGGCTGCCAACCCTAAATGGATTAAAAGAGACGAGGTGAGCAAGCAGGATCCAAGAACTGAGGTACTGAATCTGGTTCTGAGTCTCTTGGAAGAACCGACAGAGGGAGTAAACTGACTAACAATAGAAATGTGCACCTCGTTGTTTGCCTGCCAGAAATTTAATTTCATGGTGTTGTATCGGAACGCCTGTTTCATGCTCATTTTGAATCCAGCCCGAGACACCGGCTGTCCTGAGTAAACGCATCTAGTGTCGTGACTTTAGCACCACTCTGTGTGTACATAAGTGTGATTTTGCGATCGTACATAAAAGTCCACCCTGAAGTTCATTGTAGAACAGACCATGAAGGCCTAGACCGGGAGTAGATTTATAGTTGTACTCTTTGTTTAAACTTGGCGCTAGATGGGGGTGGGTGGTCAACGCCACGCCCCGGCCGCTTTACCCCCGGGAAAGAAACCCGGTACCCATTGTACAGAACGCCTGGACTGGCCCTAGAGCCGGTCTGTACTGATGCTGAAAATCTCGCCCCCACCGGAATTCGATCCCTGGAGAGTGAAGCCCGTATCAAGTCGCAATCCCGACTCACTCTTCTATTACATACCAAAATAAAATTTTGTGCATGTATGTGTGTATATGTATATATGTACACGTATATATGAGTGTGGATTTTAAAGAGCTCTGTTGCGGTGGCCCGGAAAGCTCTCTTTAATGAAGCGAAATGTCCCGGGATATTCGACCTCATAAAAAGCACATTTCTGACAGTCCATTCACATACTTTGACTTTCCCACTGTGGGAGGAAACATGTATAGACATAGGACAGCCACCACCAGTCGCTAGCAGGAAGAATAGGAGAGGGACAGCAAGATGTGCACGTTAGTGATTACAGAGCCTGGACTGAGACTTTGATGAAAAAAGGATACTAACGAAAAAGCAGTAAATGAACAGAGTACCTGAGTTTGATTATTATTATTGTTGTTGTTGTTTCTTTTTCCTATCTGTGTGTCGTAATTTTTATGTCAGTTATCTCGTTGTAGTAATATCAACACATTACTCTGGTTTCTCATTGCATGACGGATTATAAGTTTCTTTTTCTACCTACCCCTGGCCACGTAAATGTTAAGTGTCTGTGTTCTTGGTGTTTAAAAAAAGTGGGATCCATTATATTAGAGAAATACAATATGAGAACGTGGACTCGATCCATGTAGTTCAAAACAAGATAACACAGGAGAACTTCCTAGCTAGCAGTGTAGCTTTCAACTTCTCACGGACTCTGCTCAAAAGAGTCAGTTGAACTATCTTGAATTCACTTCACAGGCCATTGGCGCGTCGCCTTCTGCTAGCTGGCTCATTCATAATCGTTCACTCGTGTTCAGTGCGGCGTTGTTACGACCTCTGCACTTAGTATATGATGTACGAAACAAAAGCGGCGGCTTATCATGCAAAAGAACTTTCCAAGACATACATGGAGCTCGTTAAAGATCAACAACTTGTACAAATTTCGATATGACAAATGCTAAGCAAAAAAGTTGCTGACTGTGTGCAGCGTGATAGACTAGCCGCCCCCGTTTTGTGAGCTCTTCAATAGCGCATTTATGTTTATAATAAATAAACATGAAGGCATAGGAGGTATGTACAAGACAGGCAATGTACGCATAACGAAACATCGAGGCGCGTTCGCGCAACCATTGTTAGCGTGCAAAAGCAATAAGTATTATATATTCATTCCACATTCCATTAAGTACACTTGTCATTCTTTACTTTGATGATCTGGATATTTTATCAGGGCGCGCGGTGGCGCAGTTGGTTGAGGCACTGCGCTACAAACCGGAAGGTCGCGGGTTCGAATTCCCGATGGTATCATTTGAATTTTTCATTGACATAATCCTTTTGGTCGCACTGTGGCCCTGGGGTGGACTCAGCCTCTAGCAGAAATGAGTACCAGGAACATATCCTGCGGGGTTAAGACGGCCGGTGCGTAGGGCTGACAACCTTCCCACCTTCATGTGCCGATTGTCTAGAAATCTGGGACCCTCAGTCCCCTGGAATCCTAAGGGCCTGTTCAGACTTTACATTTTTTGGATATTCTGTCTCCTGCACATGAGACTGTAAACGTTTATACGTAACATTTTGAGTTGAGTTTTATGACTGCAAGTTAAACTCCACGTATTTCGGAACTGAATGGAGGTGAGTGGTTAGTTTCTTGCTGTAGGCACTATACGCCTATGAAACAGTCATTCTAACCACTCTGAATGAGTTTGGGTGGGCCCCAAAGCCTGTCTGGGCACGGTGAAGAAAATAAACCCCTTCCCAAACCGGGATTCGCCGGGATCCGGCGAATCCCGGTTGTCCAGTCTGTAGACATGCACTTTACTGACTAAGAAACGTTTGTAAAGGGCGATGTGGCTGTTATTAGTACACCACGTAAACTCTGTTTCAGGCCACATTCAATATTCTATCTGCCGACCGCATTCGTTAATTTCGCTCCTAATTCGCTTCTCCGAGGCCAGCCTAATACTTTGTTATATCGTTGCAGTCATGGTCGCATAATGCACGGAGTTAAATATCCATCTACTCTGCTTCAAGTTCGAACACAACTTACAGCCCCTTTATTCCTCCTATGCTACGGATTTACTTTTGGGTCCCCACAAACCCCAAGAAAATCGTTTTTCAACTTGATCTAGAAGGGGCAGGGTCAAAATATTCTGCACGCTCACGTCTACCGTTGGATGTGTTGTGATCAGACTACGGGCTTAACGACTGGAGGATGGTGGTTCGATTCCCGGAAGGAACAACCGACTTTTCTGTATTATGAAGCGTCCACACCGTCTTGCTGCGGGTGTAAAATGGCCAGCGTATGAAGCTGACCACTGGGCTTGGTATAGTGCCGGGGTTAGCAAAACGCCGAGACGCTGTCACCCCTGCATTGCTCCGATATGACGTTACGAAACAGGGACTTGACCCTGACGTTGACCTTTACGTTATCAGGTACACATTCTTCATGCTCACGTACGTCGTGATAGTTAATTCAACTGAAACTGCGGCTAGATGACGTTATTACGCATTACGTGTGACTCGCAGAGGCATGTGTGCTAGCTGACACGTGCCGCCTAGCCAGTACTGACAAAAAGCAATCTGCTTATTTCATTGCCAGACGTACAGTACATTGCGACACACACAGTTCACAAAGCAGATAAGAGTAGATTAAATTCGGGGAATGCTTGCTAGCGTGCATTTCAGAATCTTTTTTCTCCCCTTCCCCCCTGCTATTTAACAAGAATGCAAGATGGGTACCGGTATTGCCCAATTCAGACACAAAATTTCCGGCGGGTTTCTTTGTCCGTTTTCTGAGGTTTGTTACTTTTAGCCTTTGTGGTGACAGCTGAACATAATGGCCATGAACTTTATGCATCGAAAGGCCAATTTATTGTCTAAAGTAATGTAGGCGTAAGCTGTCGATATGTCTAAAAATTAAAGTGGTCGACTAACATCGTGCACACATCTGTCACGTAAGAATTCGCTAACATTACGCAGAGATTCTTCGTATCACATATCCATACGGATTGGTTAACCTACTACAATGTACATGGACGAAAGTCACTTTGTGGCCGTATGTAAAGTACGTTTTGCTGTGGATCGAGGTAACTAAAGCTGGAACTTTCCTGACAGCTCTTACTGAACGCCTCCCATTTCAAAGTTTAAATCTGCCCTAAGGTTTAGGCATTGCTACTGGGTCACAGATGGACTGACATGACTCGGCGTAAGGCGTACTTTACAGAAACGCTCTTTTTTCTTTTTACTTTGTAAAGAATACATAAACACCGAAAACTTCAAATATGGAAGACTACAGTTTCTCTACTATTTTGTATGGCGGTCTCTCGCCCTACGTGAAGAACACGGATTCAGGTTGCCAATGTTTGGGAACAGCGTGCTGAAGAGAACATTCGAGTTTAAGCCAGAGCGAGTAACGGGCGAATACCAGTAGAGAAAATCACGCAATCAGAAATTTATGAGTTGTATTCTGCGGAATATTAGGGCTGTTCCATGAATGACGATGAGACTGGACGGACATTTACCATGAGTGGGGGAAATGAGAGATTCATTAACCCTTTAAAGACGAAGCGTATCTGTTTTATATAAGGACTCAATACGTACCGCGCTGTAAACACTCTCCACTTCGGTTATAAAAACCAGTCTCTTGATGTTTTATAAGGCAAAAGTTGCTGTTTGTTCTGAGATCCGTACAAAACACACAAACGCAATGTGGGCACCACGTAGAATTTTTTAATGTTAAACCTGGTGGTACGTAAAGTTACCGCTAGGCTTTAAAAGGTTAAAGAATTAAGAGGAAATATTGGATAGAAGAGGCACCTGCATCTTCTTCGCGTAGGTGGAAACGTAGTACAAAACCGGATAGGAAACAGGGCGTGGACTTGCTCTGGGCTGCACTGACTAGGATGCTGTAACTTAGCGTTTCGTAGAAGGCGGTGACTCCGATCAGCTGAGGTGTTGTCAATTTCTGAAGGACTCTGGTTCATGGACGTCTATATGGCGGGCCAACTGCAAATATGCAGTTTTAATACGACATCTCATGCACACTTATTTGATGAATATGGAACTGTAGGCCAGACAGTGCTTATCATCCTGCTGCCCCGTTCCGCTGTCTGCACAACAGATACGTCGTTCATCGTGCGACCCGTCCGTCTGTTGCGTCTGTCCGACGAACCGGGAAAAGAAATCACTTTCCCACTTTCTGTCTCTCTCGCGCGCGTTCCTCCAAGCAGGTCACCGGACCATGGAAGAAAATCGTGCAAAAATGTACTCCTTGCTTCTCTGACACTGCCAACAAAAAATGTCCGGCGTTCTATTTCGCTCCCTTTCTGGGAATCGCGTGTAAGGGCCCCAAACACTGCCCCCCCCCCACTTCCCGTTCCCCATCCCCCCTCTATTATTGTTGACCTTGGCACGTGCGAAGCTGTGACTACTGTTGTAGGCTCTTTCCAGCAGGCGTTGAGTCATTTCGGGCAGGAGTGTCACAGCACACTGTGTCATGGGACACCGTGTCGTCCGGAGCATTCCAGAGAGATTCCGCGAGACTAGCAGTAAGAGTAACAGCAGTAGTAGCGGTAGTAGTATTGGTGGTTGTGGTGACAGTAGGAGAAGCAAGAAGAGGAGTAACCAGGAGAAGCACCACGCGATGCAGATGTGGGAGAGACTGGAGATATAGCTCCGCGCATTCTTAGCCTGGGCACTAAACTGAAGTTCACTGTCACTTCCCGGTCGCACGTCCAGTGAAAGAGCTGTTAGTTGCCTTCAGACCAAGGGCGTAGCTGGGGGGGGGGGGGGGGGGGTGAAGGCGAGTGGTGCGGCCGCCCCGGGCAGCACTGCCGATGGGGTAGCAAATTGGGTGGCAAAATGAATATTTTAAATGAAAAATGTCATTCTCTGCGCTGAGCAAATTTTTAGTTACTGAGTCTAATATAAGGAAATTCAGTAAATGCTCGCGATTTTGTTAAAGTGCATGATTTCTGTGAGGGGTGGCCATTGTAATTACTGGCCCCGGGGGCCAAAGATCCAGACAATGTTGAGAGGACCCTAGAGACTGACAGAGCAAACCTGGTGGAGAAAGTGTAACTCAAGCAACGGACGACATTTCAGCAGTTATTTCGGCCACACAGTACACAGCGTACGTATACAGCCAGAACTGGTAGTTCAGAATGTGGGACAGTGAAGTCTGCTTCAAAGCGCAGCACGCCTTGTCGCTCTTTTTTAACCTTTCAAAGCCTAGCGGTAACTTTACGTACCACCAGGTTTAACATTAAAAAATTCTACGTGGTNCGGTACGCACTGAGTCCTTATATAAAACAGATACGCTTCGTCTTTAAAGGGTTAAACCTTAAATTGGCCAAACGACAGCAATCAGGCTTGTAACTACACATTTTCTACTGAATGCTGTTATAATTCAGTAGTCTAGATGCAACATGAACATGTACTAGGATTGAATTACTGACATTTACCTTTTTACCCAAGTGCTTCTGTTAGGACGAAGAATTTTTTGAACATAAAAATTCGGATTACAGCTTAGCTTGAAGGTTTTCTTGTGCTCTTTTGTTAGATTTTTGTGTAGTCAAAAGATGCCTTGAAAAGACGAATATGCCCTGTTATGTGGTTGTTGTTTCTAATGTATTGCCTTTTATGAACTTGAAGACATGATCTTTAGCATAAAGCTTTATCAGAATGTCAGATTCGTTGTTTGGTTTCCAAACAATGGTGCGTGTTTAGAAATAAAACAAATGGGGTTTTATTACTTCACTTAGAAACAGTAACTTTATACGCTATCCCTCAATTACCGTGAAGTCAGGTGAAAAGGAAATTATGTAAGGAAATTGAAAAGAGTGGAGAGAAATCTGTCATGCTTATTTCGAGGTAATTCCAGGACAATTAGAGCTATGGCCGAGACTTGGACCAGTAAGGTAAAAAAAGGTAAAGCAGTCCCATTACAGGCCTGGACAGGCCCACAGGGTTCCAGGAGGTTGAGGCTCCCAGATTTCTAGACAATCGGCACATGAAGGTGGTAAGGTTGTCAGCCCTACGCACCGGCCGCGTTTACCCCCCAGGAAATATTCCTGGTACTCATTTCCGTTAGAGGCTNCCCCCCAGGAAATATTCCTGGTACTCATTTCTGTTAGAGGCTGAGTCGACCCCAGGGCCATAGCATTGTATAAAAACCTGCCTAAAAAGGTGAGTCACACGCCGATATAGGCCATTGTTTTTCTCCGCAATTTTTCGCTTTTTATCGAGGGTGGCGGTAAATCGAAATACTGTGTATCAGGGAATTTCTGTTTACAGACTTTCATGGGTACTAAGCGAGGATGGCCCTAGCGTTGCTGGTTGCTATATCAGGGTTTGCCTTTATCCCGGATCCTTGAGGATCTCTTATAAGGACATTTTATTGTTGACCTGCATAGTGTTTTGACTCACAGTTGCAGAAGGATTATCTAGCAAGCATTTTGTCCGAAAAATAGGTTTTTCGGTATGCGTAATGAATTTTTAATCCAAAAAAGAAATCCCACTGTGAACCGTTGGCATTAACGAATTGGTGTGAGGGAATTGTCGTACTTTGATGTAGGATAGCGTCTTTTGTTCCTTTCCTGATCTATTGTGACGTCTTTCATTTCTAGTCTACCTTTTTTTTTAATTAGTTCTGCTCGTTTCAGACTAACTACGTGTGTCATATTTGACGTTCTCACGCCGCCGGTGACTGTGCACAATACTGTCTTCTCGAGTGTAACACCGCGTGATCTGCTGTAAACCTACGCGTAAGGAGGTTACGTGAACGTATGCATGTAGTATGCATTGTTTTGTCTACTCCGCACTTAATAAATTCCAAAATTTACAGCCCTGTTTGTGACAAAGGTGCGGATGTGAATCACATTTCAAGCGACACAGTACATCTTTACACGTAGGACGTGGTTAACAGAGTTCATACTGATCCCTTCATTCTGGTTGACGTTTGAGAATCTATTAAATGCAGAGTGTTTATAAAATTTACGGCATCAAATTCGATGCGTGTTCTAGACACAAAACAATGAAAGGGTTTATCGTAAACGTTTTTTATCCTACCCCAATTAGAGTGATGTCTACCATTTTCTTTCTAGCAGTCCAATATAATTTTGAAATCTGTGTAAACATGGGTCCTTGTACGCTTCTTGTGGGACGTTTTATTCTGGAACGAAAGTGTTTGGTACTGGGGCGCTGGGAAACGCGCCATGGTAACGCCGGCGTGTCACAAATTCATTGCCATACGGGCGGCCAGAGACGATATGAGCATCGCTGTTTCTGTTAACGCGCATTCGCCGACCACGTTTAGCGCAAAACAACTGGACTCAGCAACACCCTCCTGTTACACCGAATACGGAGTAACGTTATGTTTAACCGTCAGATGGGAAGGTCTCAGCGAAGTATGCTTGCTATGTGGGTGGGTGTGACCAGTGCACTCAGAAATACCTGGAAAGTTTTCAAGTGTGGTGCCGGAGAAGAACTGAGAAGATCAGTTGGGCCGATCGTGTGAAAAATGAAGAGGTATTACGTAGAGTCAAGGAGGAAAGGATTATCCTGCATACAATAAAAAGAAGGAAGGCTAACTGGATTGGTCACATCTTGCGTAGCAACTGCCTTCTAAAACACATTATTGAAAGAAGAAGACGTAAGCAGCTACTGGATGACCTTAAGGAAAAGAAAGGTTACTGGAAATTGGAAGTTGAAGCACTAGATCGCACTGTGTGGAGAACTCGTTTTGGAAGTGGCTACGGACCTGTCGCAAGACAGCCTGCAGACTGAATGGAGCGGTTTGTGTTGAACATTTATGCATTGTTCTTGCAGACATCTTGCGTGCTAAGCCAACGATAACTTCTCGTTGCTAATATACTCACCTGAGAATTGTCTCTGACAAATTATTTATACCTCCTCGTTCATAAATGCCAGTTACTCATGGCACCACCTCCTCTAACTTGGCAAAAGAATCAGGGCCAAGCGGCTTAAGTTTTCGAAGTTCATATCAGGATCCACCTCTATAAATATGAGGTTCTCATGGCGGTGACTGCGAATATTGCTGTGTTCTGCGATGTGACGCCGTGCGGTTTGTCAGAAGTGTTTAGAAGTGGCAGTGCTACTTCTTTTGGGATTCCGTGTGGGTTTGGCAGACGTCTGCCTGACTATACGGCGTCACTGCCCATACGACAGAAATCATCTCACAATGATATTTCTTTACTTCACTTCTGTCATCTGTTGGCGTACTGTTCAACTCCTTCGTTCTCTCTGCGACTGCATGGTACCACGGATTAGTGTTTCAGATATGAAACTCGTACATCCATGGAAACATGGTAGGGGAAATGACGTCAGACTCCGAATGTCAAAGTTGCTGTCATGGTTTGAGCTGCGTCGTTAGGGGCGTGGGAAGTAACAGGTGTGAGTTACGTAACACTGAATTTCTAATGTTAGTCTTCCGCATGAGAACTATTAATAGCGGAAATTGAATGTCTGACACTAATTACAGTTCGATTATATTATCCACTTCCACTAGATGAATAATCAGGACGTGTGATGTCAGAAATGGAAGTATGCTGCAGCTGAATATGGCAGAGAGTTCACAAGAGGATGAATATTGGCAAGAATATTGGCACGCCAGTGAAACAAAAGCGTTTAACTTTGAAGATGACCAAGTAAGTCGATTGTAAAATTTAGATTATTGTTATTGACCTGATCTCAGCATAGACTAATAATTTATGTCTGACATTATAGTTTGGGAGTGAGTTATATGGGGTGCCAAAAAGTGGAACTGCAAGGTTGTCGCAAAGAGTTAGAGAAGGAATGGGCGGCGATAGCACCTGCTTCAGTGCAGACTCGCTTTCTGGTAAGTTACAAAAATGTCACGCTGCCCTTATAATAAACATGGACTAGAAATTTGTGATGTTTGGTGGGTGATGCCACCTAGGAACAGCTCTTGACCTGGTTAAAATTGAGAAGGGGGGAATAAGTTAAAATAAGTTGTTTGTAACATAGATGTGATAACTGTTTGGCTTCTCGGTCACTCTTCCATACTTTAGTGTAATTTTAGAGGTATGTTATTGCTTTTCTGAGTTACAGCAGGCAAATGCTAGGGTAGTATTTTAAATTGAGGTATGACCACTTCTGTGTTTTTAGTTGGATTATTCACTCCAATCCAGTGATGCTGCATTGTATAGTCTGAGGGACTGACAGCATTATTACATAAACTACAAATAAATAAATAAATAAATAAATTCACTGGTGGTCATGTTCATTTGGAATCCTGCATATTTCTTTATTTTGCAGTATTGTGTACCACATCCTTGGTGTTGTGTTTATATGTTTTGCAAGTTGTAACTTGTAACTTGTAACTTGTTTTTTATTTTCCGTAGATCCCATATAGCTACACAGAACACGAGGATGTGGAAAGTGTCTTATCATTAAAATAATAATTAAATATACAGTCAACCTCGGTTATACTGGCCTCGGTTATAATGGACTTCTGTTATAACGGATCAATTTTCCATTCCCTGGCCATTTCCCTATGCTTTATCATTGTAACTACCTCAGTTACACCGGTTTCTTATATATATCAGATCTTCGGTCCCATCGGATTTCTCTGACATTCCCCAACAGTTGATTTTCCTCGACTATACCGTTTTTGGCAAAATAATGGCAATTTCACAAAGGTTACAGTGTGTTCAAGCGCAGGGTGCTGACTCGTCAGAGCGACATGAAGACTGCAAATATAATTTGATAGCATTTTGTACCCGGAGACACTGTGGAGATTTGTAAATTTTGCAATTTGTTTGGCTTTGCTAAGGACAAGGTGAAACCATTAGTGGTTGTAATGGATAAGCCAGGGCAGTCTCTGTCTGTTTCTGTTATTCATGCAGCAGGGAGAAAGTGCTGTAACTGTCATATGCGAGCAGCTTTATGGCACCTGGGGCAGAGTGCCCTGTTATAAATCAATTACGGCTTGACTTTGGCGTATTTACTTGCAGTTTTGTAAGACTTTTACTTACCGTACGTACACAGAATTCTTTTTTTGGCAAAGAAGTATTATGTGTCAGTATGGGCCAACCAGCCAGGTGTGAATATGTAAAAAGGTAAAGCTATCCCATTACAGGCCTGGACAGGCCCAGAGGTTTCCAGGAGATAGAGGCTCCCAGATTTCAAGACAATCGGCACATGAAGGTGGCAAGCTTGTCAGCCCTACACACCGGCCGCCTTTAGCCCCCAGGAAATATTGCTGGTACTGTTTCTGTTAGAGGCTGAATAGACCCCAAGGCCACAGTGCGGCCGGAAGGATTATGTCAATGAAAAATTGCAATGACACCATTGGGAATCAAACCTGAGGCCATCCGGTTTGTAGCGCAGTGCCTCAACCAACTGCGCCACGCGAATATGTACAGTATTTAAAAATTTTGGCCAGTCCTAGTGGCCGCACGATGTAAGGCGTGGGTCTGCCGTTGTTCGCTTGCTGGGATTCTTGAGTTCGAATCCTGCCGGGCGCAAGGATGTCTGTCTCTTGTGAGTGTTGTGTGTTGTCACATAGGGATCTTTGCGTTGGGCCGATCACTCGTCCAGAATAGTCCTACAAGAGTGTGGTGCGTCTGAGTGTGATCGTGAAGCCACCATAATGAGGGGGCCCTGGCCCACGAGCGGCTGTTGCGCCACGGGGGGGGGGATTTAAAATTTTTGAATATGTTGTATAATGCAGTAGGTCCATAAAGGAGGGGAACATTCAGGCATCTTGGTGCGTGGTGCTTCCATCTGTTACATGAAGGGTTCATGAATGTAGTAATGTGCGTTTTTGTTTGTGCAAAATGTAGCTGTTCATGTCCATATGCAATAAAACTCTAAACAAGCATAACTTAAGTGGTATAAATTTAAATGTTATGCTAAAACGTAACTTAAGCGAACCTTGGGTATAATGGACTTCGGTTATAACGGACATATTAAGGACTCCTCTTGGGATCCGTTATAACCGAGGTTGACTGTATTAGCAGATACGTGTCTGTTATCAACTGTCTACACCAAGAATATTGATTGAATTCAGAAGTGTAGAATCTGTGTAGAAAGTTATATAATAAACAGCGAAGTTATAAGCATCAATTCTTATCACTCATTCAAAATATACCTATTCATCATGACATATCTGCAATACCTGTGAGTTAATAAATATTAGCAAACAACTCACAAGGGGCAGCTACACTACACTTGATTACAATAATGGATGAAGAAACAAATAAATAATAAATACATTCTCATGAACAACTCCCTCTAGAATAAAAATAATCAAGAGACAAATAAATAAATAAATAAATACATTCTCTTCAACAACTTAATCTATAAAATAAGTAAGGCAGGACATACCATCAAGATAATATAAAATTGAGAGCTAGGTATTATTATGGCATGTTAAAATTATGAGCTAGGTATTATTATGGCATGTTAAAATTATAATTATAGAACTCCTCTAATGTATACAATGAATTGGAATGCAAGAAGCTCTTCAAAGCAGACCCAAAAAGTTTCTGATTAATCACTAAATTCTTAATGTCAGTTGGCAGGTGATTATATAATTCGATTCCCATATAATATACCCCTATATGTTTAGTTAAATTGGCATTAGGCAGGTGAAAGTTAGAACTATTCCTAGTGTTATAATTGTGGACTTCCCTGTTCATTGTGTATAACTGGATATTACCAGCTAAATATATTAAAACAGAGTAAATGTATTGTGAGTAAAAGGGAAGAATTCTTAATTCTTTAAACATTACTCTACATGAGTCTCTAGGTGTCAAGTTTGTCATGATCCTAATCATCCTCGTGTGTATCATAATTCATCCCTGTCATAATTTGTTACTAGTACACTAGTATCATCTGCATATAATGTGATTGACATATTACTTTCCAATTTGGGCAGATCGTTTATGTAAAGAACAAAAAGCAACGGGCCCAATATTGAACCCTGTGGTACACCACTTTTTACATGCTCCCAACTTTAAGATATGTTCATTTTAGTGTTGGCGTTGTGAAGGGCTACCTTTTGATATCGTATATTTAAATAAGATTCTATCAGCAAATGGAACTTTCCTATGATACCATAGAACTTCAATTTTTGGAGTAAGATTGTGTGATTTACACAGTCAAACGCCTTACTTAGATCACAGAAAATGCCCCCCACAAATGCTTTACTATTCATTGCTGTTAATATTTCATCCAACAGTTTATAAGTAGCTTTGACTGTGGAAGATTCAGCTCTAAATCCGAACTGTTCATTAACTAATATGTCATTTTTAGTTATATGTTCACTTAATCTTATATACAAAAGTTTTTCTAACACCTTGGAAAATGATGTAAGTATTGAGATTGGTCTATAATTGGACATATTGAGTTTTATCTTCATATTTATAAAAAGGTTTAACTATGGAACATTTTAGTCTTTCAGGGACCTCTCCAGAAGATAATGCTTTGTTAAAGATATATGTTAAAGGAGAAAGACTAAAGGGTGAACTAATTTTCAGTATTTTTACAGAAATTAGTCAAAACCATAAGAGCTTTTTGATTTTAGTGATTTGATAATATTTTGTATCTCATATGTTGATGTCTATTTCCATTGAATGTCAGGAAAAGGATGCCCAAAGTTGAGGTTCAGATAGTCTATTGCGTGAAGGTTGTTCTCATGTTTAGTTTTCGCTCTAATAATAGTATTCACCACTGAATCTGCCACTGATATGAAATAATTATTAAAAGCATGGGCTATATCATCTTGATTATAAGTTACACTGTTATTAATTTTTAAGGATTGAATTCCTGATTGGTGAACTGTTTTATTTGTTTGTGATTTAATAATTCTCCATGCAGTTTGACTTTGTTTTGCGATTTAGCTATCATTGTATCATAATATGATTTTTTTGCGAGTTTAATAGTATTTGACAAAATTTGACAATATCTTTTATAATACTTCCTAGTATTGAAATCATTAGTTTGTCTAGTTATCAAATACAATTCCCTTTTTCTAGCACAGGAAATTTTTATTCCTTTCGTTATCTGCGGGTTATCCATTTGTGTCAGGTTAACTTTTCTTTTTTGAAAACAAGTTTGGAAGATTTTTAGGTAATTGAAAAATTTATTGACTAACAGATTCACATTATTTAAATTTGTTTGATCAAAAATCTGTTCCCAATTTTCATTACTTAATTGTAACTGAAATTCAGATATTGTGAATTTATTTATGATTCTGGTGTATTGAGAGACCAAGACTGCCTTTGGTGGCAAGGATTTATTCAAAATTAAGAGTTGTGCATCATGATGAGATAAGCTATTTGTGATTGGACTTATGGTATAATTAGTTGCTTTATCAATCATAATATTGTCAATGGCTGAGGCTGTGCCATTCATAATCCTAGTAAGGAATTTTACAATAGTGCGTGGATTAAAAGTAGCTAGAAGATTATCTAACTGTTGTCTATTCTTACTATCTTCTAAGTAATTTACATTGAAGTCTCCATATATTACTAGATCATTCTTGATATTATACAATTGATTCAGGATGATTTTGAGTTCCTTCAGGAAATAGTTAAAATCACCAGTAGAAGCCCTATAAATAGCTAATATTACAATATTTCTATTTATTAAGTTGATTTTGACTGCACAGACTTCTATATCTTGTTCTTTACATGTGTGTTGTAAGTCAACACCTATAAAATTTATAGATTCATGGACAAAAATACTTACACCCCCTTTTTTTAATTTATGTCTGCAAAACCTAGTACCTAAATTATAATGTTCTATAGATGTCATATCCAATTCATTGTATCTAAGGTGATGTTCAGTAAGGCATAAAACGTGGGGATAACCAGGAGACAAGGATATTATAAGTTCATTTATCTTATTCCTTAGCCCCCCCATATTCTGATGGTATATCTTAAGCGAATTAATGGCATTATTACTGCAATTATGATCTATCGTGCATGCCATAAAAAATCATCCCTCATTCTAACTGATTTAAGTTCCCACCTTCTTCTTCTTTCTCCTGTGAGTCTTTAACCTGCACCTCATTTATTACGGTATCTTCAGTTTCCTTTAAGATCCCTCGTTCTTCTTCTTTCTTCTGTGATCCTTTAGCCTGCGCCTCTTGTATCACCGTATCTTCAATTTCCTTTAGGTCCACTCATTCTTCTTCTTTCTCTTGTGATTCTTCCTCCTCTTGTAATTCTTTGACCTGCATCTCAGTTTACCGAATATCTCCAATATCTCTTGGGTGCCCACATTCTTCATCCTTCCTCTGCAATTCATTACCCAGCACCTTGTTTGTGACAGTATCTTCATTTTTACTTAGGCTCTCCTGTTCTTCTCTCTTCCAAGGAAGATGGAAACTAGGAGTTTTATTGGAAGTCACACATAATAGCCTGATACTGTCTGCTAATTCATTACTAACCCATTTTTTAGCCAGTGCATTCAAGTGGAAACCTTGTGAAGTGGAATAATCTCTGTTATGGGTCATATTAACAAGAAGTAAATTTGTACTTATCCAAAGCTTTCTTGAGCTTCCTATTGAAGGAATTCACTTCGTTATTGATACAACTAGTGCTTTGCAGGTCATATCTGTGAGGTACACCCATGACAATCACATTAGTATTATTGCTTCTTTCAACAAATTTAGATAAACTTCTCAGTCCTATATTTGCCTCGTTTTTTGCAACATGATGAGTGCCACCGCAAATAATTACTATATCTTTCTGTGTTAATCTTTCAGTTTCGAGTTTAAATGAAGAAGTAATTGTGCTTAACCTTGCATTCGGTTTTACAATGCCAACAACACTATATGAGTTACCCAGTAATTCTGCTATTATTTCAGCACAGCCACGCATGTGACTATCACCTAATATGAAAACTTTGTGTTTTTTGCCAATAGTTTGATTCTTTACAGCTGCTTTCCTGCATTTCTGACTTACGCCATTTTTTGGATCAGCTAGCGGAGCATATCTGTTTGAAACAGTTACAATTTGTAGGTTAGCTTTGGGTGATAATTTTCTTATTTTTGAGATCTTCTTATGTGAAATGTGGACTACAGGTATCCAACCACCAGTTGCAACTTCACAGGCGTTGCAATCACTTTCACTACATTCACTGTGCTTATCAAGTTCATTATGTTCAATACACTGTGTTGGTTCCAAAACTTGACACTGTTCAGCTGTTCCCATGTTGCGAATATCTTCCAGAAGAACTGAAATAACACTACGAGTGGATTTTACCTCCAATAATGCTTTGTGAAGTTGATTCTTCAGGAGGATACAATTCTTACAATTAGTATTATTATCTGTGTTGAAACAATGAGGATCAGTTATAGTGCTTTCAAGCATCATATCCACTATGTCCACTATCTTAGGATTTACACATATACATACAAACATAAATACATTGTTTAGCCATTAAGTGAGGGGACATGAATCTAGATGTGACTGTTGACATAATTTAAAACACAAAAGTGAAGGATACCAAGCTGGAGCCATTAAGTGAGGGGACATGAATCTAGATGTGACTGTTGACATAATATAAAACACAAAAGTGAAGGATACCAAGCTGGAGTTGTGGAGCCCTACATATTGTCATCATACAAGAACCACTGCATGCAGTGATGTGTTTGTTTGAGCTGATTGCTGGTTAGTTGATTTATCAGCTGGTAATCATTTTCTGAATTACACAATAAATAATTTGTGTGTGTGTGTGAGTAATGAGTGAGTAATGAACGTGTACTTTAAAAATTTAGAAATGCCAGAAGTTATTGTTTATAATGTGTGACATGTTATGAGTGATGCTTAAGGGAAAGTAATGGAGAAATTAAATATAAACTTGTTCAACTGCACTTTTAAACCATTCCTTCTGTCAGAACTCTGTGTAACTGCCTGCCATACTACATGGCATCACATTCCACAAGCCAGTTATCATGTATGTGTGAGTTTATTGATACTGCAGAGTCACATGAATTAAAACATATCTTGACAGTATTTCTGTTATGCCATTAGACTTGGTAAACATAGATGTAGTTAAAGGAAACAGCATGTATGTAAAATTTCTTTGGATTCAGAAACAGAATTTAACCACATGGATTGCACATTCAGTGTGCAGTAGCTTTGAACCCATGCTGTTAATAGAAGCTGTTCAAGTTTGTCAGTCTGTTACTTGGCAGGAGTGTCAGTGTACTAATAAACAGTGGTTTGTGATTGCATATGTGTGTGTGTTATGATTTCGGTAAAACTAACCTGTTTCATGTCTACATGTAATACGAATGCTTAATGTTAGTCACTTTTCTGTCTCCATTTAATTTGTATTGTTAACTCCATCTTCCGGTTATAAAGATGTTTGGTTATATGTACAGTATAATGGGTGGAGTAAAAATGGAACAAAAATGCATGACTAACTCTAGTGGGAGCAGTGTAACTTCAAATATATTTGTCATTAGCCTTGGACTGCTGTAAAAATGTAGGTATAGGTTAGTGACAATTAAGGTCAAGATTTTGCCATGAGTCCGAGCCATAATGAACAGTAAACTTTATGTTATTATTCACAAATGTGAGAAAAATGTGACAGGAGTGCTGGTAGGGCATAAATGCATTGTTACATGAATCATCGTCATCATCATTCATCATCAGTGAGGCCTTAATAGACCTGTTTCGGGCTCCTCTAATAATCTCTTCAGAGGTCTTTCAAGTAGTCTGCGTCCATTTGGTCTATAATTCAGCACTATATTGGGCATCCTGTTGTTGTTCATTCTTGTTACATGTTGTAACCAATCTGATTTGTATCTTCTTAGCTTCTTGTCAGCTGGTTCTCCTTTCAACTCTTCTAAAATTTCTTCATTCCTTTTGTGGTCAAAAAGTGTGAATCCTGCTGTTGTTTTGAAAAATCTCATCTCAGTTGATGTCGGTTGGTTTTTATCCTTTTGTCTGAGGGTCCAAATTTTGCTTCCATATACAAGAATGGGGAGTGCCAGTGTATTATATATTTTTATTCTTGAAGATTTCTGGATCAACTGTTACATTAATGTGGCCTCCCATACATCCAACCCCTTGTCCATACTTTAGGGTTATGTGGAGATTGTAACAGGTTTGGAAGGGGTACCCTGATGGGGCTACCCTGACACATGCTGGCAATCTGTACCCTGGGTCACTTGGGAGGTGGTAACAGGTGTCCAGTGGATACCCTGTAGAGGGTTACCACGACACAAGCTGGCTAACGGGACTCTGGTCCACCCAAGCCAAGGTGGAAGGTATAGTGCCAAAGGCTGCATGGCTCTGGGGTAGTCAATGGCAGTGTCCAGAATGATCCCCTTGGGGAATCAGGCCACACCCCACTGTATGTAGGCCTTCCATCCACGTGGGGCTTCACAGATAGTGACCGTATTTCTTTCCCCGTGTATGAGTGAATTGAATGCATGAAGGCTGTAGGAATGGGCAGCTCTTTCCATGGGGGCCCTGTTGGGGAGCCAGGTAGGGGGCTCCTTTCCCGGGCCTTTGAGAGATGAGTAAAGGCTTGCGTTGGAGATGCAGTGTCCGTCTCTGTGGGGGCTCTGAGGGGGGAACCTGGAAGGGGGGCTCCTTTACTGGGCTTTCTAAATGATACGTGTAGAAGGCCCTGGTGATGGGCATCTCTCTCCGTAGGGCCCCCATGGGGAAGGTGGAAGGAGGTTCCTTTACTGGGAACAGAGAGAGAATTGTATAGGCCATGGTGATGAGCATCTGTCTTCACAGGGGCCCTGATGGGGAACCTGGGGGGGGGCTCTTCCACCGGGGACTTCGAGAGATAGGTAGAAGAAGGTTCTGGGAATGGAGCCACTGTTTCTATGAGGCTCTGAGAGGGGAACCTGGAGGGGGGGCTCCTGTTGTGGGAACTTTGAAAGATATGTAAAGAGGGTTCTGAAGACGGAACATCTTTCTCTATGAAGGGGCTCTGTTAGGGGAACCCGGAGGGGGGGTTTCTTTTCTGGGGGCTTTGGAAGATATGCAAAGAGGGCTCTGAAGATGGAGCATCTTTCTTTATGTAGGGGCTCCATAAGGGGAGTCTGGAGGGGGGTTCCTTTTCTAGGGAATTAGAGAGATATGTAGAGAGAGCATTCGAGATGGAGCATCTTTCTCGATGTAGGGGCTCTGTAAGGCGAACCTAGAAGGAGGGGGGGTTCTTTTCTGGGGACTTTGAGGGATATGTAAACCGGGCTGTGGAGACGGAGCATCTTTCTCGATGCAGGAGCTGTGTAGGGGGACCTGCAGGGGAGCTGCTTTTCTGAGGACTTTGAAAGATATGTAACGGGGCCGGGCAGGAAGCCTCAGCCCATGTGTTTGTGTGAGTGTGAAGCCTTGGTGCACTCAGGCATATTTATCTGGGAACCTTTTTCATGGACCCTAAGGACAGTAGAGGTCTGAGTCTGGGGGCAGTGTGGAACTTCTTTAGAAGGACAGGGCTCTGACTTGGGCCTAGTAAGGGGGCATAAAGGGCCAGCTATAAAAGGCCTACATGCATGGGGACCATAAGGGCTCGACCCTCACTTATTCATTTCATTACATTAATCTGGAATAAAAATATTCTGGATAAAATTCACAGGCATCGAATAGGTACACAGTATGTAGGTATTATAAAATATTTGTATAACACTTGGTCACTTTGAGATGCACTGATGCATTAACATCATCTATAAAGTGTGTGTAGTGGAACTGGTTGTCTGGCTTCTTACCGTGCAATTCATGTCCACATGTTTTACAGTAGACAGCATGTGCAGCAGACATGTAAAGGAACTGTGCCATTTTAATTATATTATTTGAGTGGTTCTGTGTTTGAACTTTTTTGTTAATCCATCTGTCACTTCAGAGGTTTTCCTATATCTAGTTTTCATTAGTAGTAATGATTTAATGTGTTTCAACAGTCTTGTGTTTCATTGTGTGCATGGACACAGAATCCAGGCAACATAAAAGAATACCCACAGTTTCAAGCATAATGTGTGTATTCTGAATTGTCAAGAGAATGTGAGTAATATTGTCACAAATGGCAAGATCATGTGGTGTGCCACATGTCATAGTTAAAGTGTTCAAATTTCTCTTTTTTGAGGATTCTTATCCAGAACAACTATTTCAGATTCATCTCAGACTACGACAAGACCTCTTCACACCCTTATTTCAGAAAAAAGTCTTCTCTGCAGTAAGTATATACAAAGTAATTAGAAATACTTTTTTCGGGATCCAGTAGTCATGACTAAGGTGCAATGATTGCTTTATTGCTTACTGGTTGGTTAAGTTACACAAGATTTCAAGATATGAGTAGAGTTCATCTAATGCCATAAATCATTAGTTCTCGGGTTTTGGTGTTCAAAATTCAGTACAATGGCAGTGGGTTTTCAGAGGATCATACTGCTCTGTTACCACCACCCTGTGCAGTGCAAACAAGCTAACAAATGTTACTATTACTGGTACATCTAGACAGGTGGTACTGCCTTTATATAGTTTAAAATAAGAGAGACAGCATAATCACTGACATTACACTTGCAATTAAAATGTATCCACTGGGGCATATTAAGGGATTTGCCTGAGATTCCAAAGATAGGGACCTTATGACATATCTTCACCTCGCCATATCTGAGGAGGGCAATTTCTTTTTCCAGACCTCTGTGCCCTCTTGCTGTTGCTCTCACAAAAGTGATAGTGGGTTCAACAAGTACAGTGAAATGTATATAACAAATTGAATGGCCATACACATATTATGCTCTTGCATGTCCCATGTGGGTCTCGCATACCATCACTCCAGAGCTCATTTGTTGAATCCGTGCGACTACCAGAAGGCCCTAATCAGTAAACTTAAATTTATTGAGGGTGCAGCATTGCAAGTGGATAAGTAATGGGGTAATGCAACATCTGAGTAGATCAAGGTGATCTAATGTTTGTCCGTTCTATTCTCTTGCTGTTTCTAACTAGAATTTGCAGACTAGCACAAATTAAGCCATGTACCAGCACTGGTCTGCTGGAAGTGACAGCACAGCATTTTAGTGAGACATTTCGTCAGAGAACATGGATAATGTAAGATGTTGATCTTACAGATTACTGTATGTGTCATGTTCAGCTGTTTTTATTCAGTGGTTGTTTACAGAAAAAATGGAAAAGTATAACTCCTCCTGTATTTTAAAAGCATGCTATCCACACATACAGTAGTGTAGGGCAGGATGATGCCAACATGAATTCTCTAGACTATAAATACTCTGTAATATTACCATGTCTGTGTCTTTACTGAGTAAAATACATAGCTGTGCACATTTACTTGTAGTTTTGAATGCTGGGAATTTCCATGAGAAAGAGCCGAAAGGTAACCTTTGCCCAGAGGAAGAAGTGACAATATTACGACGTCAAGTTGAGGTAATTGGTAATGAGATTTGGCATTTGCTTGCTTTCTAAATGTACAGATATCAGTCATTACTCCAGAGGTTGCTGTATCTGGTAATGATTTTTCATGATATACATGGTACTTACCATTGCTTCAAGAAGTAAGTGTGTGCTTGTTGTTACAGCAAACAGTTGTTACAGGTACACAGAGAGCTCTTGGATATGGAGCTGCCTGCTTTTTAATCCCACTTTATGGGTTACAGATGTTACGTCACAATCTATAATGACAAAGCAATGTGATCTTTGTTGCTGTTGATAGTACTGTATCATGTTCAAAGGGAGCTTGCATTAATAATTATGGTATAAGAGTTTCCAAAGTTACTAAATATTAAAGGGTTTTTTATAATAAATCTGTCAAAATTTTACAGTTGTTGGTGTATATAAGAGTGTAGAACTGTGAAATGTATCTCCTCTCAACTACTGCAAACTGTGTAATGTACATGCCTGTAAATTTTAAAATGATTATTAAATGGGGACTTTGTCAATACTTAGTAAGAATTTATGATTTGTATTTATATATTTTTAAGCGCAAGGATAATTTTTGTTCCTGCTTTTAAAACTTCATGCTAGGAATGACCCCAGAAAGAAATCTTGTACTTTTGCAGTGGTATTGGTTACGTTCTAAGTATCAAATACTGTTGTTAAATTTGTCATTTGGACTATTGAAGTAGCATTAGACATGTGCATATGTTTACAGTGACATGTGCATATGTGCTTGCACAGCATATTGCTAGATTGTCATATTCATTATAGTAGTGCAGATTGATTGTGTTAGCAGTGTCCTTTCCAAAAAAATGTTCCAGTTGTTATGATTCTTTATTACGAAGAGCAGTAGTTGAGTTTCTAATAGAGCATAATTTTTTAAACAGCCACAGTATGTAAAGAACATACAAGACTGTCTTCACCCTTGACAGTTTCATGATTGTTAATGGGACTGGATTTCAGGACCGCTGGGTACCTCCTCCAGCCAAGGATACCATCACCAAGATACTGCTGGGCCATCCATATTCCCTGGAGCTGTATCGCTCTCTGAAAAGTAAGGCAGAGTTGTTAGATGCAGCTGTTGCTGTAGGGGATGGGAATGCTATGCTTGCGGTAAGATTATGGATTTTTACTTTTACCGTTTAAAGAATACAACAAAAGTACCTACTGAATTGTAATTACTGCTGTAGAACTGATCTCATTGAACACAAATTTATGCATGACACACTGTTATCAAGTGTATGCTGAGGTGGATTCATCTCTTCTGTCTTGCCTGTACATGTGGGTGGTACAGCTATTTTGATATGCAGTTGTTAGAGAAAGAAAGAAGTGTAATATATTTGTTGCATAACCAGTAGATTGTAGTAACATTCGGTGTCCCTGGCTACATTTTATGTTCTTAGGCCCAGTGAATGAAGGTCTGAAGGTGTGGTATTGTTAGGACACAGTAAATTAAATGATATGGCAAAGGTATAAATGCATTTGCCTGTGGTGTGATGTATTTTAGGGCCATAAAGCATAAGATTATATAATTTCTTTATCACTCCCATATAATTACAGCGCATGGAATTGTTGAGTGATTTACTTGCACAAGCAGGACTTTTTTTATTCTGTGGAGTTAGTTAGTTATTTGAACGTTTGGTGCCAGAAGTTGACTACAGTCAACTCACAGTGTGCAGCTGTAATGGCCAAAGTCATATAAAGACATGGCCAGTAACATGCAAAGTAATAGTGACCATTTAAATTCCTGTCATCTGCAGAGTGCACCCCGCATTTAGTCCTGACCCCAAAGGGTTAATGTAAAGTAGTTTACATAATCATACTTTCACAGGAATGACACAGTAGTAGACTGAGAGCTGTACAGTATGCAGTAATAACATTGACGTCAGATGGCTGTCATTTTGCAGGTGGTGTTGTTCCTAGTGCGCACATTGAAAAAGAGTTACGTCCACCAGTTGCTGCGGACAAGACCTGACGCAGTTGCACAGTATTGTCAGTACCTGTCTACAAGATTGCAAGTTCATGAGCTCACAGATCTTCTCGAGTAAGTTGCATTGCCAACCCTGCATTTGGTGACCCTGTCCAAATTAATGCTACCTCAGTAATTAAATTACAGTTTTTTGATCTTCCAGCCTGCTACCTATGTGTTATATCCACATAGGTATCCAGGCTCTGTTGTCATACATAGGCTCTTCAATAAGTAACATGAAGGTTGTGTTACATTTGTATTTATTACTTTGACTCAGATGTCCAACAGAACAAGGCAAGTATCAAACCCATGTTTCACCACATAATAGCTAGTCCTGTTTGTCTGTCATGTTATCACATGAGAACTGTTTTCTTCAACATGCTGTGTTGTTAGTTTGAAGAGGCGGATGTTACAGGGTGCAGTCTTCAGACTGCTGGGGTTATAGGCAAGACATTCCAAGCACTCTGTGGTGACATTGATGGCATTTTAGGACACACACACAATTCTCCTTCTTGAGTTTATGCTGACCAGAAGAACATAACATTTGTGTTGGGGTCATCTTTATTTTTGTGTTTGCATAAATCATTTTAGTGACTGACTCTAATGGAATTGTAAAAAAAGTTAATTCAATCCAAATCTATGGTGGAAAGGATGTGCTTTTAACATGTGGCATTTTCTTTATGTAGGATGCTTGGTGAGAGTAGGGAAGCATCCGTAAGTAACCATCACATATTTATTTATTTATTTATTTATTTATTTATTTATTTGGAGCACTAATGACAGTAGCATATAGGCATGAACTATATGTGTGGATTGCTGGTGGTGACTCCATCAGGTAACACTGTCTTTAGTAATTCCTTACGCAAAAGCAGAAGTGCAGTACTTGTGTTTCCATCTTGTGTCTACAAGCAACATTCATGGTTAAAATTTCTATTGAATATTCATGGTAATATAGATATAAAAAGGAGCTTTCAGACTACTTTGGCCAAAGAGGGAGACCATTTTATTTGAAGGTCTCAGGAAACATTTTCTACCTTATTAATTACAGAATTCAAAGGTTTGGACTTCAATTATGTAGATGTTAAGTGGATGACTGTTTTGTATTATACGTAGTTTGACACAGTGACCGTCTCTGAATTTTATTCTTGTCCAAAGATTATGGTGGTTGAACATATGTTATGATGAACTGTTAGAAATTTGAAACATTTGTAATATCTGAGTAAAAAATGCTTTTATGAATATCATAAGCATATATCTATTCACATTTTTTTTGTGCCATAATCAATTTAAATTTTATACTTAAATACTTCAAAGTTATTTTATTGTAGAATATTGTTTAACAAATGTGGCAATGAAGTGGGGAGATCTGTATAATAATGTTGCTGTTGAGACCTGATACAGTGGTATTATTTTCTTTGTGTGTGAAGACCAGTGGAATGTTAGTGCTTTTTGGTGGTGATGGTGATGGTGATGGTGACTGTGATGATTAACAGTAATTTATGGCTAATGTGAATCCTGTGTTTCAATAACAGCTTTGTGTAGGTGTAGCTTGTATGTGCTGGTGGACATGGAAATGTTGGCAATGCAGCCTACTTCTAGATTGTGCTGTTACAAAGAAAGAGGATGCGCATTGTGATATATGCAGAATCACTGTCATTTTTATGCAGCTGTTAACTCAGTTTGTCTGTAATAGAAACCAGCACTTAGTGTTGTGTATCATTTGTGTACTAGATGAAGCAGTTTCAGCTTGCTGTTTGTGGTACAATGAATCCACTGCGTCGACTTCAGAACCTCAAATCATGCCTTAGGAATCACTTCTCACTGCCAGACAATAAGGATCGTCCACTAGTTGACAATTATATCAAACTTTTGGGTGAGTATTAAACCTTTATGGGCAATACGCTGATATATCTGCAGAATGCCTCCTGATAAGTATGTTTCAGTTCAGGTGTATTGCTGTTATTTCACTGCATGTGCTAAATGTGTGTCAGATGTCTGCTACCAATAGTAAGCTTTAGATACACCGGATGGTAGTGTGTTAAGCATTTAATGGATGATAATCTTTGGTGTTAAAAATGAGATCCACTGAAAAATGGTTAAAAGTGGCATGATGTGTGTCTAAAGTGTTAGCAGTAGCTGGTGTGATTGTTATTGCCTCTCAGAAACACAGGAACAGACTGTATATGATTTTAGAGTGGCAGTTGGCAATGGCTGGTACTGATGCTGAGGTTGCCAAGGTTCTGCTAGGACAGCCTGTACTATCATCCTTGGCATATACATGTCAGCACCACTGGGGTGAGCCAAGAGGCAGGCTAAGCTCACCACAGACTCTCAGCGAACAGCAAGGTGTGAGTGACCGACAGTTCCAGTGGACAGTGCTTACTGTACAAGCCTCAAAGCAGTCCTGGGATGACATTGAAAAATTGTTCATCACCAAAGTAAGATACAGTAAAACCCTGTTAAGATGTTTTTGAAAATTCCAAGAAAATCTGACTTCTTAAGTGGGAAATTTCTCAAAAGGGTAGGACCGAAAAGTTCTATTTTTTTTAATTTTTTTAAGAACTTACTGCATATGTTTGCTGAATGTGTACAATTTGCAACTATCTTAACACACTGTAGCTCGTATCTGACCATGTAACCATTTTGTCTATACCCTTTCATTCACAGTTTTATTTACACTTATACCTATACTGTCATTGATTTTTCATTCACAAGTTCATATTTCATTCTAGATGTTTACTTTTCCTTGAAATATTTTTCAAGCGTGGGTTGTCTTGCTCTTTTTTCAAAAATGGTCGCAGTATACATCTTCACATTCCGTAGGTTTGCTTTTAGCTGGGCCATAAGGGGTGGTCAGTAGCTCCAGTCACTTTTGCTGTCTCTGCAGTGTCTTGAATTTATTTTCTGGAATTGCTGATGTGACTTATCTGCACACAGGCACCACAGATGTTTCACAATAATGCTACACCATGATGCGTTTATATTACTGCCAATAAATTATGTTTAAACGAGTTGTCGCAATCGGCCACCCACTTATCTCGTGTCAAACCGCCGTCCCCCCAGCAATATGGAATACTGTGTCAGTTCGACTAGCACGTGCCGAAACTTCTTCAAATGTTATTGGCTGCCTTCATTTTCTCCAAGTCCCGGACAGTTGAAGCAGCAAGTGAGTTGCCAAACGCAGGCTTACGCCAGTCACGGAACAGCTACAGTCAGCTTCCAGCTGCCCGATACAATTTTTCGGTTGTCATGAGAGACCGAGTAGTGGGGACTGACTGACTGACTGACTGACTGCAGTCTCTGCATTGCGGAAGAAATATGACACCCCTGCGTCGGCTGTGAGGTTGTGTCATTCTGCTGTGTGAAACGTGGTGAAAATGGCCTTGGAGATTAGCCTGTATGAACTGGCCACACCATTTGAATGCTGAATTTTGGAAACTGAACGAATGGAAACTCGGGGAAATTCTTTAAGATTTTGAAACAGAAAATGTGTTAATTAGGTAAACAAAATTGTTTCGTCAAATTTGTTACTTCTTGGCCGGAAATTTCCTTATGCAGGGATGTATTAAAAGGCCAACATGTAATGTTAATCAAATGGGAGAATTTTGGTGCATTTTTATCCCGACTTCTTAGGCGGGAAATTTTCTTAACCGGGACGTCTTAAGTGAGTTTTACTGTATATTCACATCTGTCTCTGTTATGTTGGTACTTCAGCTGCTAACGGGGGCTCTTTGCCCGGAGTAAAGTCAGCACTGCATGAAGCAGACCACTTGCCACCTCTTCGTGCAAAGATTAAGAATATGTGGATACTGTCTGATAACTACAACATGAATAAGTTGTGGAATGCTAATAGTGACTTCCTGTCTTAAAAGTTAATTGTAGAACTGTGTTCAGTAGTGATGTAGTCCTTATTTGCAAGTTGCAGTGCTCTGGTAGAACCCATTATTCTTATGTATGTTTTCTGTGCAATGTATCTTGATATGAGCATTAATTTCCGTTTGATTAGAGACTGTATGTTTTTTGTATAGAGTTGGATGGGAGGCAAGAAGTTGAAAGCAGCATTGCCTATGGAACAGGTGGTTATGCAACTTCATGCTCATGGAGCACCAAGAGACATTCTCAACAAATACCTGGACCTCATTGACAATGTGGATAAGCGAGTTAAACTGGAACAGAAACTGCAGTCTAATAAGGTTTTTGTTGATGTAAGTAATACTGTTCACTAGAACAGAGCATAATAGAATTTACTGGGTTATTTTTACATATTTGTGTGAGACCACTGTTTAGACCTTACTCTTTATGGTATACATTCCCATGTACAGTAAAATCTGCAACATCCCGTATTGGTTTATCTGGAAATCTCTAGTAACTGGCAACTGGACAAAGAATGCCATTATATTTAAATATACAGTTAAATGTTGGTGTTGTGTTTTTTTTTTTTACATGATGTTTGCACTGTGTTACAGAAGTAGTGGTGACAAGAACTAGAAAGTGCAGCATTGAAAACAGGACAGGATATCAAGTGAAAAGTTAAATGGTTGGGTCTGTCCATGAGGTTGCTAGGTACACTAAGATATGTGTGAAGTATAATATTCTGATATCCGGAAAATTGCAATATCTGGCAAACCTTTGGTCCTGGAGGTGCTGGATATCACAGATTTTACTATATATCCATATGTTTTTCTTACCTTGTTTTCTCAGCTGTACCCATCTTTTCTTATTATTCACTAAATTGCTGTTGGACTAGCCATCTTTTACATGAAACTTGTGTTCTCCATTTATTTGTTTCTGGGTGTGTTAGCGTTATGTTTAATTTTGTTTGTTGGGTATAGAGAAGGGGTTTGTGTGTCTATTATCTTCCAATTCTCCTAATTTCCAGACCCCTGCTTTTATCTGAGCTATCCCTTTTCCCTTATTTATAATGCAACCTACACTCTATTCATTCCTACCACATTTTTGTGTCCTATATTTTATCTTTGTACCACATGTCTGGACCATCTCAACCTCCTTCATATAATGGCCATAGTTTTTATGGTGTAGAGTATAAACCGTGAAATTCCAAGTTAATTTTTAGTCTCTTTGTTAGTAAATCCTAGATGTGAGTACTTCTTGTTCAAGTATAAATCTCTGTACTCTCCTTAGATTGAGAGGCCAGGTCGTGCAATCATAGAAAACAGCAAGTGAAACTGTAGTTTCTGTTTTTTTTAATTTTTAGATTGTGGAGAAAGAAGCTGGAACTCTTAGTTTTTCATAACCTGAGTATGAATTCTTTGTTACCACATTTGAATTCATAACTTCATCATGTTTTTGAGAGATCTGTTAAGCGAGACTGCTATTGCAAGATTGTTTTTTGGGTATTAAGATTAAGCTGCATAAACACTAAGGGTGTTTCCTTATCTTATAAATTGCAAGTATTTGTGGCTAGATGGGTTAAACA
The DNA here is from genome assembly GCA_013340265.1 of Coptotermes formosanus. NCBI lineage: Eukaryota > Metazoa > Arthropoda > Insecta > Blattodea > Rhinotermitidae > Coptotermes > Coptotermes formosanus. Next base: position 253,574 of record BLKM01004979.1, read on the forward strand.
GGCATTGGTCTCATACAAGTTCAACCTACGTCCACAATTAGAAGACTATTTTTATGCTGAAAGCGTTGTGCATATATCGGTAAGATTTTATTGCTAATATGGTAATAGCTTAATTGCATGGAAACAGGAATAATATGTGATAATTGTGTTAACATGCTTACAGATATGCATGTAAGTACACAAAATGAGGTTTAGAATCAAGACACTGTGCCTTTGAAATATAAAAGATGTCCTAATGCAAAAAGTATATTAACCTGGTTCCTCTGCGCAGTAGGACTAATATGTCGAAATATTCCTGTATGGATACAAACACTGCCTCTGTATTCACAGCCTGGTGGAATCTCTCCTATCTTTTTTCAGTAAAGAGGCGACAGTTTTGCTAGTGTGTGCAGTGTTGCCACATCGTACCCACATTGAGTAATGTTACTGTGCACTGCAAAATGCAGAGTGCAACTTTAATAATTTTACCAAAGGTAGAGAGATACAAGCTGGCTTATGGAAGGCCAGTATTTTGAGTGTTGCATCATCATGTCGGCTCAGGAATGTGATGCATGAGTCATCTGTTGTGTCTCATACATAGTAGTTAAACACGTGTTCGGAACATTTTCTGTAGAAGAGCATGTTCATTTTCAGTACTTACAGAAATTATGAGTCATGAAAGAAAGGTTGCTGAAAGTTTTGCAAAAAAAAATTATCCTGCATCAGCAGTGCTGGACAGAAAGAAAATATGAAAAATCACATGTATTCCAGGACTTAGATTCATAGGCTGGCTGTATTTAAGTGAAATGCAAAGTTTGTGGACTAGGGTGCTTTAACATGTACTTCAATTTAAAGGTTAGAATTGAGAAAGTCTTATAGCAGTGTACAAGTCAGAATGTTTCATTTTCTGTTTCAGACAACAAAGTGGAAGAATTAGAAAATTTGTTGCCTTTAAAGTATTCCATAAGAGAAGGGATATGAGATTGTGATTGTTGAAAGATACATGGTAAATGTAAACTTATAAAGGAAGTTGAATTTGTGCAAAGGAGGCATGAAGAGCTGAGTTGACATTTGAGGTTTGTCTGTGTAGAGTGTTACCACAACATTACCAGGAGCACGTGCAGTGTTCATGTGGGCTCTGCAGCATTACGATGAGCAGGTACAGTATCAGCCATGGTGTGAGGTTTTTGTTGGTGCTTGAATAATAAATTAGCCTTTTAAACAGGAACAAAATGTGGAAGAAGAGTAGGCTGCAAGTTTATAGCACAGTTATGGACTTGATAATGGCACCCACTGTGCTGCCAACCTGCTGTCACTTTAAAACAGTAGACATTCAGTGTCCTCTCCAGATACTGCATACAGAGATAATTTATTGCCTAAATGCCTGCTGGAACAGTCACTGTACAGATACAAGCCACAGACCTGGATGGAATTGTGTTGGGATCTAAGTAATCTACCCTCCTCTGTGAGACAAACTTCTGATGTTGGGTATTAAGTTGCGGAAGTGCCCTCTGTCTGGTATGCGGCTTGGCATCTTGTTGATTTAAGTGTAACTTCCTGTTGCCTTGTAAAATATGAATGGATGGTGTCTGCCTGTGAAGTCGTTTCCAGGTTCTTGTCATCATGTGACGACTGAATAACCTACAACCTTGACTGGTGACAAGAGCAAGCTGCAAACACACGTACTTGTGTATGACTGTGCAACTTGTTTTATTTGCCGCATTGATGACTGCCATTTTGTATTGTCAGAATTATAGATACGTGTTAAAATTGTGGTTATAAAATATTTTGTCTTCACATTCTTTGCCCTATAACACAGAATTGGTGGTGTGTGTATGTATATATATTTATTTATTTGAGCATTTGTATGTTAGACTGTTGCTACAGGAGGTAGTATTTGGTCTGGATGATAATTTACAGTTATATGACTTGCTGACAGCCTGGAGAACATGTCCGGTAATGTTGCAATATAAGGTCAGTTGCTCGGCTCGTAACTGCAAAAAGGAGAAGTTGATGCATATGGTTCTGTACTAGCAGATATTAGTTGTGTCTGAGAATGAACACTGATGACGGTTGTGGCACAGGAAGAAAGGAAGTGGAAATATATGAAAAATTTGTTTCATATTTGGGGAAAATAAAATTTATGAATCCTTCTGTGGTTCTTGGAACAAGTGGAAACATCACAGACACATGTGCACCCCACCCCACCCCTCCTGACACACACACACACACACACACACACACACACACACACACACACACACACACACACACGTGCGCGCGCGCGTACAGGTTATGTTGTTGAAAAATACCCTGGAATGGTGAAACTGGGATGAACAGACTTAAGATCCTGTAGGAAAAAAAGGTTTTGNTGTCCACACACACACACACACACACACACACACACACGTGCGCGCGCGCGTACAGGTTATGTTGTTGAAAAATACCCTGGAATGGTGAAACTGGGATGAACAGACTTAAGATCCTGTAGGAAAAAAAGGTTTTGAGTAACAAAAGACATATGAAACTTGATTATATCTGCGGTAATGATTAATAAACATGCAAACATTTGTGTTGGTGTTTAATGGAATAGTAACTGCTGTGTCACCCCAAGCCTTCCTCTTAGACCTCCAAGCACTAGCAAGTGGCTCTTGTTCTTCGCCTTTAGGGCCCAAGGACTTGAGAGCAGTAGATCAGGGTAGGTGATATCATACAGTGTCGTGAAACATTGTGACAGAACAGAAGGGTGATGTGATCCTTTGAGACTGGAACGTGGAGGAGTCAGTTCATTCTTGAATATAAATTTGCTTGTTGGCAGTTTTTCTTAACAGNAAATTTTAACTTTTCAAAGTTAAACACCCCCCCTTAACAAAAAATCCCTTTAATTAATTTTGAAAATTAAAACACGGATTAAGCGTTGTTTTTTAGGCCTTGTTCCCCCCCCCCCCCCCCCCCTCCCAGTAAGATTAAAGATCCGCTATGGTAAGTAGTCCTCGATGATCTTGTTGAAATGTTATGGATACTTAGCGCCAGCAACATGATTAGTAGATGCTGATGCTTGTATGCTCTTCATGTTGTGCAGGCTTGTCCAATTCTAGAATTTCTCAAACCACCCTTTACTGGCATGGAAGCTTCCCCCTCACCCTGCACTCTGCATAGTGCTGCATAAGTGGATGGCCTTGTTCATCACCACAGCACCATTGACCTTTCTGTGTCAATGTAGTAAGGCTACAAAGTCCATCGTGAAATTGTTGAGTAAAACTCTGTCCTTGCCATTTCCTGCATTTACTGTGTATGTAACTAATATCTTGTTGCATCTCCAAAAAGTTATGCCTTGTATTTGCCAAATATGTGCTATGTTTCGTAGCAGATATTTGTGTGAATAACTGTTTTCACTCATGAAATGAAACAAGAGCTCTGAAATATCGTGATTAACATTTGTCATCGAAAATGCAAGTAGCATCAACACAAATTTTTAATTTGAGATTAACAATCTAAGCACAAATAGAAGATGCCAACTTTCTGTAAAATGTTTCAATTCAAAGTGAATATTGGAATTGTACCCAAATGAAGTATCTGGTTTGTGCTTTTAAAACAAAGCACAAACCAGATTATTAGATTAGGATGTAAAAAATCATTTTGTTTATGGTATTGTGGTATTTCTGTAGTATTGTACCCTAAATAAAAATGAATGGAGCTGAGAATGGGGGAAAGGGGTGTATGTGTATTAAGGACTGTGCAAACCAATCATACTCCTCTGTCTAACTTGACTCTCTCGGAAATCCGAGGTGCTGATACCCATGATCGACTCCCCTCCCCGAGTTATTAGCCAGGTTACGTCTATGTGGATAACCAGATTGGTTTGTTTTGTTCAGCATGTGTCACAGTGTAAATATTAGTTCAGTTGTCATTGTGCGATTTTTTTTCTGCGTCCTTTGTCACCCCGTTTGTCGCACGAGAGTGCACGTTCATAACTAAATATTACCACCGTGTATTTCTGACTTTATTGTTTATTGATTTCCCATGGAGGCCTTCCCATACCCCCATCAATCCCATGCAATATAAAATTCCCCCAAAGCGGGCTGTCCGAACGCGCCGCTCTCGGGGGCCGTACGTCTTGTGTTGCTGGAAGGTTTTAGTGTGTAACTCAGAATTGGCTGTCTTATGGATAAACGCTGTTATATTTTTCGACATTGATGTTACAGTTTTCTGTGGTCTTTCCACTTTTTCTCTTTCTTTTTTCTTTCGTTCCTTTCTTCCACTCCTAATATTTATTATCTCTGAAGTATGCGATTAGTACGGTACCCAGATATTGCTGTAAAATAAAAGGCTACGATTTTAAATAGACCGACAGCTTAATTCTGCTTTAAGGGAGATACATGTGTAGACAGAGATAGATTCAGACAGTCAAATTGTATTTGCTTAAAGTAAAAATCCTGTCAGTTTTGGATGTATGTACTTCGTTCTGTTCTTAACTACGGAAGGTAAATAATTCAAAATTGTGCAAGTCTTATAATGGCATTTTGTTGATTGCATTAGCACGTAACTGAATTTTGTAAGATGCTGATGGATGTTTCTTTCGTTCTTCAACGGTGTATGCTACTTCTGAAGCACAGCGACTGCTATTTTTTTTCTTCCAGGAAGCGACTCTATAATCGCTCATCTGCTGCGTCATCACATTCCCAAAATGAAAGTAACCGATGTGCGTAAGAACATTACGGCGTACAGGGACATGGAGATACATATTCTTGTGCACTGGACCACCACGTCAGGTTTAGCGGAACTCAAATTCACGTTCCAGCCGCTTTATCACCTGAGGCGCGAGTTCCCGGTAACTTATTTTAGGGAATGTTGGTGTGCCACAGAGACGTTCTGGGCGTGGTAACCGACCGACGAGGTAACTCCACGTAACGGGATGTAACGAAACGCACGTCATTCTGCTAGATGCGAAATTCACCGCCTTTTGTGAAACATGAAGGTACATTACCGGAGTTGAAAGACACAATAATACAGTCTTTGTTACTGACAGTTGTCTTTGCATACTGGCCTAACCCTTCATTGTGAGCCGGGGTAGCTTAGTGGGTATTGCGCCACTAGGCTACGGGCCGTACGGTCCGGGCTTCGAGTCCCGGTATGGGAAGGCGACTTTTCTTTTCTACAAAACGTCCAGCTTGACTGTGGGGCCAACCCAGCCTCCTGTTGAATGGGTACCGGGGTTCTTTCCCGAGGGTAAAGCGGTCTCTGCGTGGAGTTAACCACTCACGTCTATCTGCTGCCGAGGTTAAGAATGAGTGGGGTATAATTCTGCTCCCCCTCTATGCATATTCATGGTGTGCACAGGGAAAATTTGCCTTTACCAAATATTTCGTTGTGTAAATGTGCGTGCCATTTCAAAGGTTAAATCTCGAGACTGTGAACAGACAAACTTGGTCAGGCATTTCCTATCAATGGGTGTTGAGCGCCAACAGAATAATGACACGCAACGAAAACCGAAATACTGGACAAAAACCCTACTCCTGCCATTTTATCCGTTCTAGGTCTCCCATAGATCACCCTGAGAGATGAACCGGGAAATTCACTTGTAGAGCCCACTGTACTGATAACACGTAAGAAGTTCAAGTCAACATTTTAGACAACTCTTGAGTGCAAATATTCTCTGCCAGTTGTCCGAGTGCTTCCAATTAGAGCCGAATTACGTTGTGTGGAGCGACAGATGGAATACGGACATGCTGAGTGCAACAGGTGATGCGTAAGATCGTATTTTGAAAGCCGTTAACGCCTTACGCAACGACACTTTTTGTTGTCTGGGCCAATAGGAAAGACTGTGATTTCTAAACAAACTTACTTCGAAAACAAAGGTTTGGCAACGAAATGGGAAAATAAAACATTAATTTATTTGCAAATCCATGTTTTCCGTTTTTGACAACCCCCTTCCAAGTGTAATGATAGACACGCTAAAACTTTCCAGGAAGCCTGGAATTGTGACGTTGAGTTATACTAAGTTCTTCATGTTTCCACAGCGTCCCTCCATGGTAAATGTGTTATGTAATGCATAGAGCGATGCATTTGTTATTTGCAAGACATCCACCACCGCCACGGCAGTAAAAGTAGGCAACATGTGTCAAGTAGCCTCATCACGTCATTGTGTATCAAATGTGAACTGACAGCGATTCAGTGATTGTTTTTGGCTGTGCAGTAATATTCGTGTGTCTATCAAAGTGGTTAACGTGTCGTCTTATTAGGTGAGACTTGAGGTCACAGTCTTTTTGAATGTGACGCCGTGTGGTTTAGTACCAATGTCTTTGAGGAACCTGCTACCCCCATCTCCTGCCTTGAAAATCGATATATCAGGTTTCTGAGGAACGTCGGTACGTATCAAACTACGCGGCGTCACATCCCAGAATACCTCAGTCTTTATGCCTTGTTCTTGTTTAAAAAGTTTATTAAATGTGACCATAGAAGATAAACGTAATATGCTTGTAGTTAAAGGAACTACACCTAAGTAACTGCGTCATTAGGTTGTAAGAAGTAAGCAATTTTGTTATTTCTGTTCGACTTTTTTTTAGTGGTGAAGGGCCCCGCAGGAGACGCTAGGGACGCACCGCAGCCTTGAGGCTGCTTGTGCAACCCTGTGAGGAAGATGATGATGATGATGATTATTATTTTTTGTCCTTTTCCTAATAATGGAGCACTGGTGGAATGAAATTGACAGGGGAAAACCGAAGTACTCGGGGGAAAACCTGTCCCAATGCCGCTTCGTCCACCACAAATCCCACATGGACTGACCCGGGATCGAACCCGGGCCTCCGCGGTGGGAGGCCGGCGGCTAACGGCCTGAGCCACAGCACGGCCTCTGTTCGATTTATTTTACGAACATCCCGGTGAAGGAGCGAGTAGTTGAGCTAGTAATATGTACCGTTATGTTACTTAACCTTTTAAAGCCTAGCGGTAACTTTACATACTATCAGGTTTAACATTAAAAAATTCTACGTGGTGCCCACATTGCGTTTATGTGTTTTGTACGGATCTCAGAACAAACAGCAACTTTTGCCTTATAAAACATTAAGAGACTGGTTCTTATAACCGAAGTGGAGAGTGTTTACAGCGCAGTACGCACTGAGTCCCTATACAAAACAGATACGCTTCGTCTTTAAAAGGTTAATGATGTAAAATAATTATTTGCGTCTTTTTCGGTTTTAATAGTGGCATGGAGATTGAGCAGTGCAGTCTGAAACTGAAAGTGAAAGAGTGGAAGGGAGGATGACAAGTTGCTCACCCTGGCCCTCCCGTGCCTGCTGACCCAGTTCCCGAGTGTCACTGGACAGCGCGGTACGAAGTTGGCGAGTGTTCGTTCATCTTGTCGTCGGGAGCGTCGACACGTCTTCGCATCACAGTGGACAGAATGCTGCCAGGTGAGAGTGTGTGTGTGTCCTGCGGCAGGGTTTGGTCCGGGCCGCGGACGGCTGCTGCTGCTGCTGCTGCTGTGGCGCTGTGCGAGTAATGTTCAGAAGTACACTGTCGTGTTCTGGGTGCAGTAGAACTCCAGATCTTCCGTCTTGAGATCAGGGGATGCCGTGCTCAGTATTGTGTAACAGATCGAAGGGGTGGAGGAACCAAATGAGCGCCTCTTCTGAAAAGAGCGCTGTTTCGTGCCCTCTGATTTTCAGCACAAGTCTCACTCGGGGCATGGAGTGATGGTGGTGGTAGCAGCAGCAGCAGTAGTAGTATCAGCAGTAGTGGTGGTGCTGGTGGTGGTGGTGATGAGTCAAGAGATTATGGTGTTACACAAGAGCGCCTGCAGGAATTTTTGCCAGTTGGTGCACATTACCTGTATGCAGAGTGACCAATTTTTTTAATTGTCAGTGCTGGACAAGATAATTACATATTTGTCGTTCAATTAAAATTATTAATTAACCCTTTAAAGACGAAGCGTATCTGTTTTATATAAGGACTCAGTGCGTACCGCGCTGTAAACACTCTCCACTTTGGTTATAAAAACCAGTCTCTTAATGTTTTATAAGGCAAAAGTTGCTGTTTGTTCTGAGATCCGTACAAAACACACAAACGCAATGTGGGCACCACGTAGAATTTTTTAATGTTAAACTTGCTGGTACGTAAAGTTACCGCTAGGCTTTAAAAGGTTAATCAGATTAAAACTGCAGTAACTGTACGAAAGCTGGTTTTGTTTTGTAGACATTCTGTTGTTTGATTTAATGAGTTATTAAATGTCAAAATCCCAAGGTGATGCAAGTTCACCACCTTGCACCTCGCTGACGGTGCCCCTGGTGGTGGTGGTGGTGGTAGTAGTAGCAGCAGCAGCAGCAGTAGTAGTAGTAGTAGTAGTAGTAGTAGTAATGGCACGAGCAGGGTCAAGACACTTGTAGTAATGGTAATGACGAAAGTAATGAGGGTGTGATAGCAGTAACAGCTGGCCAGGCTTCCTTACGCACGGCAGTTGCAGGCTGTTATTGCGGACAGTTTGCTCCGTGCGCAAACTTTGGTGCCGGCTGCTTCCTTACATCACTGCCTGAGAGTGAAAGTGACGCTGCAGCACACGGGCGCAGCTCTGAGCGAGTGCTGAATGTCGCCATGCCCGCTGAAAGTGTCAAAACGAAACCGAATTACTTACAGGGAATGTGACCAAAACTGTGATCTGTGGGGCGGTGGTCTGTTCTCTAAATGGGTGACATTTTATAAAACAAGATAAAGCCGGACAGGCTGGCTGAAACGGTAGCGTTTCTGACTTGCGCTCGGGACACTCCCAGTTCGAATCAAGACAGAGACACTGACCATCCACACTGAAGTTTTCTGTGGTTTCGTCAGTGTCTGTAGACAAAGGTGGGGACAATACCTAGAGGCCTGGACCGCCCCCTTCCTCTTGTTTTGCGGTTCACATTTCTGTCGTCCAATCATGCGACGTTGCATAGTCTAAGTTGCTGACAGTGTCATTAAATTTACAGCCATTAAACAAATAATTCGTAAAATGAACGACTGTTAATCGAGCAGAGTTCTTAGAGAAGTCCAGAGTTGAGGGTTCCCACTACACCGGCTTGCTCGGTTAGTGGTACTCCTGTAATCTTGCAAGCATAATAATTCGCTCATTGCGTGCTGCCTCCAGCTGTTTGACAGTGTGGAGCAGGTTCTTCCAGTGATAACAGTTTTTATATGCGTGTAGGTAAGCAAGTATGACCAATGTGTTCCAGTCTGTCATCTTGATATTTCTGTCAATGGATTTTGCATAAGAACCACGTAAAGAATAAAATTAACCTGAATTACAGTTAAAGATACGGTTCGCACCGCGCAGTAAACACGTTCTGTGTCGGTTATGAAAAGTAATTGGTCAATGCTTTATACAGAAATGATTGCTGCTTGTTCTGAGTGCCATACAAAACGCGTACGTGTAAATGCATTTTGTGGACAGAGCGTGGAATTGTTGAATGTTAAACCTGTCGATACAAACAGTTAAAGGGTTGGCCGGGTGAGTTGTGTCGGTAAATATATTAACCTTTTAAAGCTTACTGGTTACTTAACGCACCAACAGGTTTAACATTCAACAACTGTACGTTCTGCCCACACTGTATTTATGTGTTTTGTATTTATCCCAGAACAAGCAGTGATTTTTGCCCTATATGACATAAACCGATTGGTTCTTATAAACGAGATGAAAAGTGTTTACTTCGCGGTACGAACTGGGTCTTTAAATAAAACAGTTTACACTTCGTCTTTAAAAGGTTAATGCTGAACTCCTGATTTCGTTGTTACGTCATACACATCTGCATCGACAACGGCCTACTTCTGCGAGTTAATACCAGCAACTCCATTTTGTCTTCACCTTTTTCATACGCAGGCAGCTGCTAATCTCTGCCATTAATGTTGAGCATTACGTCACTGTGATTATGTACTTATATCGTGCTTACGTGCTTGGGCCAGTACCTCGCTCCTGACAACTGTTCTTTGCCCATCATTTGTAACTATAAGAATTTTGCAGAAAATATACTAGGCCCTACCTTATAAAGGATTTAGGTGAAAAACTGTATGAAATATGTAATAGTGTCAGTTGACATAATGAAGGACTAAGAGATAATAGAAAGTTTCGTAATTTGTAGTCCTAAGGCGATTAAATCAGAATATTACTAAAATGAATGTTGAGAAATATGGTGTGAGAATGAGGACCGCATTCTTCTGGGTAAGGACAGGACCATCAGCGCCAGTAGGATTTTTTGAAACGTCGTGCACATTACCTGTATGTAAAGTAACTAGATTTTTTAACGGTCAGTGGTTGGCAAGATAGTAATATAGTTGTCTTAAAATCGTCAATTAGTCCTTGGACTAAAACTGTAGGAATTGTACGAAATGTATTTTTGTTTCTGTAAATTTTTATTGTTTGACTTAATAAATCATTAAATATAAAATCTGAATGATGTCGAAATCCTCGGTACGGGCGCTGTTGATAGGGACCATCAGCGGGCTCTTTTGAACCCGACAATGAACCTTGGGGATTTCGAGAAGGTCAGTTGCTTCACTTGCTCAGAAACGATAACTTCTTCCAAATGACTCTGGTCCGTGGAGTTTGTTACCGGTATGTCACTGTATCAGTAACTGAAGGTACTTCAGGCACTAAAGTGATGATGTGGGTTAGACTTCTGACCGGTAGAATTTATGTTTCTCTCCATCGTCCAAATGGCGTCTGTGTGGGTACTGGGGGTTCTCTGTCGGTCTGTCACATTGTTTGTTGGTTGTCTGCACCACAGTTACGTTCGATGGCGTGTCTTGTCTCAGGTATGTTGGTTAACCCTTTAAAGACGAAGCCCATCCGTTTTATATAAGGACTCATTGCGTACCGCGCTGTAAACACTCTCCACTTCGGTTATAAAACCAGTCTCTTAATGTTTTATAAGGCGAAAGTTGCTGTTTGTTCTGAGATCCGTACAAAACACATATAAACGCAATGTGGGCACCACGTAGAATTTTTTAATGTTAAAGGTGGTGGTACGTAAAGTTACCGCTAGGCTTTAAAAGGTTAAACGTGACATTTCGAGAGTAGAAGCAACTTACGAAATGTGTATATCAAGTGGAGGCAACTCACATAATGTCCCGGAGTGGAGCGACAAGCGTGTGGAGCTGGCCATTCGTCCCCATCGAGCACCGAGGTTAAACGTTTGAAGACCGAAAACAATGTGAAAGAAATTTTCTATCCAGTGCTCCCCGCTTTCCGAAAGAGGATTTGCTTTGTCTGAAGGTTCCCAGGTTACGCCCCCCTGGCCTCACGATAAAAGTAGAAGAAAATGAGTATGGAACATTGGTGGAATTATACTGACAGGGAAACTGAAGTACTCGGCGATAAACCTGTCCCAGTGCCACTCTGTCCATCAGAGATCTGACATGGACCAGCCCGGGTTCAAACCTGGGCCTCTGCAGTGAAAGGCCGGTGACTATCCGCTTGAGGCATGGCATGCCCTTGAAGACTGATATTCTTCTACATTATGTATGAACCTTAAATTCGTACCTCACAGAGAACATCTGCACTGCAAAGACCAGCCGATTAGTGCTGTGTAGGGAAACAACTGGTGTTTCTATTGACAATCCAACAAACAAACACATGGCGTGTACAAACTGCAGGATGTGCTTAATGTATACAGATATCTCTGCACATGCAAATACCTCTGGGCTTTTTGAACAGTTAAGAATGTGTTTTCTTTACCTCCCCTGCCCTCCATGCGTTCGTGGCGTGTTATTTACATATCCATTACTTGCTTTTCCTTGTATTTATGAAGTAATGTGGATGCAAATATTGCAAAAGGGGAAAGTATTAACGGTTTGCTAGTGTCTGCTAGTGTAACTGTCGTGCGTATTGGTTGCTGTCCTCTTTATGGATAACTTTGTGTTCAAGTAGCATTTTAAAATGTTTCCACACAGATGAGTACTTTTTAAGTACAGATATTCCCTAATTTTTTCAAGTCATATTTGTCAGTCTATATAAAAGCACGAATCTTAAGGGTCATCAAAATTTCACACCGAAATTCATTCTAACTTCCCATGTAGCGAAGTCGTTATAGCTAAGCTGACAGTAGTCCGGCTAATCAGCAAATTTCCCGACATGTGTGGAACCCGAGGGGTTTTTACCTTTTCCACAAGAGTCCATTTTTGGTCCTTGCGCTGAGCCAAACAAATGAAGAGTCCACAAATTCACACTGTTTCTTTTAAGATGCCATCTACACCTAAGTTCTGTAAATATTCTCGTCCCATCAGGTTTTGTGACTAAAAGTTTTTGAAATTTTGACTCCTCTCATGTGTGCTGCAACTGCTACAGTACATGGCCGTACAGTTGAAATGCCTACTTGATTTAAATGAACGTTCCATTTCTAAAAAGAAAATATTGCAGCAGCTCTGCTTTATTAGACAACTTATTATCGCAAGGACCTGCGTATTTTACTGTAGGGTTAATTATTATTTTTAAATATTTCCGTCTCGGTGCACGGAATTTAATAACAGAAAGAACGGAAAAGCAAAATAAATGTGAGGCACAACAGTGTTCTTTCTTAATAAAACAAACGTAGTAGACGAAAAATTAACTGCCATAATTTTTACGCTACAAAAAAAAAAGGATATACATAGTCAACATTATATTGTATGTATCGTTTCATAGCTTAGATCCGATTGTTGTCTGTACGTTTCCTACGTCTTGTAGTTTCTCTGTAAGTTTCCAACAGTTTCACTTTCCTCTCGAATTTTACGGTTGCTGAACATTCCGCTATTTGCTATTATCAATTTAGCTACGGCGTTCTTTGCCTCCGTTGGACTCGTCTGAATGCTCACTTCCCGTTTGAACTGGTTCTGTCCGTGCAGTACCTACGTTATGAAACTGCTATATGGAATGGCTGTGCCTGTCCAGATAACAGGTACAACTGTCCACGAACACGTCATGACTGTGTATGTGGGAGTGGAGATACAGGTGCATCCATTCTTAACCTCGGTGCTAGATGGAGGTGAGCGGTCAGTTTCACGCCCTGGCCGCTTTACCTCCGGTAAAGAGCCCTCTGTACCCGTTGAATAGGAGGTTGGGTGGACGTATTCAGGTACTTCGCAATTTAAATAGGACTAGGCCAATTGTGAACTTATTTAAATATTAAATTTCAGCTGTCGCATAAGGTCTCGACTGATCGGAGCGATGGGCCTAACACTGGAGTGTATTTGGAAGATACTGAGTTCGAATCTTGGACTGTTCGTCGAGTGCTGTGACTGAAGTTGCTGATGTTTTCCTCACTCCATGCATATGCATATCGATAAAATACGCGTATGTTTAACCCTTCAAAGACGAAGCATATCTGTTTTATATAAGGACTCAGTGCGTACCGCGCTGTAAACACTCTCCACTTCGGTTATAAAAACCAGTCTATTAATGTTTTATAAGGCAAAAGTTACTGTTTGTTCTGAGATCCGTACAAAACACATAAACGCAATGTGGGCACCACGTAGAATTTTTTAATGTTAAAGCCTAGCGGTAACTTTACATACCACCAGGTTTAACATTAAAAAATTCTACGTGGTGCCCACATTGCGTTTATGTGTTTTGTACGGATCTCAGAACAAACAGTAACTTTTGCCTTATAAAACATTAATAGACTGGTTTTTATAACNCACGAAGCATATCTGTTTTATATAAGGACTCAGTGCGTACCGCGCTGTAAACACTCTCCACTTCGGTTATAAAAACCAGTCTATTAATGTTTTATAAGGCAAAAGTTACTGTTTGTTCTGAGATCCGTACAAAACACATAAACGCAATGTGGGCACCACGTAGAATTTTTTAATGTTAAACCTGGTGGTATGTAAAGTTACCGCTAGGCTTTAAAAGGTTAAACACGCTCTGATGTGGGACTTCGTGTTGTAGAGCGAATGACATCAGTTGCTGCATAGATATCGATGGCGGCCCCCGCTGTGCAGTAGTCACTTGCCCGTTAGAAAACCGGCTTTCCATATAAAGACAAATTTCGTACCATAATACATCTAAAATAATGGAAGTACTGTGTGTGGACTATGGCGGTAACGGCCCTGTCCTACCCCACTGACCTTCCCTCCTTGTCATACGAGTGTTCACACTTCGCCTGTCGGACGTCAGGAAACGGTTTCTCGTGAAGTTTTATAGTGCACGGACTTGCAAGCGTCCATATGAGAGGAGCAAATTGTTCGACAAAGGGTAAGCCGATGGCAGCGCTGCAATAAAAAATACAAGGAGCCGGTACGTGCAGATCCGAGCGACACACTGCAGTACTTATTGCTGGCAGTGGGTGAGTCCAGCGTTGACACCAAATTAGTTTTTCATTTACTTGACTCGACGCATTCCTCCAGACGTCGGCTTTGTTGGTCTTTCCTGTCCACATACATCAGTCCATTGTTAAACACAGTTCTTCTATCAAAATGAATGTACGCAATATTTTTCGACGGTACGTTAAACGGTAAATGTTTACGTTACGTCTGACAACTTTCAGATGTTGCGGGCCCTCAGGCGCGTTATTTCATATCGGATGTACAAATCTGAGGCCATCTGTTCCCATGATCATTCCGACCAGCTCCGAATGGATACAAATGTTCGTCGGAGAAGATTTTGCGTCTTTTCTTCCTCATGAAGACGTTAAGTCTTTTACTGTTTAACCTTTTAAAGCCTAGCAGTAACTTTACATACGACCAGGTTTAACATTCAAAAATTCTACATGGTGCCCACATTGCGTTTGTGTGTTTTGAATAGGCCTTCGAACAAACAGCGATTATTTCACTACACTGCATTAACTGATTGGTTTTTATAACCGAGACGGAGAGTGTTTACAGCGCGGTACGCACTGAGTCTTCATATAAAATAGATTACGTTTCGTCTTTAAAGGGTTAACGTGCAAGTAGACCGACTGCAGATGAAATCTGCAGTGAAGATACGGAAGTTACGCTTGTAGCTTCATCAGTATGATATGTAGTTATTTTCTAGTTTTATTCGTTTCTGTCTAGTTGGAAGTAAAAGTTGGCTTTATCGAGTTGTTTTTATTCCCCACACAAGTGTCTCCATCTGGTGCCTTGGCCCTGTGCTGTGTGTTCGTCGTAGTGTCGCCGTCTCACGGGGACATCCTGAGCGGTGTGCAGTTGGTCACGGAACTCAGCAACAGCCTTGTGCCCAAACTGTTCCAGGTGAGTCGCACAACTCAGCAACAGCCTTGCAGACACAAAGCACCAAATTTTGATCGGAGATGTACAAGTGTTACTAACACACAAACTGGAATCCTGCCTAATAATGTGTTAAACCGGAGCTGGCAGTCCCTCTATTTTAACTGCCGGTCCATTCCACCAGCTGAGGTAGACTTCAATAGCCGCACATCATTATTGCCTCAAATTTGTAAATGTTCAATTTATATCTCTCTTGTACATAAAGAAAGTTAAGGAAGGCGTACATACGTGTTGACTTGTGATGTTCCCTTGTGTTTTTGAATAACTCAATGTACAAAGTTTATATCATTCTAAACACAAATTCTATTTTACTTAATATAACGACATGTTTCGGCTTAGACTAGGCTATGTTCCGGTTCACAAACAGTTTTAAAAACCTGTTGAGGTAGTCATTAAGTAAACTGCAGATAATAAATGTCTATATAAGAAAGTATCGTATGAAGTCGTATGGTTATCAGTATATATAACACGCATACCATATTCAGTGTACTGGATTAAATTAGACACTATCTGTCAAGATGGAAAGGTCGCTCAGGTTGTAAGTTTTGAGTCCTTTCCCTTCTTCCTCGTATTTGGAGTTCTGGTGTGTCTCCTCTCGTATTAGTCAGGCCCTTAATGAAGGAGCCAACATCTACCTGACGATAAAATTGGTTTTGTGATAAAACTTCCCTAGGTGATACTTTCCTCCCCACTTTTTGTGTCTGTAGGCCTTAGCACCAGGCCGTGAGAACCTCGTGTTTTCCCCGTTTGGCCTCGCCACGAATGTCGCCATGTTGCTAGAGGCGGCTAATGGAAACACGGCCAAAGAAATTTTCAAAGCGCTCAATTTGTCACCAGATTCCCTCCCTGATTTGAGAACTGGCTTCAAAGTGTACTGCGACACTTTTGAGGTAAGTGTTTGCATAAACCTTTCAGTCTGGCGCAGCTGGCTCAGGGTTATATTCAACAGGAGACTTTAATATTAGCGGTGTCGAATGTTTTCGCTTAGCTTAATCACGTGACTAGTAATCATTTTTACCACCGCAAAGTTTAGGTCTCTAATTTTTAATATTTGGCCTCGCGTTATCCTATGTTTCGAACATTTTCAGTCGCATGATTTCGTATGTCTTATGTCTGTTGCTTGCATGATTCTGTAATAAAATCACACACGTAGGGGATTTTAAAAGACACGCAACAGACAAATCTGTTGGCGCCTTGGGAAGTTTCCACTGATGCAGAGAGTGTTCTACTATTTCTGCAGCTGGTCTGATGAGTCAACGAAGTAAAGGGAAGTCGTAATGGCTACGCTGGCAATGGCGTGACAGGCACCGCCGTCTATAATTTGGTTAAAGGTAAAGCGATATTTTGTGCAGCCTACTTGGAAGAGTGGTAAGCTCTTGCACCGCGTTCATTTCGTAGTCCATTGCACGGGGCCGGACTAAGAGGTGGGCAAGCCGGTCAGTTGCCCGGGACGCCAACCTATAAGGGGCGCTAAGACCTTACCGTAATCATCTTAAATGTGGTGCTAGTAAACTCATATTTCCACAATCGAAAGAAATTCGCCGAAAATTATCCGCAATCTGGGCACGCGCCCTCAGAAAAGTTTAGCCAGCCTTGTCTCAGGCCAAAAATGTTTGAAGAAAATCGATTTGAAGGGGCGCCAAATTACTAACCTGCCCGGGGCGCCAACTTGTCTCGAACGGGCCCTGCCATTGCACACCAAATTTCTGAAATTAGCCCTCTAGCAATCGTGCATTTTGAATGAAGCTCGGTACTGTACTTAACGTGCCCTTTTGTTAAATCTCTTGGCCCCATGAAATGGAAGTCCTAAAGCTCTGGTGCAACTAAATTTACTAGGCAGCTGCAGAAAACCCAGAGGCCGCTGGCTCATTCAACACGGCGCTGATGGTGAGCTCGCAGCCCTTGTTGCCTGCTTACAAAGCCACACTGAGCAAGTTCTACCGTGCCAACATCACACAGACGTCCACGTTCGACAACTTTACAGGTATATTATTATCATCATCATTATCATCATCGTCAGCACCACCACCACCACCACCACCACCACCACCATCATCATTATCATCGCCATCGTAATCATCTGTCTACCCAATTCATAGTCTTCGGGGAACTGGCAGTCTGCAGGTCGAGGCGTTTCCCGCTCGTAATGAAACCAAAGGTTCTTCACCGTCTTCACAGGAACCCTACTGTCCAATCTTGATCCAGTTCAAATCACCACATATCCTAAAACTGTATGTCTTATCTCTGATATGTTAATTTTATGAAGATGTTAGTGCCACAGACATTATGGCATTTATGACAGGATGACTAGTGAATGATGAATAGAAAAGGATTTGGAAGGAGGCGGTCATGGCCTAGTCGAGATACTGTCCTGCCATTTGCCTGGAGGGACTAAGGAAAATAAACTCTGCATTCAGGTTAGCTGATGTCCCGACTGAGAAATGGATCGTACATCTCCATGATACAAACCCGGAGATATGCCGCTTTATCATTGACGTGGATTACTGTATTTCTGTAAAATCTATTTTAATTTTGTATGCTCGTCTGCAGAACTTTGTACGGAACGTCTCGATCGAGTGGTTGGCACACCTGCTTCGTATTAAGCAGATCCCGGGTTCAATCGTCGGACCGGGGACCGGCCATTCTGACATGTTTTTCGTGGATAGTCATCCCACTCGTGCCGGTTTTCCCGGACGGTCCTGGTTTTTTGAGTTCTAAAGAGTTCTGTCCCGGTGTCCCACAAAATGCTGTTCAGGTCACCAAAAGGCATAGGTTTTTGTGTCATAAAAATAGGGCATTTCCGACAATGGGGACGAACATTTTGAGTTTCTCACATTTGGAGAAAACATACGTGTATATAGGGGCAGGAGAGACTTCATTCAGCCAGGAACAAGAAGCAACAGGACGGAGAGGAAGGTGTCTGGATTAGTGAATATAGAGTGTAGGCTCAGACTGCGAAGGGCGAGGAACGGACATGTAAAGGAAAATCAGTAAGCGAACTGATTGCCTCAGTCTGAGTAGTACTATCGATAGTATTACTTTATCTCTTGTATCTCGAGCTCGTTACTTTGTTATATGAGTTACCTCGTTTGTAGTAATAGTACTAAATGACTCTGATTTTATCATTGCGTTACAGATTAATAGTTTTGTATTGTACCTCCCCCCCACCTAAATGTTATTATTGTCCCGTTTTTTGTTTTTTTATGAGATTCCTAGTCTAGGTTACGTCAGTCCTTACACGCAAATGACGAACCAGATCCTCAAATGACGTTACAAGAGCTTCTTTCATTGTCTGTGGTTATCTTGTCGTGCAGGGGTATAGAATCTGAGGTAATCACGCCATTTTAAATAGAATATAAGTAAATAAACATATGCCTAGGTCTTCCAGATTCTCTGCTCTCTTCCCTTCAGGGAAGCCCCAAGAAGAGAACTTTTTTAACATTACCCAGTTGTCAAGTACTTTTCATTTTGAAGCCCAAATTTTTGTTGAAATTGGACATGAGTATGAATATGAGTATGAATGAGTGTGGGTCGAGCCCTTATGGTCCACATGCATGTAGGCCTTTTGTAGCTGGCCCTTTGTGCCCCCTTACTAGGCCCAAGTCAGAGCCCTGTCCTTCTAAAGAAGTTCCACACTGCCCCCAGACTCAGACCTCTACTGTCCTTAGGGTCCATGAAAAAGGTTCCCAGATAAATATGCCTGAGTGTCGCCGAGGCTTCACACTCACACAAACACATGGGCTGAGGTTTCCTGCCCAGCCCCATTACATATCTCTCAAAAGTCCCCAGAAAAGAATCCCCCTTCCAGGTTCCCCTTACAGAGCCCCTACATAGAGAAAGATGCTCCATCTCCAGAGCCCTCTTTGCATATCTTTCAAACCCCCAGAAAATAACCCCCCCTCCGGGTTCCCCTAACGGAGCCCCTTCATAGAGAAAGATGTTCCGTCTTCAGAACCCTCTTTACATATCTTTCAAAGTTCCCAGAAAAGGAGCCCCCCTCCAGGTTCCCCTCTCAGAGCCCCATAGAAACAGTGGCTCCATTCCCAGAACCTTCTTCTACCTATCTCTCGAAGTTCCCGGTGGAAGAGCCCCCCCCCCCCCCCCCCCAGGTTCCCCATCGGGGCCCCTGTGGAGAGAGATGCTCATCACCATGGCCTTCTATACAATTCTCTCTCAGTTCTCAGTAAAGGAACCTCCTTCCACCTTCCCCATGGGGGCCCTACAGAGAGAAATGCCCATCACCAGGGCCTTCTGCACGTATCATTTAGAAAGCCCAGTAAAGGAGCCCCCCCTCCAGGTTCCCCTCTCAGAGCCCCCATAGAGAGGGCTGCTCCATCTCCAACGCAAGCCTTTACTCGTCTCTCAAAAGCCTGGGAAAAGAGCCCCCTACCTGGTTCCCCAACGGGGCCCCCATGGAAAGAGATGCCTATTCCTAGAGCCTTCATACATTCGTTTCGTTCATTCATGGGGAAAGAAATATGGTCACAATCCACGAAGCCCCACGTGGATGGAAGGCCTACATACAGTGGGATGTGGCGTTGTTCCCCAAGGGGATCATTTTGGACACTGCTGTTGACTACCCCAATGCCACGCAGCCTTTGGCACGATTCCTTGGGTAGACCAGAGCCCTGTTAGCCAGCATGAGTTGTGGTAACCCTCTACAGGTTATCCACACCTGTTACCAGAAATTGGACACAAAGATGTTGATAAAACTCAAATCCTAAGGATCAGGGTGTTACAGAGTGTATTATGCTGTAGTTGTAATGTGCAGTTCACTGCAGTGAAGATGACTGAGGGTGTTGCAGGGGTGCGTCCTGCAGCAGTGAGTCTGGAATTGAGGAGTGATTCTGGAGTAATGAGTCACTGGAAGGATTACGACCAGCTGGCAGCTTTCTCCTTTCTCTCGCATGAAACAGCAGCACCATTTCATCGAACGTCAGCAGACACTATACCTGTACCCATGGTGCCACAGGTCGGACAGTTTCGTGCAGGCAGAGTTCACCAACTCAATGCCCATGCTGTGGAACTTCCCCTACAGGTACGTAGCAGTTATCTGGAGCTATACATATATGAAGCATGTGCATCAATTAGCTCCATTCTTCTGGGTGAAAACACTTGGCCACATGATATATAAAGATGTGAATGGGTCAATTTTTTGCCTAGCTTTTCATACAGCACATAATCTCCTTCTTATTGCCCTTAAAGTACAAGACTGTTATTACTATTAGTATGTAATACTTGCACAGTAAGTTATCCCCACCAGGGTATGCCTAACCCTCACGTCCTCCTCCTTTGCACAAGCAAATGCTACATCTTGCCACTTATAGCACAGTTATTCTTTACATTCTGAAAGTCCATAACAGGAAGGAAGGAAGGAAGGAAGGAAGGAAGGAAGGAAGGGAGGGAGGGAGGGAGGGAGGGAGGGAGGGAGGGAGGGAGGGAGGAAGGAAGGAAGGCAAAAACCTAACAAAACTTAATGTTTGAAATAAAATAACATTGCATCTGCTTAATGGCTATGTCATTGAGCCCTCTCCAGTTGAATGACCAGTGAAAGGTTTGGGCAGTAACTCTTAGTCCTGTTGTTGGAATGACATGAAGGGTGTACTTCATTTCTTAGCCAGTGGCATTTCACGTTTAGTTGCTCACAAATGGCAGTGATATTTCTTAGATACAGATATAATATTACAACAACAATCCAACAACTGCATGGATCAGAATCTTCTTTGAGAAGCTGATAATTTGTCACCTACTCTAGAACTTCCTGGAATATCTCCAACCTGGGGATTCATGACTGTGTTCACAAGAGCACACTTCTGGATGTTATCCTGAGCAGTAAGAATCCAACTTTAATTTCAGCAGTGGTATATGGTCATAGTCGTGACCAAAAGTTTGGATATTGTCCATCCTGTACGGTTAAAAACTTGGGTTTGAGAGACAAGGGGTTCACTAGCTGTTTCTGATGGGTATATCAGAAGAGGTTTTATTGTTTTCCCATTCCACCTGATGTCAAAGGTTGGTCTACCCTCTGAAATGTTGTGGGGTTTTCAGCTTTAGATACTGGACAGTGTCCATAGTTGCAGTTGTGACTAGATGAAACCAGTTCATATACTAGATCCCATCCAGTATTATCTTACAACTTATGACTCGATCTCTGGATGGTCTTTTCCAGTTAGGTTCTTCTCGACAAATGTGTTGAATGTGGCTGTTTTCCCCACATCCCCGCAATCTCATCCTCTCACGTGTCCATGATAAAATTTAGTCAGTCCAACTGCTAGTCTGTCTGGGGGTACCTCCAGATGCATTACTGCTGTCATAACTAGCTGTACATTATTGTTTGTCTGCAGGTGGGCACGGTGACCTTGTTACTGTTGGTACCAGACTCGGCTGACAACCTGGATGAACTGCTAGTGAAGCTGTCAGCAGTGTCACTGCAACAGCTAGTGCAGGAGTGGCTGCCATACTCTGAGACCTCCGTGTCTCTGCCACAGCTCACCATCATCAGCAGGGCCATCAATGTCACACCATTCCTCCGCCAACTTGGCATCCGATCTGTCTTCAATGCCACATCTGGGGATCTGAGTGCAGCCACAGTCGCCCCAGCTGTCCACGTCAAGTCTGTTATGCAGGATGCATTCTTTTCAGTGTCATTTACGTCTGTGAACTCTGTTGGATCTGTGTCTACAAACCTGGGTAAGGGTGTCAGCACTGTCCTGATTACTGATACCATAACACAACTTCTGATTGGTTTCTGGAAAATTACAGCTCAAGCACACAGAAAGCAGACAGCCTGTAGCATAATGCAACAGGCTGTTTAAAAAACAGATTGTTGGACTTTGATCATTTACAATTTTATTATCTTTGTAAATGTAGACCTGTATAGTATTTATATAATGTAGGTATATTCATAACTATATACTTCCTAGTCCTTTATGATAAGTTGGTAAGGGCTCAGCTGGTGAGAAAATGTTTTGCCTTCTGTGGGACCATATAGTTCCTTAATGTGTTCACAAAAACTTGCCATTTCCTGAGCCAGATGAATACAACCCACATCCTCACATGCAAGTTCTTCAGGTCCTGTTTTAATATTGTCATCCCATCTAAACCTAAGCCTCCCAAGTGGTCTAAAACAGATTTTATATGAGCATTAAATCAAGTTTCCCATTTGTATAAACAAGGAAAATTATAGTTTTGCCAATTTAAATCTTTGTTGTTTCATAAAAAGGATGGGAAAAATATAGTCATTTTAATAAAACCATTATGCATTTACATTGTATTTCATAACTGAAACTGGAGAAAGATGTAGGGTTTGCATAAACTTTTTTATTTTTCCATTTGAGCAGCATTCATGGTGAGACTCTTCAATGTGCTTATGTTTCACATACTGGTATCTGTGTCGATCATTGTTAGCTCTCTTCTCTCTTCCAAAATAATCTAACGGCCAAGTTATTAGCACTGTGTACTTGATTGTCACATTGAAATGTAATGTTTTGTTTGTAGTTCCCAAGAGGCTGAAAAGGGCAGCCACAAATCTGGTGGTGGATCGCCCATTCCTCTTCTTTCTTCTGCACCGAGACACTCAACTGGTGCTTCTGGCCGGGAAGGTGCAAAACCCAACACAAGTTCCTTAAACTACTGTAGTGTGCTCATTGAATTTAAGATAATGTAGCCTATATAACATAAGACGACTGCTGGACCTGTGTTCATCCATGGAAGTATTGTTTTAGGCTGGTTGGGTATCCAGTCTCTTTTGTATTATAGCACTTCATTTGCTATTGCCCTCCTGTTATATAATTGAATATTTGACCAATTTTTTAAAAAAAGAATGCTTCTTTATACACTCATGTACAGCAATGTGTAGCTATGCATATCTTAAACAGGAACAAATGCTATGCTTATCCTGCGCGTGGATAAAAGAAAGAAGTAATAATGTGAATTCAAATGTCCCATATTTGTTTTTTCTAAAGATGAATGCAGTGATCTGGTTCAACAAAACATTATAAAGTCCCATATTTCGTTTATGAACAACATACAGTACTTATCGTCAAGTGATTTGTACAAAGTGTAACTGAACAAAATATTGTCATGGATTGATATGCACCAACTAATGCATTACTAAGAGATTATATTAACCTTTATACATAAGCCCCTGCATACGTTTTGACGATCAAGTTGTCATCTTAGTGAGTGTAAGTAATCTAGTGTTTTTGACATATGATTGCTTACGTGGACTTTGCACCAGTGACCCCCTGAAGATGACGACTTGATTGTTGAAACATATGTAGGGGCTTATGTATAAAGGTTAATATAATCTCTTAACAGTGCATTAGTTGGTGCATATCAATCCATAACGAAAATGCACAGTTTGAATAACATAAAATATTGTCATGTTTATGACACATTTACCTTACTGAACTTAAGCTTCATAACTTGGGTTCTGCCACCCCAGGGTGACAGTAATTGGTGAACCACTGCAGCCTGATGACCGCCAGTAGGGTAGCAAAGGAGGCTGAACAGACACAGGGTGTCAAAAGAGACAGATTGTAAATAACCTGTGTAATATTTATGACTAAAATAAAATAACTGTGATGCCAACCCTGACTGCCCTACATGCCAGTAAGCATTGCACTTTTCATGAACAGTTCAGAATGGTCAAACATGTTGTTGTGAGTGTATTCTGGGCTGTTTGGATGAAATATTTGTACTCTGCTTTTTTTGGGGGCGGGGGGCCGCATAAACCAAATCTAACACTGGCAAGTAACTCATCCATCGACTGATGAGTGAACTGATACTGATGCAACCACTTCACACACAGACATTTTCATTCTAGAAACTGCAAGTATATTTGCAGTACCAGGGTGCCAAAAGCATTAATTATCGGGTGCGGCATGAGTAGGTACACTGAACTGCATTACACTGACGACTGCCACAGTTCCATCGAGCTAATTTGCCAAGTTGTGATAGCACTCCTTTACTATCTCACAGCAGTACACCACCATTCTGTCATCCCCTCCAAACCAATGGCTGTTGATGCATACGTCACTTTCTACCATATAGACGATGAACCCACTGGTCGTTGCAGGGAGCCGTGAATCCATACGATTGCCTTTGGTGGCCCCTTCGCATCATTTACTTCGTGAAACCACTGTAAATATATAGTAGGCAAGTGCTGCACAGGATTAGCTATTCTTTATATCATTTAAAAGAACAAGAATAATATTAATAATAATCGTTTTGTGTAATTTAATATATTTCCATCAAAAGCACTGCAGAAAAATCTTGCACGCAATAAACAGCAAATTCTGTTGGCAAGAGGGTCGGGGAAAGAGGAACCGTGGCGTCTGTTACCGACATCTTTTGCCGCAAAATAGTTTACACTTCGCATTTTTCACTATAGATGGCAATAGTACAGCCACTCGCTCACAGGCATCGCTCTTAACCTGTTAGCGTGATGACTGACAGAGATCCGTGGGTTCAGTGCAAGACTGGTAAATACTCAAGACTGCTCCCACCCGGCCCCCCGCGAAGGTCAATTCATACCTATGGTCCTAAGAGTCTGTGCTTATACTGGATTATCCGTGATTTGTTCTAGCGAATGGTTTAGAATGGTGTGTTAACGGTGTGGTTGTTGCATTCTATGTTATAACATTTTTATAATGCCGTGCAGTGTCTGTATATTCGTGTCAGGTGAGTAATCGTATTACAAGGCACACGCAGTTTTCATGATAACGGAGTCTGAAAAAGTGACTGCTGTGCTTTCTGCAATACGTATGGATGCTGTTTGTATTTATGTCGACGTCTGTAGGAACGACGAAGGTGAAAAATAGGGTATAATGTAGAGGATACAGGATAAAAGGAAGGGAAAATGAAGTGATTTGAGTGTCACAGAAGACCACAGTTTCACATGTTGGGTACGTGGTTACGGAGGTAGTAAAAAATATTTTGTTGTGAGCCATGCTGGTTGCGTTAAAAAATGTTCGTAGGCTGTGAAATTTTCGAAGACATATTGATGTTTAAGAACATGCAACATGTGCACCTGTGTCAGTAATCAGAACATAGAACTTAATGTATACTAGTAAGCATATCCATTTGTTGTATTTATGTGAGTAGTTGACTCACAGATTACAGTACTGTGCTGGGTCACTGTAAGTTAAGGAATTGAAAATGATCAAACCCAGCCTTGCTTAACATAGAAGAGTGTGAGTTGGTATAGTGTCAAATGGCGATTTCTTGTGTTTTCTGACCTTGTCAGTATGGCCTGGTTTGGTAGGAGTGATTCAAAACCACTACTTATGCATGACAGCACTCACAAACATGGTAATCATGTGGTGTCATTCCATTTGGTCTGGCTTTTTGAACTAGATGCTTGATATTTCACTTTTGGCGTGCCTAATAATGTTACCACTTTAAAAGTGTAAAAATTATTTCCCCTATTTCCCACACATAACACAAGAGAAATTTTTATACACTAACACAACAGAATGCTATGAATTATATCCCATTCACAACATTTTTAATACTCTGGTACAGAGAATGGAAGGTGTATGTTTGCTATTGAATAGTTACTACTATTGGCTTTGTATTGAGAGTGTTGTTGGGAAAGGAAATGATGTAATTGGGAAGGCCCATGACTTTTTCATCTATAGACAAGAAATTCATCAGTTTTTGCTATTAAGTGACCAACTGGTATAATGGCCTGTTGCTTCAGTGCCACCTTTGTTGCATCTGACTTAGGTATTCACATTAAGTATAATATGTATAGCATCTGTGCTCTATGTGATGTATATCCTGTATAGCCTTTGTCACTGCACAGGATGCATGGCAACAGGTAGCAGAGCACTTGCCACCATTTCAAATTGCCATGAGTTGGGGTTTGTTGTAGTTCAGTCTCATGCAGTTAAGATGAGGTTTTTATTCATCATGCTACATTGGAATTGGGCTTTAGATCAGGAATTCTTTATCCTCACAAAGTTTAAAACAATGATGAGAGTACTTGATCATGCACTCTGCTAGTGAGTTGAATTTCTGCACTGCTGGGTAGAGGAAGGGGGCCAGAATTCTTAGTTTAATCCATTTGCACATAGGCATACTGGTTAGGGCAGGCATCATGAATTGAATTGCTGCACTGCTGGGCAGTTGTGCTGGGGCAGGTCTTACAAACTGAAGTTCTGCAGTGGCTAGGGCAGGAGTATGACTTGAATTTCTATGCTGCTAGGTGGAGGGGAAGAGTAGATACTTTCATTTGAACAGTACAGACCCAAGGCAGAATGCTTATAGTAGGAGGAGTGTAAAATACCAGGTTCTGTGTTGGACATGGGAATTTTGAACCATAGGAGTAAGGCTTAGACACAAATATGATACTGGCCACCCTCAGCAGAGTCTTGGGTAGGGATTGTGGTTGAAAACCCTGTGCCATGGAACTAGGGTAAGGGACAGAGCTGAACACCAGGCATCCCAGGTAGAAGGTCTTGAGAAGGGTTCTCACACAAACACCAAAGACCCTTATCCAGGCTGGGATAGGAAGTTTGAATTGCACAGCAAGGGATGTGGGATAGGGCATGGCATGCCAAGGACCCTTGATGGAGGATCTTGTGGCAGGTGTGTGAGCTGAATACCATGGGGCCTAGGGAAAAGGATTTTGGTTGAACAGCACTGCACTGCCTGTAGGGTGAGGCATGTGTCGAACACGAAAGACCTTTGTTGGATGGGGCTCGTGTAGGGGTTGTAGGCAGGAGGCTGTGGGGTGGGCTTCTGGTTTGAACACCACTGCCCCTAGGTAGAGCTCTGGATTGAAACCAACAACTCTTGCTGGAGGGTGCTAATGCAGGGGTTGCAGGTGAGATCTTTGGAGTGGGTCTGTGGGCTGAACACTGTGTAATGTAGGCAGAGGATCTTCAGTAGTTCTCTTGCATGAACATAAAGGACCTTTGCACATATATGGAATGTTAGGTAGTGAGGAGGCTGCTGGTCATTTGTAGTGTTTATGTATTCCTGCTTAGAAGTAGCCCCTTAGAACAGCAGTTTTGAACCAGGTGTATGTGAACTATAACTGCTGCATTATTAAACATAGGATGAGAGGGTCTGAAAAGTCTAAACCAGTGGTGCACAAATTTTCCAGAAACCTAAAGGCATTTGAGGAGCCAGAAGGGTCACATGAAGGACTGTTCATCCTGAGGATCCACGACTGCAGAGTGTACCGTATAAAACGCAACCCAATAGTGTAAACCATTTATTTTGTTTTTATTTTTTAAAAGATACTAAGTATGTTTATATGTGATATTATTTGTTCCATGCATTGTGACTATAATTACACATATACACCAACAAATGCATGCTATTTGTATAGAACCACAAAATCGTCCGTATACATGAACCCTCCTACATGTTTCAGCAATAAGTTTGCCATCTTCAGGGGGACATCAATATAAAGGAATATAAAGTTGTTATGCCCAATTTACATATACAGTGTTAAGAAATAATGGCAGCTATAAATATAAAAATGTGGATACTGTAGATAATATGATTCTGACATATTCTTGACTAAAATTCGTCGATGCGCCACTTGCCACAGTTTATGTCGTCTGTGGCTGTATGCATAGAAACATCAAGTGTTGAAGTCTTCAGTCCAAAAGATCAAGTCCCTTTGCCATGTATTGATGTGTCTCATGTAAGAGAGTGTTGTGTACATGGTTTTGTATAAATTATATGCATTTGTTGGTGTATGTGTGCGATTATACTAAGAATGTGTTACTGTGTAATTATTTTCCCCTGCTTTCTTGAAGACAAGCATTCATCCTTTGAACCCTGTTTTTTTTTTTCAACTTTTCAAAGAGTTTGTTGGTTAATGCTGCCAACAGCCTGTTAATTATGTTTAAGGCTGTCCAGGTTTTGTGGGATATTGCTGTAGACTCTTTCTGCAAGAAATCCCCACAGAAAAATGTCAGGTGGCGTAAGGTCTGGGAATCATTATAGCCAGGCCATGCTGGGCAATGTGATCATCAAAGAAGTTCAGCAAGAAAGCTGTTGTTTTCACAGTATGGGCAGTTACCCCACTTTGCTGAGACCAGCAGTCATGAACATTGTTTTCCAGCAGAGCAATGAATTCGGTCAAAAGATGTGTACAATTTTCTGCAGTAATTTTCTCTTCAAAGAACAGTGGTCCCAGAATTTGTTCTTGAGACACTGCAACCCAATTACCACTCTTTGACAGTTGCAGAGGATTTTCATGCAGTTCACGTGGGTTTTCAGCACTCCATATTCAGTTGTTTTGACAATTCGTATTTCCACGCAATGGGAACCATGCTTTGTCTGTGAAAAAACAAATTATCCCGTCCGTAACCCTGCTTGTTAAAAAAAACACGTCGATTACAGACTTACCGCGAAACATGTAGCCAACAAAACTGAAGGCAGTGTACTTGTGACGTTGGAAGCATCTATTGTTGCGCGGGGGGGTTAGCTTCTTACATGCTGATATCAGTATTTATACATGTCTAAGCTTTGGGTTTCGTCTTATACGGTACTTTCCATATAAGGTGCTGCGGTACAAAATGGAGTCGCCGCGATGCCCGTCCGCATGATACAAATCGGCTCCCTTTGGACGGATTTCCGTGAAATTTCGTATTGGATACTTTCATTAAAACCTGTTAAGCAAATTCAAGTGCCTTTAAAGAAGGACAAAAATATCAGGCACTTCTCATGAAGGCAGAATACATTTATGATAACTCCGTGAGTTCGTCTGCCAAGGAGGAGAAAAACTCAAAACACACGTTTCAAATCACGTACATTTGATGGAAAATCGTGCTGCTGATAAGATAATTACGGAAAATACAGCAGAGCCAGACAAGCCATAGATGAACATAATATAGCACAAAGAAGGTTACATATGCAAGCTGGGTAATCAAGACAGTAGCACGTATGATAATGTTTAACATGTACTGCTTCCGCCCTGATAAAATTCTGATGTTAAGGTGCATTTTGCATGACAGATTATGGCGAAAATGCATGCAGTCGTAATATTGAATACTCATTTCTGTACACTTGAGTATAATTACATAATATAGGACCATATTCCGTAGATTGAGAGCTGTTGTTATGTGATGTAAAAGTGACGTTGACTTCGTCTGAAGGTGTCATATTGCTGCGAAGGTACCGAATTTTGCTTGCGAGGTATGTCATGCGTAATTGAGGAAAATAAAAACGTGCAATCATAATATTTAACATTTGTTGTTTGTATTTAGGAATATGATACCTGATAAGTAGGTAGATCTTGAATATATGTATACATTCTATAAGAAATACTGTTTGTAAGTTAGAATTTACGAAAGATTTTTTTGTTCGGCGGACGTTTTGAGGTTGTGCAAGACCAATAAATTTTACAGAGACAAATTAAGTGTAGACATATGAATAATATTTTTTGTCGAAGAAATAAAACACCCTGCCCTGATAACAGTAATAACATTTTGTAATATAAGAGAAGAAGTGTGACCCCAGGATCAGGCTGCCTGTAACCAGTTATGATCTGTAAGAAATCACAATCGTTTATTGAGTTTTGTTTTATTTAGCAGAATAATTTAAAATGCTTTGAGCCCAGAAAACCAAAATTTTTCGTTTCCAATTTTGTTTTCCTGGACTCTGTCATCCGGGGCAGTTGCGTAACCCTCCAACCCCCAATCCAGGATGCAGAGTTCCAAATGCACCTGAGTGTTATGTTATATGTACATTTCCTATCTTGTTTTGAAGTGAGAAAGTCTTGAAGTGTTGTTGTGCTTGTAATATATAATTACACGTTATTTGTGGGAGAAGTGCAGCTCTAGGGAATGGGAATTAGTTTGATTGAATTGTAATTAGAGAGAAAAAATTAGCAGTGCAATGACAATGAAAGTACCTGGGTGAAATGCTGCTCCAAGGCAAGGGGTTCAATGTAGAAGTGGCTGATCTCTGTGTGTTACTGCTTGGTAGTTGTATCCAGTAATGCAGTATTGTTACACGACATGGGTTTATATCATGACAGGCTTTCACATTTTTTAAATGTGTGAAACACAAGTTTGCTGGTTTTGACTAACTCATGCCATCAAAAAATAATCTTAACTTTATTCATACTGTGGTGATGGTAAACTAATGGAGACTGGACCATAAGTCACAACTAAGAATATCTGTGTTTGTGTCTGTAGTGGAATTTGGTTAGAACATGTTTCGGCCTGAATGGGCCTGTGTCAGGTAATACAGAGTATAAAAAAATGCTAATTAACATTGGTGCAATTGCAGGGCATTTAAATTTAATGAGATATTATTTTACATTGAAGGTATGATTTTAAGAGGGTTGTACGAGTATAGTAATATAGCCTTAAAGCTACTGAAAAGTAAGTGGGAGAATATCTGGGAACCTATATATATCTTGGTAAGTTTGCTGCGCTGTACAAACATTTTATCTTGAAGGATAATTTAGGGCAAATACAACTATAGCTTATATTGTGGTGTTGGATGGGAAGTAGTTAAGGGATCTTGTCTTAGAGCATTCTGTAGATATGAATCGTGATAATCAGGTCAAGTGCTGATTAGATGAAGAGTATATTGGAGGGGGTTTGGGTTCTGTATAATCTTGGAGATTAGTTGAGGGTTCTTATTTTGTGAGCAGTTTGTAGATAAGAGATATGTTTAGGTTAAGTGCTGACTGGATGATGATTCTGTAAAATAGAAAATGAAAAATGGGCAAAATATATCATGTGATGGCATATGTAAGTAAAGGATTAAAATGTATAAGCAGAAATTTTGGGGAAACTTACATTTTGATATTACTATATAACCATCTTAAAATAAAATCTTCATTGTAATATGAGATCTCCTTGAATTCAAACATCTTACAGTTGTGCAACAACTTCTTGATATTTTTGGTGTTCTTTATTACCTGAGCATGTCCTGTTCCAGTTGGTGGAACATGTTGTAACCAAATTCCTGTACATGTGTAATATACATTTTCAGTTGTGATTGACGGTCCATGCTCTATTATCATAAAAAATTATGTAAGGAAACTGTAAATCAACACTTTTTTGTTATCTTTGTTTCTCTTTCTGTGCGAGGCATACCAGTGAATGTAGATACCACGTGTTACTGAATTTAAAATAGTTATGTTACCTACATCAGGAGAAACTTGTGTTCTCAGATTGTGATTGACAAAAATAATAATAATGCAAGGTAATAAATACAGGAGTGAAAAACGAAGCAGTCTTTTTGAAATTCTATACGCATATTACAGGATGTGTGATGGTGCAAAATCGTGCATCCAGATTTGAAATAATTGTGTATGAATTAATTTGAAAAATTACTTTACTTTTGTGAACATACCCTAGCTGACTTCATCATTATATGCAAGTGTTTGGAGTCTTGTACCATTCTTACTACTAATTAACATTGTTACTATTTGTTGACAGGTGTTAAGAGGCGTAAGAGATGAGACTGATGCCCGAGCTGACAAAGGATGCAGTAATCCAGGACTGTGGAGGCTGCATATTGGCTTGCAACTGAATTTCACGTTTGTCTGCGTTTCATCTTCCATGAAAGGTCGTTGGGTATAGTACTGCGTTGAAATGGTAAAGATCACTGATGTTTGGATGAAAATCCTGTCGTATCTTTCGGTGTGAGAGATGAAACATTAGTGATAATTACAATTTTGACATGGTGTTGTACAAGGATCCAGGGTGTCATTCCTGCCTGCACATCAATTCAGTCTGAGAGCAACCAGCAAGTTTCTCCAGTTCGCAGGAAATGCTGGGAATCTGTGAAAAGGGTTGGTGAATGTGTTCTTTGTTTTGAAGTTCATTTATCAAAGTTATGTTTATTAACACTTAAAGAAATTCAGAGTTTTTGAGCATTTCTTGTGATATGTGTGTGTTTTGAGACTTACAATTTGTGACATGTAATTATTATTCTGTTGGCAGATGTGCAGTGACATTGGTGAAGGGACAGCTGTTCACATTGCTGAAGGCTGTGCAGCATGAGTCAAGAAGAAGGACTATGGAGTGTCGTGATTTCCACATGGCCCATCTACTGGGGACCATCTTGGAAGACCCCCTGTTCTAAGGTATACATATGACAGAAATTTCTTACCACTATACGTGTATCCATTGCTGAACCTGTATTGTACGTAGAGAGTGGTGGATGGGCCTCTTGGCTTGACAGGCAGGATGCTGTTGAAGGGTCTAGTGTAGAGGTCCATGTTAGAGGTTCTTCGGTGGATCCCGGGGGTTGAAGACCTGAAAGCATTAGGTTAAGTATGTTGAGGTAGGCTGACCCTAATGTGAGGGATTGTAGGCAAGTTGTGTTGGGGTGGGGTTGTGATACCAACACCAGTGGCCCATGGCTGAGGGGCTGAGGGACTAATGTCAGGGCTGTACACACATAATCATGGGGTTTAGAGCTGTTGGTTGGGTGACAAGGAGCAAGATGTTTCATTTATATCATTATGTTTCTGATGTATTGGCATCCCTTGGGCTCTGTCAAGCAGGGCAGATGCACGCGCGTGCGCGCGCAGACACACACACAAACATCAAGAATGCAGAGTAGCAAATGCACTTGAGTGTTTCGTTCACATTTCCCACGTTGTTTTAAAGTAAGAGAGTCTTGAAGTGTTGTACTTATAATATAGAATTAGCCATTGTTTGTGATAGAAATGTAGCTCTAGAGAAGGAGAATTAGTTTAATTGAATTGTAACTAGAGAGAGAAAATTGGCAGTGCAATGAACCAGAAAGTGCCTGGGAGTGAGCACAGCTCTGAGGCGAGGGGTTCAGTGTAGAAGTGGCAGATGTTGTTATGGTATTGCTTGGTGGTTGTATTCAGGAATACAGTACTGTTACAGCACATGGGTTGCATGATGACGGGCTCCACATTTTTTAAAATTAATGAAATATAAGTAAGCCAGTTTTGACTAACTCATGCCATCAAAAAGATGACTTAAGAAAAGTGTACACCCACACTTTCTTTTTCATCTTTGTTTCTGTTTGTGTGTAAGGCATACCAATGACTCTAGATGCCATTTGTTACTAAATTTAAAATATTTATGTTACTTAAATCAGAAGAAACATGTATTCTCAGATGGTGGTTGACAAAAATAATAATAATAATAATAATGCATGTTAATAACACAAGAGTGGTAAAAGGAGCAGTCTTTTTAAGTTCTGTGCACATATAACAAGACATGTGGTGGTGCAAAATTGTGCATTGAGGTTTAAAATCATTGTATCTGAATTAATGTGAAAATTTACACTACTTTGGGAATGCAACCTAGCTGATTTCTTGATTATATACAAGTGTTTGGGGTGTTATACCATTCTTACTACTAATTAACATTGTTACTATTTGGTGATGGGTGTTAAGAGGCGTAAGAGACGAGACTGATGCCGGAGCTGACAAAGGATGCGGTAATCCAGGACTGTGGAGGCTGGACCTTGGCTGCAACTGAATTTCACGTTTGTCTGCACTTCATCTTCCATGAAAGGTCGTTGGGTACAGTACTGCGTTGAAATGGTAAAGATCACTGATGTTTGGATGAAAATCCTGTTGTATCTTTCAGTATGAGAGATGAAACATTAGTGATAATTACCATTTTAACATGGTGTTGTACGAGGATCCACGGTATCATTTCTGCCTGCACATCAGTTCAGTCTGAGAGCAACCAGCAAGTGTCTCCAGTTCGCAGGAACTGCCGGGAGCCTGTAAAAATGGTCAGTGTCTGTATTTTCAGTTTTGAAGTTAGTTTATTAAAGTTATCTTTATTAATAAAGTCAAAGATCAGGGCACTTAAAGAAAGAGTTTATGAGTAGTGTGTGTGGTGTGTGCATGCGTCTATGTGCATGTGTGTGTGAGTATTCAGACTGAGAGTTTGTGTGATATAATAATAATAATAATTCTGTAGGCAGGTCAGCAGTGACTTTGGTGAAGGGACATCTGTCCACATTGCTGAAGGATGTGCAGAGTAAGTCAAGAAGAAGGATTATGGAGTGTCTTGATCTCCACATAGCCCATCAACTAGGGACCATCTTGGAAGACCCCCTGTTCTAAGGTATACATTATGACAGAAATTTCTTACCACTATACATGTATCCATTGCCGAACTTGGATTGTAGATAGAGGGTGGTGGATGTGCTTCTTGGCTGAAAATGCAGGACCCTGCTGGAGGGTCTAATGTAGAGGTCCTTGTTAGAGGGTCTTCAGTTGACCCCGGGGTTGAAGACCTGAAGGCACTAGGTTAAGTATCTTGAGGTGGGCTAACCCTAATTTGAGGGACTGCAGACAAGTTATGTTGGGGTGGTGGTGTGGTACGAACACTAGCGGCCCATGGCTGAGGGGCTAGTGTCAGGGTTGTGCACACACAGTCCTGGGGTAGAGCTGTTGTTGAATGACAAGGACCCCTTATGTGAGAGGCTAGTGTAGGGGTCCAAGGCTGATGTTCTTTGGGTAGGCCTGTGGGCTCAAAACCAGGAAACCTCATTGAAGGGGCTAGCCTAGTGGTCCTGGTGTTGATATCCAGGGCACTTATGGCAGTGTTAGTGTATGGGTTGTGGTTAGAGGTCTTGGGGTAGGACTGTGCACTGGAAATACAGAACCCTGCGGCCATTGGAACTCTGGCTGGTTGTAGATACGGAGAAAATGTGAGTTAATGTGCTTTGTTTGTGGATTGGTAGTTAGTAGTAGCCTCCAGGTGTATAGATTCTGAGCCGCAGGGTGTGTGATTTATGTTGTAAACATCCTTTGTCACAGGTTGAAACAACCTGATGTGTCTTTACAGATTGTGTGGCATAACTTCTACTGTGGGTGGGTGGGTGGAATAAATAGTCTGATTAAAATGATATCTGAGAATCATATTTTGTTTGCATTATACTATTAGATGTAATATATGATGCAAATTACCCTGTTTGTCTGAGTATATGACACAGCATATCAGATGAACTGCCATTGCAGTCTTTGGTTTTCAGGAAAATAACAGTACAGGATATGTGTAATATTGTGCATTATTATGAAGTGACCCTCACTGTGAATTGGGGAAAATTATCATCATATATGTATTTGGGTAAACATGGTAAATTCTGTTGTAAAGCAGCATGAAGTCTCACTCTGAGACAAAGGGGTCAACTGAACAGGATTCAGTAATGCTGCTCTAGACCCTTGGTCAATGTTTCTCAGCCTGTGAGTTGTGGCCCAAATTTGGGTCCGAGAGCTATTCTAAGTACATCGTGAAACATTTATTTGCCTAAGTCACAAAATATATTTTTATCTTAATTTCATTGAACCTAGTGTAGTCTCACATTTGTTAGAAGGCTTTGTGTTGTTTTCATTTTATACTTATATTTATTTCTGACTAATGTGCGCAAAACAAAGCCGTTGGCCCAATCTGGGTGATGGCTGAAAAGTGATGAGCAATGCTGCTGTAGGGAGTTGTGGCTAGGAATGGAAAGTTTTAAATGCAGTGGAAGAGGCTGTGTGCCATTCGAAACAGTTTATTTGCAGCTTGTTATTATGACTGTCTTGTCTATGCTGCAGTGCTGTGAGTGAAGAGAAAGCTGTTCACTGTGGTGAAGGACGTGAAGTGGGAGTCGAGAAAGGCCGTGCAGTATCTTCATCTGCACTTGCTTTGGCAGCTGTGGACTATTGTGAAAGAGCGACTGTACTAAAGGTATGTGTTATCACAGATATTTGTCACCATTATGTGTATACCCTCTGTTGAATATTGATTGTAAGGTGGAGGGTTTCAGTTGACCTTTGTTGGTGGGGCTAGTGTAGAAGTCCTTTGGCGGGACCATGTGTTGAAACTCATTTGCGCTAGGTTATGGAACTTGGGGTAGGGCTACCTTTATGTCAGGGGTTCTAGGCAGCTGGTGTTGGGGTGGGGTGGTGGTTTGAACAAACATGACCGTTGGCTGATGGGCTAGTGTCAGGACTCTACACGTAGGGTTATGGGTAGAGCTGTTGGTTGAATGATAAGGGCCCTTGTGTGAGGGGCTAATGTAGGGGTCCTGGGTCATGTGCCTGGTTAGGGTATTTGATGTAGTGGGTACCCCACATTATACCGTATTTGCCAGAGTATAAGATGACCCCATATATAACTTGATCCCCCCTTCACAGTCTTTAATTTTGAGGAAAGTGCCTGTGCAGAACGTGTTTAACTTAATGCAACTACCTACTGTAACATCACCTGTACATGTACAGGTCTGAACAAGATTGTATTTATTCACATAACCCTTATATGTTTCAGTTAACCTTGACCATCCTGAAGGAGTGTTGTTAAGGCTTGTGTGTATACAACTGATGGTACTTACTTTTCATGTTGTTATTTGGTATACGGTATATTATGAATATGTTGACAAATGTTTAATTAACTTTGTGCTTGATTATAATGGACCCATCATTCATCATGTTGAAATATGAAAAAAATTCTTGTCTTTTACTCTGGGAAATACAGACTTGTAAATCACATTGCCTTCGCTTTGGCTGTTTTTATTTTGTCTGTGTGTGTCCCTCCCACAGTAGTGTTAAGTGATTGACAGAAGTTCATGACACAAAGTGTGAAGGTTTATCACTGAAAAGCACCCAGCCTTTGTATGTATTCATTTTGTGTGATAACAGATCTTAGAAGAATATGAAACTCTTGATAGGCAGTTTGTAAAAATGTAGGAAATGTCAATGTTATGGGTGTGCTCAATGTACATGTAGGTTTTGTATCTAAAATTCTGTATTATTTCCATATACAGTATAAGCTGGTTTGTCTGGCACCTCTGGGACCAAAGTATTGCTGGGTGTTACAGTTTCCACATGTTAGATTTTATGTTAGTGTACCAAGCAACCTCATGAACAGACCTAAACATTTATATATGCACAGATTGGATAGCCAGGTTTGCCATACAGAAATTTTCTGGTACATTTACTGAAGCAGAAAGTCTAAAAATTTTCAGGATGAGTCCAAGTGGCTTTCAGAAAGTTTTTATACTGCCATATAAGTGGTGGTTCTCTCATGCAAGAGGTGGTTGCAAGTCCACAGTGTGCCAGTGTGTTAGAAGTTGTGTGCAGTTTGCACTCATTGTAAATTTTCATTTTCTAGGACTGGCAGTAATCCACGTTACATGCAACTCTGGGTCCTGGGCTCAAGTTCGACTTCAGACTTGAAGACATCATTTAAAACACAGCACCTGGAAGTGTTCATACATGCATGTAGAGGTATGATTGTTTCTCTTTGTTTCTTTTCCCCTCCTAATCCTACCTTAAATCTTCCACCTTCTTTCTGTTGCATAATTTCATACTGTTTGTTTTTTCTATTTCCCTAGTCCCATCATCCTGACCCACCCACCTTCACTCTTTTTTTCTTTTCATTTCTTTATTAGTTTTACCTTCTGGCTATTTTCATTTCCCCATTTGTTTTTGTCTTCATTCTTACATTTACATGCATGTGCATGTTTTCTTTCCTGATTACTAGTATTTTATTATTCTTGTGTTTCATCTCCTGCAGCTCTTCCATTTCTTTCTTTGGTCCCTTGCTTATGATTCTTATTCCCCACCACACCTACTATTGCTTCTAATCCTGTTCTCTTTTTATATTTCTTTTTTTGGATTTTCATTCAGATAGTTTTAAACCTCTAACATTCCTACTTAATTTGTTTTTATCCTTTCTTGTTGTTTTCTTTTTTATTTTCTCTTCATGTGTTTTCTGTCCCCATTGTATCATAATTCTTGGGGTTTTGTCCCCTTATTTCCTATTGTGGCATTTCTGTTTTCTGTTCTTACCTTCTCTCCATTTGTCATTTAACTTTCTTGTTATTCCTACCAGTGCATCGTTGTGTATTTCTTCCCAGGGATTTATGTTCCTGTGTTCTTGCATTTCCCATCTTTTGTCCTCTGTCCTTGGCCCTTTCCCATTTTTGTGCATTCATTCAAATATTCTGTCCTTTCTGCTTAATTTTAATTTTTTCTGTTATTACTCCATGGAGTCTCATCACATTTTTGTTCTTTATTTATGGTCTTTCCATCCATTCATACATTTTTCTTTAGATCCACCTGTTTTATACATTTTCTCTATCAGTGTTGTTTCTATCCTACCCTTCCTGTCTCCTTAATTTCTTCTCTCATTTTTTGTTTCCTGTCTCAAAGCTCACGTAAAGCTTTATGGTAGTTTAATTTTGGATTTATGAACTGTCGTCATGGAAAGTGTAATATATGGTGTGGAATAAATGTTTTAAAAATAGCAGATTTTGTATTCTCAGAACATTTGACATGGTGTGTTATTGCACCATATCCAATGTTGGCTTAGGAACAGAGTGGACTTAAGTCCTATCCACGCCTGTTTTCTGCAACTTTCTGATGGGAATTCGAGTTAAATTTGTAGACTACATAGATCACAAAAGTAGCATGGTGGTGGAAATAGAAAGTCCGGTAGAAATTGTCGAGTGCAGTGTCAGTTTGTAGTGAGGTACTTAAAGCAGATTTTCCTTGAACTGCAAATTCTCACTGTGTTAGTAAGAAATTTTGGGCCAAAAATATATGCCAGGATAATCTATTGTGACTTCTGGCATAAAACTAGTGCCCTCTGCTCCTAAGCCACATTTCCCTACAATTCCCAATGCTGTATTACACCATTTCTTATTCCATGTTGCCCAACAGTCTCCTGTGCCATATTGCACTACAATCCCCTAAGCCATATTGCCCTCCAATCCCCTATGCCATATTGTGCTCCAATCCCGTAGGCCACATTGCTACCCATTCCGTATGCCATATTGCCCTCCAATCCCCTAAGCCATATTGCCCTCCAATCCTCTAAGCCATATTGCCCTCTAATCCCCTATGCCATATTGTGCTCCAATCCCCTAGGCCACATTGCTACCCATTCCCTATGCCCTCAAATCCCCTAAGCCAGATTGCCCTCCAATCCCCTAGGCCACATTGCTACCCATTCCCTATGCCATGTTACCCTCCAATCCCCTAAGCCATATTGCCCACCAATCCCCTAGGCCACATTGCTACCCATTCCCTATGCCATATTGCCCTCCAATCCCCTAGGCCACATTGCTACCCAATCCCTATGCCATATTGCTCTCCAATCCCCTAAGCCATATTACCGCACCATTACCAATGCCATATTGCCCTCCAATCCCCTATGCCATATTACCACACCATCCCCTATGCCATATTGTCATCCAATCCCCTAAGCCATATAGCTCTCCAATCCTCTAAGCCAAATTGCCTTCCAATCCCCTAAACCATATTACCGCACCATCACCTATGCCATATTGCCCGCCAATCCCCTAAGCCATATTACCACACCATCCCCTATGCCATATTGTCCTCCAATCCCCTAAGACATATAGCTCTCCAATCCCCTAAGCCATATTGCCTTCCAATCCCCTAAACCATATAACCGCACCATCACCTATGCCATATTGCCCGCCAATCCCCTAAGCCATATTACCACACCATCCCCTATGCCATATTGTCCTCCAATCCCCTAAGCCATATTACCGCACCATCACCTATGCCATATTGCCCGCCAATCCCCTAAACCATATTACTGCACCATCACCTATGCCATATTGCCCGCCAATCCCCTAAGCCATATTACCGCACCGTACCGTCATATTGCTCTCCAATCCCCTATGCCATATTGCTACACCATCCTGAGCCATATTACATCATCCTCATGCCATATTGCCCCCACAATCCCCTATGGCATATTGCTCTATTCCATAAGCCATATTATTACACCATCCCCTATATCATTATGCTGCATGAAACATTGTTACGAAAAGACAAACAGAAAGGAACATCAGAGTTTCAAGGCAGGGTAAAAAAAAGATGGAATGAGGAAGGGACTTAAGAGAACAAAATATCTGAGATCTAGGAAAGAAATTGGGAAGACAGCAGAGGGAAGAGTATGAAAGATGAGACAAAAGAGAGAAAATGAAAATGAAAATTGAAAGATGCCACTTACAGCAGAGTGGAAACAGTGAAGGAATAAGTGAACACCGCTTGCCCATACCAACAGTGCTTGTGTGCCCTAAGAAAAAAGACAAAGAAGATTAACCCTTTAAAGACAAAGCGTATCTGTTTTATATAAGGACTCAGTGCATACCGCGTTATAAACACTCCACTTCGGTTATAAAAACTGACCTCTTAATGTTTTATAAGGCAAAAGTTGCCGTTTGTTCTGAGATCTGTACAAAACACATAAACACAATGTGGGCACCATGTAGAATTTTTTAATGTTAAACGTGGTGGTACGTAAAGTTACCGCTAGGCTTTAAAAGGTTAAACACATGAACAGCAACAAGCAGCTGGAAAAAGAGGAATGCAAGTCAGAAAAAGAAGGTACAGAGACAAAGGGAAAAAAATAAGTGGATGAATGAATACAATGAATGGAAGACAAATACACAATTTGTGGGGGGAAGGGGAGATAATTATGAAAGAGAGATAAGAGAAAACAAGGAATGAAGAGGGAGGAAGCTGAGAATAATGGGAGCTTTAGAGTACGAAAGGAAGCAATGTAAACACAGGACACAGGGGTGAAAAAGAAAAGAAAAAACCCTGACAGGAAGGAAACTGAGCAGAATATGTATGCAAAATCAAGGGAATGTTAAAGAGGGCAAGTAAATATGAATACAGGACAATAAGGGAAATGGAACCTGAAATGCAAGCAAAGGAGATAAATACAGAAGATGGAAGAGCTCAAAAATCAAGGAAAGAAAATCATGATGGAAAGAAGAGATTGAGGGAACTATATACAAATGAGTAAAATGAGAAGGACCACGAAATGGAAAACATTATGGAACAAAATATCAGTGGTACACAATAACTTATATGGTAGTAATATTGAACCAAACGAAAGAAAGAAAGAAAGAAAGAAAGAAAGAAAGGAAGAAAGACATGATACAGTTGTGATCGCTGCCAAACAGCCAGACTAACTTGGAATACGTGAACTTGCCAACATCTTTCCAATGGCAGAAGAACAGGAAGCTGACCACTTATCTTCATACTGCTTTTGCACTGTGCTTAGTTGCAAGGGAGGGACAATTTTTGGAGAAAAAGAATTATGAAGCACCTGTTACTTTGTCATCAATACCAGCAACTAGCCAAAGTTTAAGAATTACTTTACTTACATGGTTTTAATATTAGTGTTTTAAGTCAGATTTTGATAATGCTTAACGAACAGCACCACTTCCATATGAGCACTACCATACAAGTTCCAGTGATGTAATTAATTCTGAGGATAATTTGACAGGAGAGCTGGCAGAGCCTGAATACATTTTTGTGTTATTAATCTAATCTGAAATTATGTCCTACATAAAAGTTACTGGAATCAAGCAGGTAACACAATATGTATTATACAGAATTTCTGTTAACATTCATCTTGAGATTTAGTGATGCATAAACATCCATACAGTGTGCCACTGGAAACTGATATCTTGTCTCTTGTCATCTAGCTTGTGTCCTTTTTATTTAAAGCAAACTGCACAAGTAGCAGACAGATATGTGTAAACAAAGAATGATATTTCTTGTCAGTATTTTATTCTTGGACTTGTTAATAGTGACTGACTACAAACTGGACAGCTACGGTTTGATTCTCAATAGGAATATGCAGTTTCCTGTTTCCTGCCATCTCCAGACAGGCTGTAGGGGTCCATCCAGTCTCCTCTCCAGTAGGCAGTTTCCCCACAGCATGAAGCCATCACCTACCTCAGTCTGCTGACAAATTACGAGTGAGCAGTTCTGAAGATTCAAGTCTTCTGGGATATGACACTGTGTAGATACCTGGAGGATGGAGTCAGCAAGCTGGCCTGTCGACAGTCCACCAATCTACATAGCACCATATCGCAGAAGACAGGAAACTTCACCAGCACTGCAGTGATAACCACAAACTGTTGTAAGTGGAGCTTTTCTCCCATGGCTCCATGCATTCATTCCTTGACACTAGCAAAGAGACAACTTACATGTGTCATTTTAACAGAACAGGAGGGTGTTTGATGTGCACAAGTTATATAGTGTATCTACCTGGAGAAACTTTCAAGTTCTGAAGAGGGAGAGAGGTGGTGGCTGCAAAATACTGGAAATGTCTGCATAATGTGTTGTTTGTTCACAGGTGGGTGTGCAGTATGTGAACACATGATAAAATGGGTCACAGTTGATGTCTGATGGGCTGCTATATGGCTTATAAAAAGAAGGTAAGCATTTAATTGAATGTTAAAAAAAGGCTTGCTGTTGATGTTTTCACTTTAAAAATTATTCTTGCCAAGTCATATTTTAGTGCAAAATCTGTGACACAATTCCATATAGTAAGAATGTTACTGAAAGTAAAACTGGTATCAGCTTGAGGAAGATTATAATAATATAATGAAAGGTGCCTTTTATAACTTTCTAGACACTGATAATGTTGTTAGTATAGTGTGCGGACAAGTACAGATTTCTAGACTCAGATGCGTTAGCAGGGAGGAATGGAAGTGGTACTTTTTGTAGGCGGTGGTTTAGAATAGATCAAATAGGTCATTAAAGTTTTGAGCATGCAGGGCCTCTCACAGTGTCTAAAAACCAAATTTGGGAAAATCATTTGGACTTGCCTTGACATTGGTGATTTTCCAGGCCCATTTCAGAGGTCTGTAATGTAAGGAGGGATAGATATGTGGTTATGGCAACGCAGTGAAGTCATCTTAGGTTACATGTGCAGAAACAGCGAAATTACTGGGATTTGCCTTGTGGGCACAGAGCATTTAGTATATATTTCAAATTAAAGTAGGTCTTTTGCTTTGTCACAAAATGTCCAAAATTTAAGGTGTATTCAGGTGATTGCAGAGACCCACATGATGAAGTCCATCCAGGTCCATTTAAAGTATTATATGCTCCCTGTGGACAGTGTTTCTGAATTTTGAATGTCTCAGTTGCATTTTTAACTGCATGAAATTCATGAATTGATTCCAAAGCTACTGTTTATTACAAATGGAC
This sequence comes from Coptotermes formosanus, assembly GCA_013340265.1. Lineage (NCBI taxonomy): Eukaryota > Metazoa > Arthropoda > Insecta > Blattodea > Rhinotermitidae > Coptotermes > Coptotermes formosanus. The sequence continues at coordinate 296,727 of BLKM01004979.1, forward strand.
TGGCTGTGCTGTGGGTTTACTGTTCACAGTGTAATTTAAAATATTCTCCATCCCTCTAAAACAGCTACCAGGTGTGCTGGCAGGATGGTCATTGTTGCCCCAGCCAAGTTTGCAGTGATTTTAGGAAGAGAAAGTAAGGGTGGTCTGAGGTGTACATTGGGAAGATGGTACTCATCAGTGTGCTATATTAAGGGCCATGTCACTGCCAAAAAAAGGAAGTAATGGCTTAGCACTTTATTGTAACTGAAATGACTCTAATTTGTGTGGGTCTCCTGTGGTGCTGTGGATAACTACTGGTGTTCCCCTGAAATGTCAGTAGTTACCTATCACACTACACAGTGACATCCCATAATTCTAATGTTTCTTCTTTCAGTACTTCATATTTGTGAGCAACTTACTGCCCCCATCTTCAGGAACATGTGCCCAGTGCACTGGGCACATGTTCCTGAAGGTGGGGACAGTAAGGTGTGACTGGAAATGCATTCTAATTCTTATTTTGTCTGTTCGCAGATTGGGAGAACACAAGGAGAACCAAGGAAGTTCTTGCACTGGAGAGGATATGTGCAGAGTCCCAACAAAAAGCGCGCGTTTCGAGATAGTGCGCAATACACTCTTCAAACTTCAACAGCAACATACATCACAAAATGTAAGCCACCATTCTTCATTCTCTCCTTACATCTTTAATCACTTATACATTGTACGCAATGAGCTTTTAATTCCATTGCATCTTTAAATACACTTTTCAATTATAGTTGTAAATAGTGTATTTGAAGTATGCATTGTTGTAGAACTACATGCTGCTGTAGCAGCAGCATGTAGTTCTACAACAATGCATACTTCAAATTATACAAGTTGATGTGTTTAATTGCTGTGTGTATAGTTGTGTTGAAGGAATAAAGTATCCTGTCCAGCGTTGACATATTGTTACCTCCCATCCTCCTCCCTGCAAAGCAAAACAAAAATTTGTTAGTCATTACAAAGTGTTCAAGAAAAAAAAAAAAATACAAACTTGGAAGCAGTTGGGTTTGAACCTCAGTTCTTCAGAACAGTAGGCTAGTATGCTAACCACAAGACCACAGCAGTGCAACTGTGTATGACTGCTGTTGGAACTTGGCTTAAGTTGTTCCCTTTAATACCCTGTAGGAGACAGGGGGCTCCCCTCTTGGTCCTGTGACCCCTGATGAGCTGTTCTGCTGAATACAATTGGTCAATTTCATAGTGATTCTGTTTTCTTCTTTCTGAATGATTTCTCCTTCACCCCTTTGTGTTCAGTGGTACCCACAGAGATTCTGTGAGCACCACAGAACACACAGGGGTGAAGGAGAAATCATTCTCAAAGAAGAAAATAGGCTCACTAAGAAAATGACAAAAGTGTATTCAGCAGGGGTCACAGGACCAAGACGGGAGCCCCATGACTCCCTACACTGCCGTACAAAGAGAATTTAAGCTGAGTTCCAACAGCAGTCATACACAGTTGCACTGCTGCAGTCTTGTGGTTAGCACACTAGCCTAATGTTCTGAAGAACTGAGGTTCACACCCAACGGCCTCCACATATATCAAAAGGATGAAGTAATAACAGAACTATCAGTGTACAAATTTCAAAATAACAAACAATTTTAATTTCCACATAGACATACCTACAAGCAGAATGGGATAATAATTTATTTTAGTTATGCCACTTCTAGCTGTTCCATCCTAACCAATCCCTTGTGCCTTGTTTTGTCCCTGCTGCCAAGACAAACTCCACATTCTAACAATATATCCAGCAAAAGTACCTACAAACTTCTGAGGCTGTCTTTGGTTTGTGACAGAATAATATAAAAAAACTAAAGGAACATTCAGGTATAAGCTAAATCCATTGTGAGTGAACAGGTCACACACCGTATAAAGACTGAAGCTGAAGTACTATATAGGTTATCCTACGGTCCATGAATTTTCCATAAATCTAGGAACCACTCAAGATTCTTGGTGCCGGACGGGTCTAGGATCCCCCTGTAGCCCTGCAGAGTTGCTCAGATGTCTGGCTTGAACCTCTGACCTGTTTTACCCCCAGTCTTCTGCATGGGTCAAGAAACTTGCATCACTTCACACATCTTGGCCACGCCATCCTATCATGCTGACATTTTCGTGCCCTGAACTGTAGGATGGGAGCTATTCCCAGTCCTGCTGACCTGCTTAGACCCCTCTTTGTGCCACACTGCCTAGGAGCACCACTGGGCACTTCTCACCTGCTCAAACATCAGTTCCTATTAGTCTGCCTAATAACCTGTCTCAGCCATGCTGAGCTGATCAGCCTAATACCCTGACTCAAGAGCTCCCTAGCGAGCCTGCTCAGATGCACAGCATGAATCCTCCCTCTACCAAGCAGCACAACTCAGTCCACACATGCTGGGACTCCTGTCCTTACGTGACTCTCTGTAAGTATGGATATGACCTCTGCCTGAGGCAATGGATATACCAATGTTCTGTTTGTGCCCCTACCTGACATCTTGCTGCAATGGTGAAAACAATCTGACATCACACATACCTTCAACACTGGGACTCCTCATAGACAGTGCACAGCTGATGACACAGACACCAAGTTAAGTGCACAGTCCTTCTTCATGCAGGAATTAGACATTGTTCGTCATTGGTAACAGCATTTCCAGCACTGATGTCACTCCAGGACTGCAAAGAAATAGTAACAATCACATAACACTATACAAATCAATAATCCACATCTTAGACTATGGCCAGTGAAAGAATGAACAAACATGGTGTCATTTTAATTGTCTACTAACCCACCCTCCCTACACTGCGTATCTCCCTCTGTAAATATCAGCAAAGCAATAATGCAAACACATGGAACAACAGTCAAAATGCAAGTGATAAATGGTAAGACTGGAGGCAGGTAGTTGCTAGGGAGATGTGGTGGTGGTGGGGGGTGTTCATTTTCTTCCCCACTCAACATTAATATCTGTATGTATGAAGCAAGGCACTGAGATGAAAACCCCTTTATTGAGGGTGCATTACCCAAACTGTATGCCAATTCAAGCTGGCATGATTTAAGACTTCTACATAATGCAGATCTACCCCATAATTTTGATATGACATGACACATAACTTTACTATAGGAGGCCCTCGTAGCTGGTATACAGTGAACCCAAAGCCTGATTGATGAGTTCTGTGAAGGAGGTATATTGGGAATGGCGTCTCTTCGTGCCCTTCTTTCTACTCCAAATTTGACAGGCATTCTTTGTCATTTGCAACATCAGCTCCTTTACTGATAACCTCTGCTGAATTCTCAGCAAATAGGAACAATCACTGTATAAGCTGATAATATGCCAAGTGTTGATTATTATCGTGTCTCACGATGTACCAGACAAACCATATATAGAATGCGTTTAATGATCATGCTCATATTATTACACTTTATTTAACTGTTCTTGTTTTTTATTTGTTAAAGTTTGGTTTTGTTCCTTTATTTTATGTTACTGTTACTTTTTAGTTTGATCCTTTTTTCTGTGTAGTACCAAAAAAATTATTAATAAATAAACACAAAAATTTAAGTGATATAACTCTCTTAAATGAGCAAGGGTGTATTTATTATTACTGACTTTTAAATGCAAGAACTATATAGCACCAAATTATAGCACTGAATAACAAAAACAAAAGGATAAGCGGCCTAATCTGACGTACAATCTTGCCATTTGTGTGTGGTGAGGAACATGACAGGAAACCTGTCAGGATCACCAACCTTCAGGCTGAAATTTGAAATCAGAATCTTGCAAACAATAAGGCTGGTACAGTACACATTACATCATGACATTCAGTCCTGAACAACATGAAAATGAAGTTCATTTACTTAAAGAGACATACTTACAAGTACATACGATTTTTAAGCCAGGAGAAAGGCTGAAGAGAATTTTCTGATTGTTTGAATATGCACATAATGATCAGCCTTATGTTCTGTATACAGTATTCAATGAACTGCCAAGGAAACGGTTCTTCTTACACTAAACTGAGGTTTTCACTGTGTGAGGATTATGTGAAATTACATCAAGAAACTGTTCAGCTTATTAAAAGACTACCATATGAAATTCTGATAAAGTAATTTATTTACAAACCAGTGCATTTATGTCACTTGCCAACTGTGCCATAATGATCTGCTGCAGCAAAAACATAGCACTGTTGTTTCAACCACAACTGCATTAAGGCAAGGTACAAGGTCTGGAAAGTCAAAAATTTCTCACACTAAATGTGTGTCATTTACTAAATTAAAATTCACTAAATATGGGCAAATACATTTATATATGACTTTGGCTGGGACACAAAAAAATATTCACTTAATATGGGATTTCACAATACCCTGTCAACTTTCCATTTTGGTCCCATCGTATTCACTCCTGTACACCCATCCAGTGGTACAGTGTCACAGTTCACTACATAAGCCACACCATCACATAATTAATACAGAGTCATTGTTTGTAATATTACAAAAATAATAAATATCATATATTTCAGAAGTTTAATTCTGATGTCTGAAGGATGGTGTTAATATGTGACAGACGAGACAATCTATGTACGGGACACTGGGTCGTGCAAAAGAAGTGTGATAGGCCTGACATGAAACTTGTCTGTGACTCTGATGTTTCACATTCTTGGCAACTTAAAAGGAAGCTCTGTAAGTACAATAAACATGAATTGGCAGTACATACCATGTAGGGTCAACCCGTACCCTAACAAATTCACTCCCACATCAGACTATAGCCACAGAAGATGATTTTGTCCAAGCAACTGTATCTGACCACAGTCGGCACATAGTGCCATAGAATGTGGTATGACCACACAGTTTATGCTTTAGTCACAAGAGGGTGTGTGTAGTGCCCATTTGAAAGCATTTTCTTTCCTTCTGAGCTATCCTATAGTTTTCAGAGTGCTATGAGACTGTTAAAATGGTGACAAGTGAGTGTATTGTGTTGCCTCAAGTAAACAAGAAACATAGTTTCAAGTGACAGTATTTGGAGGACAACATTGTTGCCGATATTCTTTTTCCAACGATTCTGACAGTGATTTGATTCCTTCAGACTGTAATTTGAGTGAAAGGTGTACAGAGTATGCATAAAAGCAAAAAGTCAGTCAAGTGAAGTGGCTCTGTCAATAATGTGGTGTTCCCCTCCATCCAGGGATTATATCACAGCCTAAAACAATACTGTAACTTCCAATCTATGCCTTATAAAAATTTCATTCATCTGTCTACAGCAGTTTAGACAAAAATTATATTTTAGTATTATGTTGCAAAATGAGCACACAGCGTAAAGAATGGTTGGGCTGGCAATGCAGCAAGCAACGGGGCAGCTGGGAGTGAACATGTTAAAACATGTTTTTCTGTTATAAATATACCAACAAACAGAATGATATGCCATAGCAGAAACACAGACACTGACCAAGCCAGACATATTAGAAGATAAAAAGCAATACAGATGAGATTTTTAAGGTGTATGAAACAAACAACCACAAGAAATGAGGGAGTGAGAGAGTAAGAGAGACAGAAGGGAGAATTTAAAGGATAAAATATCTTTGAAGCTACAGTAATGAAGAACACAGTAAGACGATATGGACAATTTGTATGAATGAAAGAATGAAGGAAAAAGGACAATCTTAAAGTACCATTTAAATATGAAACTGAAAGGAAAATATCAATAAGCCATTCTGGGACCAAGATGGCAAACAATAGGCTAACAAAGATGTCACAGAGGATTGACAATCATGGAAGAAAGTGAAGTGCCATCACAAGATAAGGCAGATGGAAAGGGTTTAGATGCTAGATGAATAATACAGTGTTAATGTCTATGCACACCAGCATCAGAGCTTGGCAACTCAAACAGAGTTCATGTAGTATCACATGCTCTTTCTGATCATGACAGTATAAATAGCTGTCTTTCACCTCAATTTGTGCTATCAAGTTCAAGGTGCTTTGAAATGTATCATGGGTCATCTAAATGTGTGTCAAATCAAATAGACCACACAAATTGAATGAAATTTCACTGTTACAGAAATGTCATCAACAGTATGGTGAATCAATATGTACTTCATGGGTTACTCACTTTGACATTAAAGACTCCTCTAACTGGTTTGCAGTGATGGGCAGAAACTCCTGGGTGTCCTTCCTCTGTCTCCAGTTGATGACTTTCTTTTAGACAGTACACGCAGGGGAGGTGAGGGTGATTTTCTGCATCTCTCTTGTTCATGAAACCAATTACATCTGCTGCCACTTGAGACACCAGTTTCTTCAATTATTCCTCTCCACATCTGTCAACAAATACATGCATTAGCTAAGCCCCTCCCCCATGGCATGCACCTTGATAAAAGAAAGTCTCCTTATACCTCCTCAGCTATCCTAACAGCCTAATACCAGGCTTGAGTTTCTATGCAGAATATGGCTTAACATGAGGAATAGTCCTGCCATCTAGTGACGGCTTTTTGTGCTACAGGGCAGCACATATTCCATTTGTAGTTTTGGTACGAAAAGCCGTCAATAGATGGCAGGGTTATTCCATATAGTGCTTGATGCTTAAACATATTCTGAACATAAAATCATTCATTCATTCATTCATTCATTCATTCATTCATTCATTCATTTACATTCAAGTAGATCCAAAAAGTTTGGAAAACCTACTGGATATAGAACAAGTCAAATGAATTAAATGTACATACAAATACAATCATAATTACAAAAGGATTACAATGAATATGTTACTACAATCTACATAAGATAAAATACTGAATGTGTGAATAGATATATATCAAAGTAGGTGACTGTACAGAATAAGAAACATTTAACAAACAATAAAACCAAACCAAGAGAATCTGATACAGAAGTCATTATGGGAATAACCGTCTACCTTTTTCCTTATTAACATTATACAGCTAATTGATAAAATTAATTTTTACATAAAAAAGTTTTTGAAACTGTTTTAAATTTATTTGGGTTATAAAAGTTTTTAATGTCAGAGGGGAGACTATTCAAGATCTAAATACCCAGGTAGTAAACTCCTCTTTGATATTTAGCCAGACTTGCCTGAGGTAAATGGAGGTTAGCACTTTGTCCCATATTTATACTACTGTTTTCCAAATTTACTATAAATTTATCTTTGTTATTAACTACAAATATGAGTTAAGGAAATATGTACTGTGGCTTTAGTGGTAAAATTCTCAATTTCTTAAATAGATTACAACAAGAATCTCTACTCCTACATCCCATAATAATTATGATTACCTTCTTTTGCATCCTAAGATTTTACAACTGTAAGAAGAGTTCTCCCAGAATATTAAACCATAATTCATAATAGAATGAAAAAGGGAATAACAAACCATTATCAATATTGTATGAGACATGTGTGGCTTAATGGATCTAATTACGTAACAAGCAGTGCTTAGTTTGGATATCAGCTGTTCTACATGAGTTCTCCAGGACAATGTACAGTCAATATTTATTCCAAGAAATTTAGTATGTCAGATGCTGCGTATTAATTTATCATCATAACCAATCTTCATATTAGTAGTTTGGTGATTCTTGGTTATGAAATGAATACAGTATGTTTTCTCAAAATTTAGTGAAACAAAATTTCCTTTAAACCATTTGTTTATAAGTTTGAAAACTGTATGGATGTCCTTATTGCAATCAGTGAGGTGTGAACTAGTAAATAATATGCTGGTATCATCAGTAAGTCCGCAGAGATTTGTTATTTATGATCTTTGGCAAATCATTAACTTAAAGAAGAAAAAGCAGAGGTCACAAAATAGAATCCTGTGGAACACCAGTTGGAAAGGGTACTATAGCTATGATTCTTACTGTATATTAATATTCTTTGATATCTATCACTGAGGTATGATTTATAAAGTACAGTATCTCTACCAGTTATTCCATAAAATTCCAATTTAGACATAATATGTCATGACTGACACAATCAAGCACAATCTTCTTTCCATTTTACGGTGATAGGGGGGTCTCTTCTGTCTTGTCAGGATTTGTTTTATGTTACTTGCTATAAACTTGGCCATCCATTCCTTACTAGTTGTATTCATACGTAATCCATGTTGTATAAAATATTCCTTGGTTAACTTTGTCTCTATTAAATACAATACTGGTCCACCTAATGCACAACTGTTATTCTAGATGTACTGTCTCTACTTTCCACACAAAAACATTCAACTCCTAAGACACAGTAAGACAAAGATCCACTGCTACTTGACCTACATGTTAGCTACCTCTTATATATTTTACACTTTGACATGTACAAATATTGTTATTTATAACTGTGTAACTTTTATTTTATTCTTAAGTGAATCCCTGGAGATGACCCCAGTTGGGATCAAAACTTGTTGGATTAACATATAAATATCATAATGTAAGAAGATCTAGAATAATAACAGTGCATTAATTGGACCAATATTGTATTTGATTAATAACTATGCATGGTATGAACAACATAAAATTCATCTCTATTATTTTTATATTATCCAACCCCTTCATTATTTTGTGCAATTTCCTGTTATATACTTGTACCGCCTTATATATGCATGATGATGCAGGTAAATCATGCCTATGAGGAGCATTCATCATTACTATTTTCATATGTTTCCAGTTTGCTACAAAATTCTTGATGTGTTAAGCCTGACAGTTGATTCATTTTTACTCATATCATCAGCTCCTCCCCAAACGACCACTTCATCTTCTTTACTTAAATTGTTTATTCCTCTTTTAGCCAATTGTGTGACAGCCTCCAGTCTAGATCCTGGCATTACAATTCCTGAAAACTCAAAGGTTTTTCCTAAGTTAATGAATACTTCCGTGGTACACCTTTTGCGTAGCTATTTCCTATAATGACAGCTCTTCTTTTTTGTTTGGAACGTTGTTGTTTTTAGACCTTACTAGCTTAATTTTATCAATCAAATCTTGAGGTTGTGTTACCTCCGTTTCATCGTTGAGGTTACGAAGCAGAGCATAACGATTAACAACTGCTGGTATTGGCTGGTGATATTGTGTATGTGATTTACTGCTTAGCTTACTTCTGTTAGAAGGTATTTGTGTTCAACTGCCAAATCTGTTTTTAGCTTGATCGGATTCCAAACCATGATTTACATTACTCATGTCTATACTTACATTGGAGTTCCTTGTATTGAAGTTTCTCTCTTCCTGCAACAGCCTCATAACTTCTTGGCCGAACTAAGTTCTAATAACACTTATTCTAGTTTCAGTTTAATTTCACAGCTGCAATTATACGTAGTTTCATTATTTGCACCAGCTATGTCAGTTAAAACCTGAGCCTCAACCACCTCGCTTTTCTCTGCGTCCGCCATATTCACTAACAACAACAAAGTTTAATTAATTTGTAGTTCAATTAGCAGTAATATTAATCCCCATTTTATCTGTTTGTCAGAACATTATTCAACAGAACAAAATGTAGTAACCATCGGACTGGACAAATAGTATATTCTCACTTCTCACGTACTAATTCTTCTGGTGGAGGCGTTTGCATAGCCACTAGTTCTGACATGCGATTCATCATACTCGACGCCTCAATTTTGTACAGAAAAAATTGTTGACACTTGTGCAGTTCAAACTAACCTTGCAAATTATTACATTAGTGTATTATGTATTTACAGATCACTTACTGGAAATTTTCTAACTTTTTAAATCAACTGGACTTAACCCTAAAATACTTGTATGAAGCTAGAACAATATATTATATGTGGTGACTTAAATGTTAACTTCTTACTAGACACCAATTTTAAATCCAATTATCATTACTTCTTAAATCTCAAAATTTATTTCATATTGTAGATTTTTCTACTAGATTCAACAAAAGCTCAGTCTGAGCTATGGATAATATTTTTATTAATAATTCTTGGGTTAATTCTTTTGAGGTATCACGAGTTATTAATGGTCTTTCAGATCAGGATAAACAATATCTAATTTTTAGAAATGCATTTGTTTTCAATAAATATAGTAACTCAATAAGTAGAATAAGGTTAATAACAAAAGATTCACTAACAAATTTTATTAATATGTTGAAAAATGAATCTTGGGATGATGCATTTTTCCAGAATGATATTAATTCATTTTTAAATTCTTTTTTACTATTTTTGAATCTTGCACTGGTAGGGCCCGATTGCACATCTATATCATAAAACTGACGAAAGTTCCCTCGATGAAAGTTACAGCAATCCTTCAAGATACATGTTATGTATTGCACAACACTTGTGCAGCACTCATTTTCAGAACCACAAATTTATTAACACCCATGACACATGCACAATGGGAAGTGTTATTTGACCTCCTGCTATCTAGCTCCTGTCCACTTGATTTAAAGTGCATATACAGCTGACAGAGATGTGTAAATGAAATATCACATTTTAATGCCACAGAATAGCACTTTTTGTGCCAGTGTTTGAATATGAAAAATATGACACATTTCCTGAAACTTTTTTTGACATAATGACTGAAATGGCTCCCTTAAATGCCTAACGAGGAGGACAGCTGATGTTTGATTATAAGCAGGGATATGGAGTCTCCGCTGCTGTCTCCAGACAGGCTGTGGGCCTTCCAGTCTCTTGTACTGCGGGCTCTTCTCCTGCATGAAGCTTATCACTTACCTGAGTCTAGTGCTAAGACTAAGAGTGGCTGTAGTTCTGATGATTCCAGTCTTTGTGATGACATCATGTAGAGTGAAACTTGGATTTTATGTCCCTTAAATTTACGTTTGTGTTTCCTACCCAATTCCTGCATTATATATTTAAACTGAGTATAACCTGACAGGCTACTCTCATTTGAAGTTATTTCAATTGACAATGAGAGGTGAGAAAATGAATGATTTCCAGTTACAACTCACTACCTCCCCTGTTGTCTTCATGTCATACATTTCATGTGCCCTGTCCTATGAAGTAACCCTGCTAAGTTACAGACATTGGTCCATTCTTACAACATGGTGGCATATCCTGGATCAGTGCTGCTAGCTCACCGGGTTCCTGCATTCTACACAAAAACAACATGCATAGAATGAACACACAATGCTGGCCATCAGTGTTATTAAAAATGAAGTGTACATGGTCCAACAGTGAAGCAGCAGCAACTTTAATGGATAAAGCACATTTGGGGGAAGTGAAGTAGGTTACATTTTTAATGTGATACACTAAGAATTTAGTCTATTTAATTTAAATAGCTACACAAATTTTCATTTCCTTGATTTTACATTCACTTTCAATGGTCCTTTCAAAAACTAAAACCCAGGTTTCACTAAATATACAGTGAACAGGGAGGCAGCAAGCTCCTCTAAAACATTACTACAGACTGTCAATTTATGTGGCATGATATCCCAGAAGACTGAAATCTTCTCCAGTGCCCCTGTGAGAACCTCAAAATCACAAGAGTGGAAATCCACTCCCCGCATTCATTGCTCAGTAGCTTAGCAAGATCTTTTGTTTCATTCTTACACCCAGACCTGAAATAAAAAATCTGGATCCGATTGAACATCCGTTTTGCCCAGCTCTAACTCTGATCAACAGCTACCACAGGGAAGAGAACCTGTGTCAGTAACACCCAGACAAAGAGCTACTGAAGCAGTGTCAATTACAAGGCCATGGATACTAGCTGGCATCTTGCCTGTGATTTGTAACCTTACAGTTCAGGTTTTCAATTAGCAGGGAAAAGAGGGGGCAGTGGTATATGATGCATATATAAATATACAAGTATCCAATAGTTTCTTCAACCTCTCATGGACTTATAGAATGTATGAAATAAAATAAACAAACAGTTCTTAAATTTATATTTCATATGTCAGTGAAGTGACATGCATGCATGTAACTGGTGTAGTTGTGTGTCACCAATCCATCTAACATGCTAAAATAGTTTTCAGTGTGTATGTGTGATCACAAGCACACAGCCAGAAAAGGTTATGTTATGCATACGTGGGATGAAAAATTGGGCGGGGGAGCCACACACATGATCACAGAAAATGAAATGGGTGGATGGACCTGCATTTGACACTTCTGTCTGTCACACCTCCCCCTCCCATCTCTCCCCAACAATGTAAGTTACAAAATAATTATAAAAGTATTATATGCCATACAGGCTTTGTAGGAAAGTTGAGAAACTTCACATGTTCCAGCAGTCTGAAGAAATGTTTGTGGTATATCTTTCCCTTGTCCATTTCTCTGTAAAAAATTGAGCTAGATGAGTAACACCATTATTAATCACTACCACTTGAATAAATGCCAGACCAGACACAGCAGCATCATTACATTTGCCTACTAACATGGCTCATCTGTGCTAGAAAATATAAAGTCATATCTTCTGCTTTAGTGCCACACAGCAGTAAGTACCAGTATTATATACTACTAGACAGTGCCAGTCACACAGAATTGGTTCAGAAGGACTGATAACATATTTTGGGAATATGTATCAGAAATTGTGTCAGCATCTTCCACTTTTATAAAACCTTTCCCAACAAAATATATTGCTACCCACAACATAAATTTTTCATACAAACTTACACATCAACTAATGCAATGTCCCTTTTGTCATGTCCCTGAGTATGGCAGCTGTCATCATATGTCTGAGTGGATGCATGCTTTCAGTCTGACACAGCCATTATGTTCTCAAACACAAAGAATGGATCCCCGACAGAATGATGCCATATTTGACTAGAACTGCTCAATAACAATGGTTTTCCTTAGCCTCTGATATCTGGTTTGAGGCCTTCCAATTTAAACACTACAAAATCTCATTCAGAAACGTTACTAAAACACAGGTCTAATTCTAATGGATCACAGGGCTTTGGACATTTGCAACAAGGGCACTGGCAAGCTGCACAATGAACTGCACCTGTCAGAACATGCAACCTACTGGTAGAAGCATAGTTTTGTTTCCACTTGTAACATGATGGAGTACGTCCCCATTTTAGCCTTCCACTGAAAATGTATTTTGCCCACCATCTAATCGGTCATTTTTGTGCATAACACTGGTCATGAAGATCTCAAGCCCCTAGACTTTTATCTGTGGTGGCACTCGAAAAATAATGCGTACCACCCAAAAGGTGAAACACAGGACACACTGCTGTGTCATATGTGGTATGCTACAACCCATGTAAATGGCAATCGTAATGCACTGATGCAAGCTGCTCACTTGATACACATAGGCCAGTGTGTGCACTGCGGCTAACAGTGGTCATTTTGCGCATTTATTAGAAACTCGGCAATAAAAGCTTTATATGGGCACTTGTTCACATCTGACTTTCTAAATATTTAGGTATTCATATATCACAAACCCTTGTGGATCAGACCCATCTTTATATGACATTTCTGGCTGGGAATGATATTAGGAACATGATTCTGAGATGAAACATAAAGCTGTGAATCACTCTCCACACACACACACGCGCGCGTGCGCGCACGTACACACACATTTCACTTACTGTTCAACAAAAGTGTGAATACAAAATTAAGATCTTTGTGATAACATATGAGATTCAATACATTTTGTCTCCATATGGTCAGTTACTTTCTTTTGGTCACCTTCACTCTTGGATACCCTTCATGATTCACTGTCATCCTTTTCCTATACTTCCTTGGAAATTCTCAGACCTTTTCTTCTGTACAGCATAATTACTGATTAACAGTAGTTCATGACCCTAAAGGCAAGAAAATATTTAAGCATGAACAGACTGTCACAGTTCCCCTCTCATACACCTCCCATCCCTCAGAACAGCCAATGTATTTATACAGACTGTAGCAGTGTGGCAACTCTCCATTTGAAATACACACGACAATGCTACATAGGCAGTCTCAACTGAATGCTGAATGCTCCATAATTTATAATGAGTGTGAGTCCTGTACAGTATTGTGGCAGGGTTTCTGCACAGCAGGAAAAATAAGTATAGGATGAAAGAAGGCTGGTAAATGAAGAAAAGAAATAAGACATAAAGATAAATAACACTAAAATGAAGTGAAATGGGAATAAAATCGGAGAAACGGAGTAGGAAATAGTGAACCTGCAAAGGGATGAGTGACTGATGCATATTTTCATAAACAGCATTAACCAGTTGGTCTTCATAATTGAGACAGGAGTTTCCTGTGACATAGAAACTAAATCTTTAAATATCATTCTGAAGCATTGCTGGCTTTAGGGGGTTAAATCAAACTGGTCACAAGTGCATACAAAATTTTGAATGGAGTTTCCCATGGGATCACTAAGCATAGGTGCAATAATAATAATATTACAATGGATCTGAGGGAAGTAGGTTGTAAAAACATGGAATAGAAGCTCTCAACACACGATTCAATGCCAGGGTTTTGCATGGACCATTGGGTTATATGAAAGCAGCTACAGTACAGGTGCTTGAAAATGATACCATACCATGTGGCTGTAACATCCACTAACAGTGACTTCACAGAAACAGGTAAACACAGGACTTTTAATTTTGAAGATACAAGTGGATTTTACTTTGGTAGTGATATTGAGAAACCAAACTGATTTGATCTTGCTTTGCTCAAATCTGGGACACTTAAGGCAAGTAATCAACAATTTTTGAAACAATGTTACAATGCAGCTTGTGGGGATGTGAAATGGACAGGCACAGGATTCTGTCAACTGGAAGGCTTTTGTACTAACAGTGCTAAACAATGTTCCCTCAAATATTTTGTGTGGGCCTGCTACTGCTCTGGGCAGAAAATTTTTACATGACCTGATAGCTGTGCGACACTTTAAAAGTTTTTTGTAGTATGCATAATAAGAATCTTTACGGCTAAAATTGAAAAATTCCAGCTGGGCAGCAACAATTCGGTGTGCACAGGAGCATTTCAGTTACTGTGTGGCCGCCCACCCATTCAGCTTACAGGGAACATTGGTGCTGAACCTTGAGGTTCTGTCATGAAGGCATATGGTAGGATGGAGGTATACCCCAATCCTTCTTAACCAGGCAAGATAGAGATGATTGGTCACCTTCACTTGCTGGCTGGGGGGCCCCCCCCCCAACAGGAAAGAGCTCCCACTACTCACTAAATAGTAGGCTGGGTGGGCCCCAGAGCTAGTCTGGAAACGTTGTGGAAAAGACTGAAATCTTGCACCCGCAAGGAATTGAACAAACCGTCGTTCATCCAAGCCATGAGCTAGCCCATCTCTTCAGGGATTATAACAGCACTTAAAGTAGTTATGGCAGCAGTATACGGTGAGTGATGTTCCAATGATTTGCATTTGGCACAAACTGGAAATGATTCCTCTGTGACATGAAAACAAAAGACAAAAATACCATCCATTACTTTCATGTTTATCTTCAATCACATGTCCATTTCATTTGTTTGTTGTATAATTCCACTTAAGCATGGACGATGACTACGCCATACTAGCTATGGACCCAATCTAGAAACAGATAACCTAAATTAACAGTTCAAATTTTCAAAAGGTTTTAAAGCAAAACTAGTTTAAAAACTTCACAACTCCAATTCAGGAACCATACTTAACCCTTTCCACTCCTATATTAACATCCAGATGCATGCTGTCAGTTCCTACTACAATACAACATTGCTATAAGCAGCTGCCATCTGTTGGTGCAAATCTACCTACAAGCTATGAGACATCTTCTTATAGGAAAAATTCTATTGTAATGAAAAGCAGCAACTTTTGATTGATTTCAGAATGGAAAGAGTTAAAGCTACTTATTAATCTCTCAAACATTTCTAAGGCTCATTCACTAAAAATACCATAACAGGCCATCTGACAAACACTTGATTCAAATGTCACAAACTTCTCCATTCTTTGTACAGCACTGGGCACATCTGAAGTCCTGGAGAGCATCAAATTAACTACAAAATAATATAATTATTAATTACACATAACATAAAACACATTTTAGACCTTCAAAACCATTTCCTTCTGCAACATAAACAGCCATTAAAATACTGATCAACTAAACAATGACAATTTTCATCACGCATGCTATGATAAAGTATGTATACATGTATTATTTCATATATTATTATATGCACTAGGATGTATCTATGTACATAATATATGATATAATTTTCTTTCATCATAGTACTAAAATTAAACTCATATTTGTTTAACTACACTAAACCTTTATACCTCATTGCATACATTTGCATATACTTGTACCATATTTTATGGTACAGCATTCAAGCCCTCTTACCTATACTTTTCAAAATGAGTCATTATCTACTTTAGATAAAGCTTACACTACGAGTAGTGTGAATTGCAAGGAGTATTTCAACACAATTAATGTTCATACAGCTCTATGGTGACATCTGAAGTGTGGCTGCAGCTGGATGACTGTATAGATGATCATGCCATTTTTTGGCACATGTAGAAATACAGATGCACATGTTTATGCTCATATCAGAAATGGATAAATACTGCAGTGACTATAAAATGACAAGAATACTGAAATAGAAGAATAAACTTTATAAATATATAATTCACGAGCTACCCATAATAATACTTTAACAGAAACTATAGGTTACACTATTATATGCAATGCATCAAAAAAAGAGTGCAAAATAAAATGGTACTGTGGGTAAAATGTAGGTACATATGTGGCAGTTATAACAAAAAATGTAATTCAGCATCATATACACTACCAAAACACTGAAAAGTTCAAATCATCTGTTCAATGATTGTTATATATTCCCTTTCATAATTTGTTTGTTTGACCTTTTCTTTGCATCCATGGCTGAAACCATCCACATCAGAAGCCATCCACGCCTTACACTGGCATACTTACCACACACAAGCAACTAACATGTGACAGACCTCAACAATTAACAATGGTCTGCTGTTTACACAAACACAACCTTCCATTTAACAGTTCACACAAATATCAGTTCTTGTTTCATATCCCAGTGCCCCCTTCCATCCATTAAGTATCAGCAATCTTTCACAATTTAAAAAATCTGCTTTAGCAGTAAGTTCCACAGACCATATTGAGACATAAAGAAAAACACAATACACTCCGTAAGTAGCCTTTCAGTTCATGCATGTCTCTCTCATTGTATTAACCCTTCCTCTACCAAGAAATTGATTAAGCAAGTGAGGCACATTCCGCTAGATCTGAAAACATCCATTCTGGTGGATGTTTAGAAGTCCATTTCTTCCTGTACGTAATGCACATATGTGTTCAGTGATGGCACTAGGATGTAACATTTTCTACTCCATATCTTAGGCACAGAGGTCTCTCCCTTTCTCTCACATTACTCAGTTTTTGAGACAAAGACAATTCTTGCAAAGCTTGTGGTACTAGGCTCAGTGGTAAAAGGGTAAATACCGTCAAAACGTTTGCACAGTTTGCTATCAGAGAGCAAAATAATAACACATTTTCCAATGTCCCTACTCACTTGGCTGGCTAAATTCATGAATGAAGGTTCTTACTCATTATGTTAGTACAAAAGTTGTTAATAGTCAGCACCAATGGAACATTTAATATTGAGCACAAGTGACAGAGTTGGGAAAGATTTCCTTTGCAGAATACTCAATTCGGTTATTTGACCTCACTGCCAGCAGGCTAAAGCATGTTGTGCTGTACATTCACATTAAACATAGTAGAACACAGATGAGTTTTACAAATTTCAAGGACCTTTCAAGTGACTGGTCTGCTGGATGTAAACGATTCGGAAAACAACTGTGCACATACGTTCAAGATTCATTTTTTACAAAGTGAAACCGTAACTGTTTGGCAGTCTTGTTAAGTTTTGTACTTTGGCATCTTGCAAGAACAATAGATATAAAAGTAGGATCACTGGAAAAAGAAGAGGCACATAAATTCATGAAACAAACTTTCTAGCAGGCAATAATAATACAAGGTGCCTGTGCTTAAGTAACCTCAAATGCAACAAAATACCACATGACCTGCATACAAATGGAAATGTCCTCTGGCCGAGGGTTTTAAGCATTATGTAACTCCTGTGATCACTCCCAGCCAAGCAGTATGGTATACGTGCCAGTGTTAGCTATAGAATGAGAATACTGCTGTGGTGTTCTGTACTACAATGCGGCGAATTCCAGGCCACACCCAATGGACAGCACCCTGCATCTTGTGCCACAGCCACAGCGGAAGTGAGCATGGGTCAGCACGATACAGGAGTCCACAGTAGTGTTTCAGATAGTCAGTGGGTACTCATTAAGGAAAACCACTCTTACCAAATATGACAGTACTATCCCGTCCCTTTATTACAGACTCTGGCATGTGCAAGGAATGAAGGAAGGTAAAGAGGAGTGGAGTGAGCAAGGCAGCAAGACAATGGGCTTCAGTATTAGCAAGTGGAAGGGGAAGTAAGAGCAATAAAGACATGGATCTGTTCAGAAACATTTCCCATCCATTATCATGGAATTTACTGTAGGACTATCAAACAGGATGTTAGTGTCAGAATTCTGATCACACCTCATTTGGTTAGCCACAAACAGCATGACCAATAATGCTCATGCCTATCACAGTCTTAACTCTCCATACTCAGTCTCTCTCATAAACACCTAGTAGCAAACTGACCAACATGCAGACAGAGTTAAGTTTGACAGAACTGTCAGAATTAAGTATCTCCAACACGTGTAACCTATTAATTAAACCTACAGAATATAAAAGACAGGATTTAAAGAAATGGAATTATACTACTACTACTACTACTACTACTACTACTACTACTACTACTACTACTACTACTACTACTACTACTACTACTACTACTACTACTACTACTACTACGACGACCACCACCACCACCACCTGCAGAACTCAAAATTTTTATGATATATGATAGGGATAATTCCTCTAGACTACCAAATAAACACATTTTAGAAAGAATCAAAACTAACTAGAAAAACCTCATAAATATAGAAATAAATTACTTCACTGACTCAGGTTGACAAACCAAGTCTTGCAGTACCATTCAACAGAAATACCATAAATGGAACATTCAAATAAGACTACTGGTTGAGGTGTACTGCCAGTTACAAACTGAAAATTATGGCACCTTACAAGAAAGCCTGATAAATACTGCACATAGAATAGGAGTCCAGAATATGAAAGACTAACTCATGTCCAAACATACGTGAGTGTTGATCTGAAACAAAATGTTGTCTTGATCATTTCTGATCAGCATGAAATTACGTAGATTCAAATGGGCTACACTACAATGACTGGAAAGTATGAAGTGCTGAGGATATGGAAAGGAGTGGTCAGCAATTCTTTTATGATACAATACTACTATTTGTAGGAAGAATGTAAAGAAAACCATGAAAACTTTTTGCAGAAAAGCCAGTTTCTTGATCAATATTTCAATCAAACAGGACCCAAGAGTGCCAATCACTATGTTGCAATAAACACTGAATCTGAAAAGGATATTATATTCCCCAAGGTGGATGGCCTCCATTGATGTACAGCACATAGGTGAAGCCGTCTTTACATTTGCCCTTGATAGAATAATAGTAGGGAAGAAAGGAATGTAACCTGAAACATAAATAAACACCATAATGGATGAACCCCTGAAGGCTGGTGAAAGGTTATCTGTATTTGATGGCTTAATGCTAGGTTTATTTACCAACACTTTACTTAATGCAACTTGGAAAAACAAGTTTCATGGAAGTGAACTGGACTGAACCAGCTTAGGCTAGGGCGCAATGTTTGGGTCACGTAAAGGTGGAAATTACACTTCAGGTTCTTTAATGGTAAGTTCTTACACAAAGAGAAATAAACTTAATAATACATTTTGTTTTATGGAATACCACTTGTGTGTTAGTTGACATTCGTGAGATCTCACAAAAAAGCTCACATTTTACCTTGTACTAAAGTTTGCTACTGACCGCACCAAAGATGGTCTTTAAGGTCGAAACATGTCATATTAGTTAATAATATATAAATAAATATATAGAGTGTGTGTTGTGCCAAATGGATTTCATTACTTTGTAGTTAAATTGAAACTTAAAGAGGTCTTTAGTTGAAACAGTAACTGTAATTGTCGTTACACACCTGAAATTACGATGCTCATAGAAGTGAATAGCAGGAGAATTAGTTGTAAGGACATGCAGAAAGAGGGCTTTGCAATCCACATGTTCAACAGTTGTGAGGTGTGAAATGAGATTGTCAAGCAGCAGTGAGGCTATGCCATTACGGCGGTGATCCTTGCTTACTCCAAGACTTAAAATGTAGCCAACCTCTGTTTGTTTACTGAATGACTGTGAGAGAATACCACGATCCTGGAAAGAAGAAAAAAAAATCACATGCTGCATTATATGGGAACAATAAGTTTCTCCTGTTATCTCTGTCAAACAAACGTCTGTGACCTTCTACAGATGAAAATTACAGATTGTGCAAGTGTAAAATAGTACCATTTCTGTAGGAAATACTCAGCTCTTGTATATATTTAACATATAATATGTCCAACACAACAAAACATAAAATTTATAATCATATACTTTTTACACAACAAAGCGCAAAAAAGTACTAAATTGCGCATCTAAAATTAGAAATGCTTGCGCTCCATTAAATTCCCCCTTTTAATTTGAGTCTATCATTACAAAAACACTTACATTACATTCTTAACATACCTCTCGATTTAACTTTACATAAGATTTTATTTCTGCCACAATAAGACCAATGATGATACCATCATAGACTGCTGCTAAGGAATAGAATCTGGGATTGGAGGTGATATCTTCATACCATGAATAAGGATAGTCAATAGGAAACCAATCCTGGCAAAGTGCCCGCACCTGAAACAAAAATTCTCAACACTTAAACAACTGCCGAATTGAAGCACCATTGAATGTGACAGGATAGGATGACTACAAAATGTCAAATGGGGACAGGTTTTGCAGGAATCACTACCATCCTATTTTAGAATACTAACCCATCATTCACCTACAGGAAGTATGGAAACCTATGAAAAATTTCAGTCAGAACAGATGGCTAACAACTAAGATCTCAATATGGCACTGCAGGAAGGCAAACACAGCACATTACCACTGTGGCAAGCCAGTAGATAAAACACAATGACATATTTGTGAAGCCATAAGAAAAAAAAATTATGGATACTAACAAGATTAACTAATTTAAATCCATTGGATAGATTCCTTCTTGGGAATTATCAGTTACTGTGTAAGTCATTTTTCCACACTTTCCAAAAATCTAGAAGCCACCTCAAAATTCTAGGCACCAAAAGTCCGACATGAACCAAGTCACATACTGATGGCCACAAATATTACATGCCACCAGACAAAACGCTGTTACCAAGCCAACCGGATATCCACGATTTGTACACTAGTGCAGTACACCATGATGGAACTGGAAGGTTCATTCCAATGTTTCACAAGACTAATCTACAAAAATTATCTAATGTATTAATCCTCTAAGCATAAACATGAACACAAACAAGAAGTTCCTTAATAACTTCTTAAACAATGACCTGCCATAAACTAACGCAAGAAACTTTAACAAACCAATTTCTAAAGCAAGCAGTTTTAAATTCGGAAGTTTCAGGAAATAAAACAAAAACACAGGTGGGGCATTGCGATCATGTGCACAATTGTAAGCATTCATCCAAAAATGTTCACAAATATTGGTCTAAGGTTCATGGGGATCTGGTTCCGAATAGGTACCCACTCACTTTCCTTGTTATAGAATAGTATGCTACATATGTAACATATAACACTAATACATATACTAATAACTGAAACCAGTGGGCTATGTATTCTGAACAAGTACATCTTCCTCTTCAAGTCACACAAAATTCCAAATATGTACAAGCCCCACAAATACATATAAGATTTGAAACTATCACAAAAACTTAACACTTATACATATTAATGTACACCATTTGTATAAAAATGCATTTCGTCTTAAACACTATACCAACCTCCTCCAGATCCGAGGGACACAAAAACCTCAACTGAAGATTGGATAAGCTGCACAGTGGCACCGGTTTAGTCATACAGGACTTTTGATTTATTGTATAACCAGTATACCTGTAATAAAATCATGGCAATTATATACTGCCTAACTCAGCCGCCCGAACTACTGAATTCTTGATATGTCACATACTCTACTTACCAATTAATTCCAGCCATGAAATGCCCAGTCAAAAGCCAGGCTACATCATTTTAACTTTTAGGCAACATATATGAAAGTAAATACTACATTTCAAAGTCACTAAGTACCGATACTTTACAAGGGTAACGTAACAAATTAACATTCCTATTCGTGATGAATTAACAGCAAAAATATTGATGAAGATGAACTCATTGCCCCCAATGTTTGTTTCTCCATTCTAAGTCACAAGCATCCAGGTAAACTAACATACAAAACACAAATTTCTTCAAGCTTCTTTTTCTTAATTCGAAACGTTAAGCGTACATATAACCCTGTTATTCACATTTCCTTAAAACAGTAAAAATAAAAATGTATTAACACCCTACAGGAAAGGAGTCTTTTACCTCTAAAACAGAATATTCTACATGGTTCGTAGTGCTATTACTACGCAGAAGATTCAGCCCTCAGGCATTGGTGAACCTGGCTACAGAAAAATGGCGAAAAATGACTTTTACAGGGGGTTTAAAGGTACTTGGTATTTTATTTGTGCTAATCATAGAAGGAAAATAATATTGCTTTCATTACCGAATAATAAAGGGCTTTCATATTTTAGAATCACGCAGTTATGTCCTTATGATTCGTAATACTGCACGGAACGCTTTAACCTCAAAAGGTTTTACATGGATGTGATGTTTGACGCATGTTAATATTTTAGTGCAAGGAATTAAATATTATGTATGAATTCTGACAGCTTTTCCAGTGAAATTCAGTGCGGAGAGTACTACACAACATTGGTTATATTGTAAGGAGCATTCTGTGCGTGAAAAGAGTGCCAGTAAACCCTCAAACCGGACTCTATTCATCGTAAACGTACCTCCATATTGTAGTGAGGTAACAGAAATACACTTATAAAACCAAATGCAGTCTGTATGTGTAGAATTAAAATGCGTCACTGAAACACAAACTGTCTTTCCAGGACTGCTTTAAGCGAATTTTCAGTGCATGTGGACCAGTGACATCAGTATTCTTTCATCAGAAGCCAACAGCAGGCACACTTCCTCAAGAGGAATCATGTTTTTTCCCTAAATGCCCACGAATTAAGGTGATACTGTAAATTATTTTTTTAAGTCACACAACACATTAAATTCATTAAATAAGTTACTTAGTAAGCAATTATGGATTACTAGAAAAAAACACAGTAGTGCATAACAGTACATATATGAACGTTAGTTGCATGCAGCCCTGTGGCATTACATCCTAATCACAGAATAAATTTACAGGTACAGAAAGTAGCTGACCTTGAGCCAGTTTTAGCCCAAACATTGAACTGTAATCCCTACTGCTTCAAAGTCTCACAATGGAAAGTCATACCTTTATACATCCGTTGTTGAAACAAAATATTCCAAAATTTCTGGAATGCTGGCAAGTAGCTAATATAAAATGGTAGTTTTGTACAATCCAGTAACAGAAATTTGCTTTCACGGCACAGTCTTTGGGTTGGAGGGGTTGCACCAGTTGGCACATCTGCATTCATGGTGTTCGCATTTGATATGCAGTTTATCACTCACTTTTGGACTGTGTTGGGTCTTTTGCAGAATCTGTTCTTGGTTATGAACATGTTTGCCATGCTGTTTGGTAGTTCTTGTGAATGATCCTGTATCTTGCAACCAACACCTGTATTCCTCAGCCACTGTCCGTGCAGTCCCATCACAGTATCTGTAAATGAAATGGATGTTTGACCTGCAAATTATTCAGCACTCATTATGTGGGCAATCTTCTTGAACAACTGAAAATTGAACCTTCTTTCCATGGTAACTGAATGCAAACTACCTGCCACACAGTCTTAGCACAAGTGGAGATGCTCTGCTGAATGGGTGGCTACTATGTGACAGTTAAGATGTTGACCAATTTAGTGAAGTAGTCTTTCTATGGACTTTGTCCATCGTCTTAAATATTTAAGTCCAAAGAAGGATTACTTCACAAGTCATATACTATTGTTGGAGCCCTAATGAGTTGAAATTTGACCCATGCTGATGTCAAAAATTAAGACAGTGAATAAACCACCTGAACTAATATGCACCAACTAATGGACAATTACAGATTATATTAATCTTTTACATAAGCTGCTACGTACATTTTGATGATCAAGTCGCCATCATCATGGAGTCACTGGTGCAAAGTCCACATAAGCAACCATATGTTAAAAACACTAGATTATGTACACTCATTAAGTTTTGTTGCCACTATACACATGAATACATCAATAGTCATTAAAATGTTAAAATATGATGGGTTAAAATCACTAGGTTTTTGAGACACTTTGTGCACATGTCCTTAAAACAAATAACAAATCAGACACACGTCCAAAATTTATTCACTTCATTTAACGTGTCCTATCTGTGTGTGTGTAATTCATTGTGTAGTCGCTCTTTGTGGTGTACTTCGTATTACTGTGCACAACATATAGATACAGAATTTGATGTGTGGCTTCAGACGCGTGTTGTTGCAGGTGAAGATATTTTCCTCTAATGGTGCAGGGTTAGTGTATCGAGTCTTCCACTGTACTCCACTGTAAAGTGGAAGACCGAATACACTAGTGATTTTAACCCATCATATTTTAACATTTTAATGACTATTGACATATTCGTGTGTATAGTGGGAACAAAACTTAGTGAGTGTACATAATCTAGTGTTTTTAACACGTGGTTGCTTATGTGGAGTTTTTGCGCAAGTGAACCCCTGATGATGGCGACTTGATCGTCGAAACATACATAGGGGCTTATGTAAAAGATTAATATAATCTCTAATTGTGCATTAGTTGGTGCATATCAATTCATAATGAAAATGCAGTTTTGAATAACATAAAGTTCAAAAACCACCTGAAGTTTGGCAGACAGTTTATGGGCCACCTGTGTATTAGCAACAGTGTCAAGTAAATGTTACAGTATTTTTTGTGTGTACTCTGTTAGCCAAATTGGGAATTACCTAAAAGATAATGATCGTGGAACAACCTCGAACACCCGTAGAAAGTAATTTTACATATTTAGGCAACAAGGAAATTTACTGCACTTTTTAAGATGTGCTGCATAATGTTTTATTTTCCACAGAATGCTGTTTATTTCATAATTTTATCTTTTTCTGTTCAAAAATACTCACTTTTTCATAAACCATGTGCTGAAATTTAAATACCACCGTGGTCACTTAAAGGTTAATTATATCTGTCAAGTCTTACACAGAAAGAATCTCACACAGCCTGTTGCTGTAAAATGCTTCTATACATCCAAAATTACATTCTGTATGAACTTTGCAGGGTTTCAGGGTTGCATATGTGGTGTTTGATGATAACAGGGGACTTCAAGGGGCTTTGAAACTGGGCAAGAATATGGAGCCAATGGTTCTATGCACAGCAGAGACACCCATTACATGTGGATTAGAAAGTAAGTTTAAGTACCTTTGATATGTTTTTTGTGTGTATGATTCCGCAGACATTTTGTGAAATGCTGAGTAGACTGCATTGACAAAACCATAGCAAAACCTTTCCACCTAAACACATACAAAAATAAATAAATAAGTTTATTACCAACAAATTGCAATTGGAATTTGTTGGTAATAAACTTATTTATGTGCATGAAGGATGTACCATATTAAATATATACAAACTTTTTTATGTTATTCATACTGTGTATAGTCTTATAATTAATACATTAACCAACTTATAGACTTAATAAATTACATTCAGAAGTACAAAACTCCTATAAAACTCCATTTTATAGGACTCTTACAGGAGTTTTATACTTCTGAATGTAATTTATTAAGTGCATAAGTTGGTTAATGTATTAATTATGTACAAAAATGTCAAAGGACAGGGTGTAACAGATGGCATTACCATGGACGAGTGCCAGTGTTACAGGAAGTAAATACAAGGAGAGAGAGAATTGATATCGCCCAGTAAAGGCTGCCAAATTGAATCTGAAAGTAAGTTGGTGCAGTACTCTCTGCTTTTACTGTCACTGTCTGTAAAAGTTTAATATGTTCTAAAATTTGATAATAGTGGTGCATTACTGTTGTTGTGACACTTTATCTGGACTTCATTCAGTGGCTGACTTAAAGGACAGTACAAAATTTTAAAATTACTGCATTTGAGATTGATTTTGTCTCCATCGTCAGGTAACATGTGGGAAGAGAAGCATACTCAGTACTGCCCATGAGGCAAGGCTAATTTTCATCCCCACACTTCTCTGTATTGTATGAGAGACGAGAGATGGCAGTCGTTAAATAACACACCTGAAAGATGGATCTGGTCTCTAAAACAGTTAACTCTTAAAATGTTATATTTAAGATCAATGAATATAGCCCATATGAAGTGCCATAATAATATGACAGTTGAAGCTTAATAGGGTGGCAGGCCTGAATATGTGGTACAAGTTAAGGCAGTAAGTATCTGTCTGTAGACAGCTGTACATATTTGATGTTTCAGATAGCAGACAGGCTCTCATCTCCTGCCTAAAACAAAAGGTTTTGACAGTACAGTAAAGTGCTTGAAAATAAAGTACTAAAATTTTTTGGACACATGGGAAGTTGTAATTTGGCATGAAGGATACTACAGTATATAGTTATCTTAAGAGTTTAAGTGACAACAGCTTATAACTAATCATATAAATAATATGTTCCTCCAAAAGATGTTGTTAAATTGTCACAAAACAGCTTATATAATCATACTATGAATTTTGGGGAAATAAAAATATGTACTGATTTTTAATGTTACCCACTTCAAATGCTTCTGCTGGTCTGTACAGCCACGTAATGTAAACAGCTGACAGCAAGAGTCCACACAGCCCACATAATGCCGGTGTTGTTAGTGTAGTTGGACCAGCTGTAGTGGAATGGGCCTGTAGTTCAAATGGGGGGAAACAGGAATAACATATTTTGGTAGGAGGAAAAATCTTGGAACCTAGCCACTTGGAAGCACAAGACAGAACTGAGACACTGATATTAAAATTGATCTTTGGAAAATTGAGTGTTGTGATGAGAATTAGCTCAGTATTGTCCAGTGGCAGATTTTGATAGCAGCAGTGTTGAAGTTTTGGCTCTGCTGTTGGAGGAAATGAGTCCTGTAGTCAGATTGATGGCTACGTTTACTGTACTCTGCATCTGTAAGAGTACATGTGAATGTCACATCTTTCAACAGATGGCCTGTAATGTCTATGTGTCCGTACAGAAATATTTTTAAGCAGCACCTCCATGAGTGAAATGTATGCATTACAGAATGGTGGGACTTGAGGGGAGCAGCATCCGCACCTTCCACCCGACTATATGCTTGCAAGAAGTCTTGATGTATTAGCAACATGAAACCCTTGTCAAACCAGAAGATAAAATTTGTCATAGTAATATCTATTTTCATTAATTTTTCCCAGAGTGGTGTCAAGAATACAACAACAGAATACCAGATATGAGTCTCTTGCAGAAAGATATTGATACTTTCATGGAAAAATTTGATCATGAAGCTAGTAAAAAGGCCTTACAGGAAAAGGAGGCAATGCAAGAAGATGAGGAGGGCTGGATCATGGTCACAAAAAGGTTTGTTGAACTACAGTAAAGCAGGTATAAAAAATAAGGTACAGCATTCATTTGGCTGTGACCAGACTGTGGTAAGTTCTGTGGAGGTCCTCCTACATAAAATTAAATATGCAAACTGAAACTCAAATACTTGTATCATGTTATTGTCTGTGATTGGGTCATAGTAATTAGTTAAAGCATAACAATAAACTTATATTGGAATTGGGCAGCAGAAATTAGTAGCAGTGATTGTTGGTGATATTACAACAACAGCTGTGAAGGTGCCTCACTCCACACTGTACTGAATTTCACTTGTCACCAAAGTCTCTCATGAACAGCAAATATCTACATGTGAGGTACTGTGCTGCTGAGTCCTTACACATGTTGTGATGACTGTAGTGCCCTTTCTTGGAAACAATTTCCACTCATGTTTGTATACAATAAACGCCTTAATTAGAATCAGGTGTATTCTTATTATATAGTTTCAATTCTGACTCTTAGTGTGCTGTAAAAAAAGGGGGAGAGGGAGGGAGTAGCATATTGTAAAACTAAATTGAATATAATTTTACAGTATGCTACATTCTTATTACATACACTTAGCATCCAGTGTGCTGCATTTTTAGTACATACATCTGGCCAGTTTTCATAAAACCTTGCTTCATAAACATAAGAAGTATTATCATAGTAAGAAAGCATGTGAATCTTGAATGGTAGGATGTGGCTGCAACTAGGCAATTGATGTCAGGTGACATCACTTTTCTTAAAAATCAACAGATTTACCGCACTTGTATCTAATTTCATCCATGTGCATGTACACCTATTTCAAAATGTGTCCCAAATAAAAAGTTGAGAACCACTGATTATAATTACGTAACACGTGAAAGTAACATATACTAGTTTAGGTAATGTTTGTGAGATCTAGGTGCTCACAGTGGTGACTGTGAAAATTGGTGTTGTCTGGGATGTAACACCTACATACTGATAGAAATTTATGAGAGTTTCAGAGGAACTTACTGCATCCATCTTCAGGGCAGAAGTGGATGTGCACCCAGTAGGTTCCTCTGAAACATTAGTAAATTTCTACCAGACTACATGGAGCCACATGACTTTTTGTACCTTTTTTTTTTGTATGGGTGTGAAACTTGAGGTAGCCACTTCCACCAATATGCGGCACAATTTATCCTACAACAACATTCAAATCTCTCTTTAACAGGGGGAGAAAGCCTGGATTCCCTCGGAAGGAGAGTGTTGAAAAGAAAATAATGGGGAAAGAGAAGCAACGAAGATCAAAGAAGGAACTACAGAACTTCTACAGATTTCAAATACGAGAGTCAAAAATGAAGCGTAAGTATGAAAAAAAATTACTTTGGTCAGTCTGTTTTCACTCTGTAGCTGTATGCAATGATGAAGCACAATGTAGCACTTGGTAGCACATGGAAGACAGGCAGCACTGCCACATAATATTATGGCTTGGGCACAACATTATCACACTGTACAGATTGCATTAAAGTTATATTTCAGAATTGATCATGACATGAGAACAGGCAGTGTCATCATTCAAGTTTGAAGTGTCCATGTATACACAATAGTTGTTACAGAATTATTACAGAAGCAGACACGGAAAAAAATTTACTCCAATATTGTCCGTGTTTTCAGTTATTCATCTCTTCCCAAATATTTAAAGAGTAAATACTACACCACAGTCTGTTATCCTTTCCAACCATATGTTCTTGAATTTAGAATATGTATTACTAAATGTTTTAATTTTGTTTTTCAGATTTAGTTAATCTGAGGAAAAAATTTGAAGAAGATAAGAAGAAGCTGGCTCTGCTGAAACAGTCAAGAAGATTTAAGCCATTTTGAGTGAACATTTTATCTTTGTACCATAATAGTCTGCATTTTGCAAATTTTATTACATCAACCATTTAAAGTACCTAATGTTATGCCACACATACAGTGCACTTCCTCTAATATTTTTCTAGCTGCAGGTGCTGTCTATTAATGGCACAAAATAAATATGTCAGTAAATGTCCACTGTAAAATTTCATGAAACACATGAAACAAATAAAGCAGCTTACCATCTAATTTAACAGTGTACTCAGTTGGTTTATTTTTATGTAACATTCTGATGTGCCCTATAGCAGGCAGTGTGTATGTTTAAGATTCGAGGTTCTCACAGCAGCATGTATTCCAATTATGGCCTTCTCAGGTCATGACACTGTATAGTCTTACCAAACCTGAAGTTGGCGGCAGCAGGTTCATCTAGACACTGGTATCCTAATACACACTACACAGCATCACAGTCATAACCAGAAGACATCATACTTGTTCACAGTTACACAATTTGTTGTAACTGTAACATTTGTTCCATATCAGGCTTTGAGATATCATATGTAGAACTTAACAGGCTGATGGAAATGCACTACCTCAAGCCTCGTATAGCTGATTTGTAGTAATTTGTCAAAAACTTCTACCCAGCACTATTATAATTTCCTTTTCTGTACACTGCTCATTCAGTAAAGAGAATGCTTGATGGCCAGAACTTAATTCTCAACAGCGGCAAGTGTTTCATCTCCTCCACATGTCCAGACTGGCTTAGCCTGAACTCAGCCTTCCTACCCAGTAGGTACTAGGTACAAGGTCCTTCCCTGTAGATAAAGGGGTCACAGTAGGAAACTGAGGTTAGGGTCAGGATGTTAACTGGCAACTTAATGTGAGGTATGAAGCTTACTGAGAAGTACTCACCACATTCACGAAGTTTTAGCTTTGTCAGGTAAAGGCAGAGAGACATTCGGAAAAGCTCAGTTGTGTTATTCCTTCATCAAGAGCGCCTCCATGCAGTGATGAACATTTTAACCCATTCCAGCATGAAATTTATCTAAAAAATATAGAAATTCGGTTCCTACCACTCAGAAATCACCTACACTACATGGATGAATTGGTTTATGGTGCCTGCACTGTTACAGAATTTAAAACATGTGGTACACATAGTTACCACTGTTCATTAAGTGTTAAATTACATTTAATTATCTGGATGCTTCAATTCAGAAGTGGCTGTAAACAAAATCAGAATTTATGCAGCAAAGAGACACCTTCTGTTTTGGCTCCTGAAAGTAACCTAAAATGTACCAGCCTTGCTTCGACTCGTGCTGGAACACACATTACAATGCAGAATGTCAGACAAATGTATTTCTTGTTCTGTAATATTACAAAAAAATTGTTTAATATAAATAAACTTCATGATTTTATAGTCTTTATACAGAGTCCTTAGTTTATTTGGCCCATTATCATTGGTCACTACCTGTCAGCTGCATTGTGACATGGACCTAGGCAGACTCACCTAGCTGCGAGATAAACTAAGGACCCTGTGTGATTCTACAGCAGACCCCACTTCATCTGGAGTGTGCTGAAGCATGTCTCAGACTCCTCAAATGATGAATGTCTTTCTCATAAAATGCAGCTTGAAATACTCAATTGGTGAAAAATCAGTCATTGCACATTCAGAACCATTCTACTCGTTGACGGATCATGCATCAGTTCTACATCATAAGATTAGTTACTGTAGTTCCTCCACATAATGCCAGAACTGCATATTCATACAACTGACTACCACAGTCTAATCTCACTCTTTGTAATTCTTCTGTCATATTTCTTTCCACAATGTCCCACTTACAAAGTTGGTGTGTCCTTTTTAAGTGAACCAAACATGCAAACCCAAAGTTCTCAGCTCTAATCCGAACATCCTTGGAGGTCCATGAACTGGCAAACTGTTATTCTTGCAATTTTTAAAGAATGCAGAAAATTAATTTTTCAATTTTTGGGGGAAGAAAATACAAGGAGTGGGGGTGGGAATCAACATGGAATATAATGTGACAGTGAAATATATGTATATCCTTCAAAATAAAGGGGGAAAGGGGTACAGTTTTCATAACCAATAAATTTTTTGGCATGTAATGACCTAGTGTAACAAAGTTCCAAATGTACAACCTCAGGTTTTTATCCTGCAGTTCCTTAAGGTAACATGTCTTCACTTTACATTATCTGAACTTTAAAGATCAATTTTCATCACTGTTACATAAACTGTGTTGCTTTTACTGGTTACCATGGTGACAGCAGATTCAATGTATATCACTGGTTACCACGGCAGCAGCTTCAGAGATACGGACACAAAGGTACAGATATGTGCCACTGCCACTACTAGTCCGTGCCAAGCTTTGCTACAATCTATAACTTCTGCAGTGACTACAGGTTGCAGCACATACCTTCAACTTCATTACACATGGTCACTGCATTCAGACACCATCATGTCACGTCACTTTCATAAATTTCTGTGCGTATTTATCACAATTCGCAGGAGTCTGTTTTCTGGCAGCGCTTCCAGCTGACTGAAAAGTTCTTCTAGAATACAGAGGAAACAAAATGTCAATACTCAAATGAAATACAGTGTCAACTACACTCGGCAAATGTATGTTACCTTTCAGTACAAAATGTTTTATATTCCTGTAATTTTTCTAAAATCCTTATGATTAAACTTTATAAAACTATAATTTTGTGAGTGAAATTTGGTCTGCCATTCTAAGGGAAGAATGTGAATTAAGTGCGTCTGATAAAACAAAGGTATGAGGAGACTTGTCTCAGCATGAGACATGAAGAACAGATAATTAAATAAAATTACAGTAAGCGGATTCACGATAGATTGAATAGTACTAGAGTGTATATAAAGTGTGGGATGGGTAGGACATGTATAATTCATGTGGAAACAAAGGCATTCAAATGAAGCATACACGAGAAGAAGCACACGAAGAAATGTTCTCTTTTTGTGGACCTTGAAGAATCATGATTACGGTCACAAAAGCAAACCACTGGACAGTATTCTGCACTAGTTCAACTCAGTCTAACAGCCTTCTACCTTATTACTTCAAGATCCCATCTGAAATTGTCCTGTCTATGCCAAGACCTCTCCTGAGGTTTCTCAACCACAATTTTGACAGCATGCCTTGTTCCTATTATGCACGCTACATATCATGGCCTTCTGACCAACCTACCTACCATAAATGATGATTACAGACCATGAACTTCTACATTGTGTCAGTTTCTCCAACATCTAATGTACAACACACTTTAAATGTAATGAGAAGAGCCACGACTACTTACGCATGTTTCCATACACACAGTGTGTGACAAGGGCCACTTGTATGACCTGTGCAAACCTATCAAGAGCCAGCTGCAGTGCAGTTTCACCCCTGATTCGTGCAGCTTCATCCTCCATTCTGTGAAGTTCCTTGCGCCATCTGTTGATAGGCTCCGCAATTAGAGCAAGATGTTGGGCGGATATTATGTTCTCACTGCCAGATGCTGCCGTGTGGTGGAGCACAGGAGAGGGTGTGTAGCACTCCAACAAACTCTCCAATAATGCCAGGTGAAGACGAGAATAAAATGGAGACTCCAAAGTGTTGTGATTAGAAGTTGCATTGTCACTGGTGTTTGATGGACTAGCATAATGCAGTGGGGCAAGGATACACCACCTGTGTGACATATGATGTCTTGAAGAATGTGACAGTATAAGTGTGTGTTGCTGGCATGATTCATTTTACACCACTGACAGACCTTACTGACTCTAACCTTTAACTGATGAACAGGACAATGTTGTCCATTAAATGCACAGCCTTTTCATCTGAAAGGGAAAACACTGCCCTGGACTGGGCACTTAAACTGAACAGGGCTTTGGCCAGCAGCATAATTCTGGCATTTAAAAGGCCGTAAGCTAAATGTTAATACTAGTGAAAAATGTGTTTCTAACATCAACGCCTGCACAGTGTCCAGTTACAATGCTGCATTACTAGTGTCGTCACACCATATTTCACACAGTCTCCATGTTACTTCAAAATTTAATACAAATTATCCTAATAAAAAGTGCACATTTTTCCAAGAGCTATTACTATGCAGAGCTTCACCAATGTACAGTGAATTCTGTTTTCACCTCAGATGATCATACAGCAGCTGTGTTGGTAGTAATAAGTGCTATGATATGGTAACCTCCATTGACATGACACTCACACCAAATTTCACAAAAAATTGTTTAAGTTGTTAGTTATGAAGGAGGGCACAGATACAAAGACATGAAGATACCATAAGCCTGCATTATCTGTACTGCAGAACGAAGTTCACCACTTACTGCCACCTAGCACTAATGTTAGGAATGTGAAGGTAAAGTTGTCCCTGTGCACACCATGAAAGCCTGCGCAGGAGATGAATGGTCAGCTTCACCTGCCACCCACTCTACCTGCAGGGAAAAATCCCATGATATTCACTGAACAGGAGGTTGGGTGGGCCCTAGAACCAGTGCAGACAAAATCTCTTGCCCCAGCCAGGAATTGAAGTACAACTCCTCAATCTTCCAGCCCACAGCCTACTAACTATACCAGTTATGCTATCCTAACTCACAAAGTTAAAAATATGTGGAGCTCTACCTTCATATCCTCTACATTAAGTCAAAGCCTTTACTCAACATGGTACAATGCTTACTCACTTGAACAAACCAGCAAATGGTGTAATGGCGGGCACAGGGATTCCCCCAGTTGGTAATACTAGCTGAAGATTCCCCAGCAAAGCTGCTAGACACAGGGTAGGGTTGTCTGACACCCACTGTGTGATCACTTCCAGAAGTGTGTCAGGTGGGGGGCTGAAGATGTGCCTCTTCTCTGCATCAGAAACAAGTAACCAAGTTCACATGCCAACAACCAAGCCTATTTCATTCACACATGAAACTAAAACTTGGACATGGAATAAGACAGCTGTAAACATATTATAAGCAGTAGAGATGAAATGTCATAACCAACCTACAACAGTATGTGGTGTCATAACATGGGCACAGTATGAATCATCACCATGAAAACATCTAGTATCATAGTACAGATGAAGTTTCCACCAAGCAGGAAGAGACAAACAAGATCTAAAATCTGAAATCAGGGCACTGCACAAGATTTGAAGGTAGAAACACTGGAAGAAAACCAAGTTGCAAAATTCAACCATCAAATGCACAACTTGAATGTTGCTAATTGGTTATCAGCAATGCATGGAATGAAGAACATAAAAAAAATGGAAGAAAAGTTGCTAAAGCGAAGCAGAGTGGTACAAGTATGGAAAACATCACTAATATGACAGTTCTGTAAAGCTATAAAAAATGAATATCTTAAAAGTGAATGGGAAAATGGACAATGTGTACAGAAAAAGCAAGAAACGGTATGCAACATAAGAGTATGGACAAAGTGGACATACATATAAGCAGTGCTTTTTTGTTGCTCGTATGCAATGGTACACAGTACCAGCACCCACCTGCTTTAAGGAAGCGAAGCCTATATTAACTTTGTAAGCTAACATCACCTTTGTCAAAAAGATGAACTGTATTCAAGACGTGTCCCTGACAGATCAGAATAGAGAAGACTTTGTCCATGCTAGTGGAAATGCCAATGGATGACAACATGGCGTGTATGCCATGAATGTAGGCAGCTCATTCAAATAAGTCCGTGAACAGATCACGCGGTGACTTCAGTTTATAGTAAAGAACCATCCTGGTGAAAGTCCTGGGTTCAGTACTCACCAATTTAGTGTGCAGTACCCCAATCCAGTGCCTCTTACAAATTAAAAAATTGTGAATGTGAGCAAAATCTGGCTCCTACTATGGTTCAGAATATGACATGCCAGCAATCATCTTTATCGTTGTTCTTCCTGGAGACGGGGGGGGGGGTCATATTGAAGCTCCCACATCAGACATTCATTCCTTCATGCTCACCAGGTGTGCAGAGCTGATAAAAATCATCAGACCATAACCTTTTATAAACTAAGGGTACTTCACAGTTCCACTAGGAAAAATTCATATAATTTTGATGCTGGGTTTCAGTCTGTCTGGATTATGGCATCCCCAACTCACACCAGTTACTTCTACCTAACCTAGATGGTAACAGCTCCTTGGTAAGTACCTCAGGGAGCCATATATTAATACCTCTTATTAAGGTCTTACCCCAAAACAAAAATTCATGTCATAAGGGGACTAGTGGAGATATTAAAAAATACGAAAAGGTTCTTCAAATGACCTATCAGGTGTTAATTGTAACATCTCATAGCATTCTTGATAACAGCTGTAATATACATATTTCTGTCAACATCACTTCTGTTCTGTGTAACTGGTTGCATGTTTCTGCACAACTCATATGTCATCAAACTATTACATCAAATGAAGACAGAAGTATATCTTGTTATATGTATAGTGCTTTATAGTGGTAGTTATAGAAATTAAAGCATTGCTGCTGATGAA
The DNA here is from genome assembly GCA_013340265.1 of Coptotermes formosanus. Lineage (NCBI taxonomy): Eukaryota > Metazoa > Arthropoda > Insecta > Blattodea > Rhinotermitidae > Coptotermes > Coptotermes formosanus. The sequence goes on from BLKM01004979.1 coordinate 332,665, forward strand.
AATGAGTAGATTACTACAATGATAACCTGCCACATACAGTGAAAACACTATGTTATGAATCTTTGGGGGAAGTGGTTTTTCTGGCAATAATTCAGGTTTTCATTAAATGGTGCTTATGCAAAATTCTATCAAGAAATGTTTCTTCTATAAGACTTACTCCACACAATTCTAACAAATTATTTTCTTTACATAACTAGTTCAAGAAACTGCTTCTAAAAAACAAATAGTTACATAATGAATAATATAAAATTAACTTTTATAACAATGACATACAAAATAAACACTGGAACAATCTAAGTAAAAATCAAAGTAACTATGACATCACACACAGTATGGTTGCAGTGCACATACAAAATGTGATTGACACCATAGACTATGATTGGGTAGTAACAATTTCCAGCAAAAGAAAGAGTGAATACTATTTCTGTTCTGACCACCATCACACTAAATATACAAATTCTGGCAGGTCAAAAATTGTGTTGCCTAAATGCAGATTTTGCTAATTGAAATTCACTGAATATGGGCAAGTGACAGACTGCTTATATATTAGTGTGGCTGGGAACATAAAAATATTAATTATGTTTGGATTCCATGGTATGTGCTAGGCCAGTGTCTCCATAGGCATAAGAACTACTCTATTTTCAGACACACAGAATTCACAGCCTCTAAATATCTACCACCAACTCTAAAGCCCTTGCATCTAACATCTGAAACAGAAAATCTGTACAAATAAGTAACATGATGGATTGACAGATTCTTGCTTACATAATGCTTTGTCATCAAAAAATGTCAGAAAAAAGTGACTTGATATAGATGTGATCCTGAGCTACTTTAAGATACTCGCAGCATCACAGCAGTTGACAGAATGAACAGAAAAAAATCACTTCAGTCAACTATGTAACAACAAAGGCGAAAACCTTGTAAATGCAGTAAAATCACATTAAATAAATGCCAACTAACCTCAAAACTACTTCAGTGAAATAGAAATTGACTGCAGCACAATTTAACCCTTTGGTACCAGAATTAAATGCCCAATGTGATACACAGGAGATAATAATTTAAATGAGCGTTGCATTCAGAAGAACATTAATGGCTATCATCTATACCTGACATTTGGAATTTTGAGCATCACACTGTGTGACAGGTATAACTAAAATTAGGTACCAAAGGATTAACAAATCTGTCACAACTACAAATGAAATTTCTATTTTTTTATCACATATGTCGGTGTCTAGAAAATTAAGAAACTGCCTGGCAATGGAAATGCTATGAAACTCACCAACAACACCATACATCTCGGCTACAGCTGTAAGGAAATTTGCTGTGAAGTGTGGTGCAAGTTGTGGTAAATCTTGAAGACCACTCACAGCCTTCGGAATGAGTACAAAGTAGTCTTTCACCAGTCCCTGGGCCAAGTCAAGACTGAATTTGGAGGTGCAACCCAGTTGCTGGAAAATAACAATGTGGTGGCATTTTTGCAATTGCAGTAAATTCTTACCATCTGTAGGCAGATTATGAGGTTTGTGGATTATCCCTCCATGACATAACATCTGCACAGACATACACCTTTAACATACTGGGTGACAGAGGAGCCATATCTTTCTTACAAAGTATTATGATGTACGATGTAGTTAATACCTTAGTACCAATCTACCCTTCACAAGGCACACCCTCCCCGACACAAGTCATGGCAATCTAGCCATTCTGACATGGAAAAATGCCAGTATCAAAAATCAGGCTACGTCACATTATGTTTCAAATTTGATTCACTGTGTAATGTGGTAAAAACAGCATATATCACTGCAGCTGAAATGTCCAACCAACCTGCATCCAAATCCCTGTGGCAGTAAGTACTGGCACATTTTTGGTAGAGCTGGCCATTGAAACAAGTTTAATAAGCAGTCGAGAGCGATCACTGTGGGTTGGAGGAAACAGAGACATGAAAACCATGTTTCTTATAGTCTCACTGCTGTTTCCACTGTATGAAAAGTAGTCACATAGCACCTCAAGCAACTGCAGCTCTTGGATACAGTTCAGCCTCTGAAAAATAAGTAAATTAAGTAAACATGTAACAAGGAGCTTAAGTCTGTTGTTCTATATATTTCAGGTTTTAACCTCCTCTTTAAGTTTGACAAAATCTGGAATGACAGGTACACACTAAAGCAAGTGCGTATATTTTGTTTTGGTCTATCTTGAAAAAGTGTAACCCCTACTTTAGGTGAAACTCAAAACAAACATTATCATACTTCTTAATAAAAGTTCACCTTCAGAAATTAATACAGGACATAAAACTTATCTTATTAAGACCTGTAACTGTTGAAAGTTTTCAGGCTTCCATGGCAGGAATTGATTGGACTGTGGTCTTAAGGCCTGTTACACTGTAGAGTCATGTAGGGTTTCAGACGACATGCTGTCCCCACCTCCACAGTTAAAGTTAAAGGATCATGTCTAAGCTGCCACTGGATTATACAGATGGACTGCAAGGAAAGCAGCCAACCAGAACCACATGAGAGGAAGAAGATACACAGCCCAGTCCAGGCTGATACAAGTGAAAAATGGGAAAGAAATTTAACAAACCAGCAAATAAAACATGACTTTTCACAGATTCAAAGAACATGAAGAAGCAATAATAATGGCCTGTTCAGGGGCTCCAGTACTGTCATCATTGGATGGATGCGATAGGTGAAAGACAGAAAAATTTATGACTTGCCTCAAGGGCTTACTGGATGAGAAGTGGGAAGACAGAAGTCTACTGGCAAAGGGGTGTCCCCCAAGAAGGAAAACATTATCTTTTCCATGACGTGAACCTTCTGTTTTCTAAACGGGAAGGATAATTGTTTGAGAGGACATCCCATGGTATTATACAATTTGATACAGCAATCACAAAATCATGTTTGAATAATTTCATGATTTTTATATTGAAGAAAGACAACATAATCAACACAACTACTTCTACTTTTGCTATAAGAACAATATTTGCTTTTATAAAACATTACACATTTCATCCCTTAAGGGTCATCATCAGGCATGAATATATAAAACGGATGGCAGTTAAATACTATGAATTGTCATTCCAATGAAAGACATCTTCTTACAACTTATCTGCTACAATTATACTACTGTACAAAAATCAATCTGGCACACCTTGATTATATAATGTAAAAAGTTTTTGTATAAAACTGTGTTATTATGACAGAATGTATGTTATAGCAAAAAAAAGTATATTAGAAAATGTCAAATTTAGGATTATTATAAAATTGATCAAATTACTGTACTTTTACTTAATTTTAATAAGACTAATTGACCTTCTTTTGTTTATACTACTTGTTTTTGTTGCTGATAGATAATAGTTTGTGTTGTTTTATATATGCAATAAGTACCATGTCCTTGCACCAATATAATGAATTTAATTCTATCCTGATGAATATATTACGATATTTTCTCCCTTATTTATATAAAATTATATCCAAGTATGATACCCTTTTCTTTACACGGTTTTTTCATTTGTCTTCTTTATGAAGTGTTCAACTGGCCTTGCTAAACTTTGTTTCTACTTGTTATCTGCACACTTTCTTAAATTTTCTATTGTCAGCCTGTTGTGTGTGTTGTACAGGAGTCAAAGTGTTTTCCTGTAGCGTCTGGATAAGACACTGCCACAAAGAGCCTCGGGAGAATGCATCTTTGTCTTATGCACTCTTGTCAGTTACAAAAGCAACGGGTTCTGTCCACCAGGACAGTCTTGTACTCCTGAGCTCACCCTTTTACCCATACTCTCACAAATGGGGCTTTCAACTTCCCTGGTAAGTTCCATATGACTTTATAAATATTTTTTTACTTACATATAGACACAACTTTATATTTCTCCAACAAATTTTAATTTTCTGATAAGTTAGGTTAATTACTTTCATTTTCTTTAGTTTATGTTAACTCTGGGCTAGGTACGGCAAGCATGAGAAGAAAACATAAATTCTCTGCCACAAGTCTTGTGATAGACTATGTATATGAGTGCTAATGTGCCTCAAACACACAGTCACCATATTGTAAAGGTGTTCCCAGATCTATCAGCTTACCCTCTTTCTACCACCTCTTCTGTCCACTTCACAAAATATAAATTCTGAGATGATTTCCCCTAAGAGATCCATGTGTTTGGCCACAGGAGTACGGCCTGTATTCTGAGTTGCACACATTTGTTCTGTAAAAGATCCCAAATATTGTAACAAACTAAATATTTAAAATAAAATCCAGTTTACAGAAGCTGGGGTCCTAACTTCAATATCCGTACCAATGCTATGAATCTGCCTTTGTAACAGTTCATAGCAACGTGTCTATGTTCCTGTTCATGTTTATTTTATTTTCCATTGATACAGTTTAGTTACAATGAACATATGGATGTGGAAATTGTCTTACAAATTTATGTATATAAAAAAGAAAATATATCACATAATTAGGTTGAAATTGTACAAATAAAATGGGTAAGTATGTAATAAATAACAATCCTAGTGACCTTAATTTATAAATAACACCACCATTTACATATTATTGTAATTAAAATACTCTTCTATTGAATAAAATGAGTGTAAAAGAATAAATCTCTTTAAAGCAGGTTTGAATAATTTTATTTCATTGGATAGAATTTTTATACTTCTTGGAAGGTGGTGAAATAACTTTATTCCAAAAAAATAAGCTCCCTTTTGAAATACAGTCAAATTGGCTATTGGAAGATGCAAATTTGTATTATATCTTGTGCTAATACCATGAATTTCTTGGTTAGCTGTGTATAAGTCCCTATTCCCAACCACAAATAACAATAAAGAAAATATGAATTATGAGTACAAGGGTAAGATTTCTAATTTTTTAAACAGTTGTCTAAAAGAGTCTCTGTATCTTGACTTAGTAGTGATTTGAATTATTCGTTTTTGCATCTTGAAGATACTAATACTGTATGGTGAATTCCCCCAAAAAATTATGCTGTAGGTTATTACTGAGTGTACATATGAAAAATAAATAATTCTTAAAGTTTCTTTGGCCATAAGGGGAGTGACAATCACAATAGCATAACAAGCTGTGCTCAGCCGCATCAATATATGATTGGTGTGACACTTCCATGAAAAGTTTCATCAATAGTCAAACTGAGAAACTTAATGTTTGTGGCTTTGGTACTGTGGTTATTTAATTATGTAATATTTATATCAAGTTTTTGACTATTCTTATTCTGAAATCGCAAAAAAATGGGTTTTCTTGAAGTAAGAAAATAGTAATGTAAGTTAGTTTATTCTAACATCATCAACAATATCAGGACCTGCAAATACATATCATTCTTGAGTCTTTAGACCCACTGTTGCAGTGATTATGTCTACATACGACGAAACTTCCACCTGACATTCCCTACATGGCCGGTTATCTTGCACAAATATATAGAAAAGCAATATGTCACACAGTAAGATCAAATTAAGGTTAGGCGCATATTTTCAAATAAAAGCAGGATTCGTCGTGTAACTTTGCTGCTCAATTTTCCACATCTCAATGCTGTAGTTATATTGCCAATTGTTTACAGACGTAAGCTGTTTTCTAAATCTAGGCATACACCTTCGCAGTCTCGAACCCTCCTGTCTCATGCCGGTCACAGTTCCCTCATGAACACACACAACATAACCCACCAACACGAACGAGGGCTTCCCGGGCACAAAACGGGAAGTCGGTTTTTCTGAGGACATGTCTCCAATCAGAACTTGATGCTGACATCACTAATCCGATATTCGATTAAAATCTGTTATCAAACATTCACAACTACTATCTCTTGTCACACACAACCATGCCTTGGCCGCACACACGCTAGGCACACAGTTCCAACCACAGATTGCGTGATTGATTGATTGAACACTCCGTGGAAACGTAACCCTACACTGCCATATGCGGCGTCTACGTATGTTACTGCAGCGGGCATGGCTCACTGGCTGTGGGTAACCACGCTCCTGGTGGTAACTATGGAACTATATAGTACGACATCGGCAAAGCAGCGTACTGTTTGCCAAACCCTCTCCTTCACCCTGCTCCATTCAACCTGGCGCACAAAAAACCAGCGAAATTCGAAATTATTACAAACCTACTAATACTCTTATTACGAAATATTATTTTACAATATATTTTCTCTGACATGTTTCTGCTTACATCAAAATATAATATAATATAACATAACTATATGTTTTGAATAATACCATCAGCATGCACGACCAAGTTGTGTATACTAGGAGAATCCATTACATGCATGACTTTTTCTTCCACTGAAAACATTTTGTTTAAAATTCACTGAATTAACAAAAAAGTATATAAAAAGACTAAATGAAAATTATTTCATGTCATACACATTTCTTATGATTAGGCACTTCTGAGAAAATGCCTACCCAGCTACAAAGAGGACTTGCCTTTCTAGTATACGTTTCTAGTGACGATAATGTGCAATAACTTTTTTATTCAGTATTAGATATACAGGGACATTGATAAAAGTTAAAAGTCTTGCAGTTTAGCTTTACAACAAAGTATGAACCTGATACAAGTACATGCCTACAGCCAACCTCTGCTATGTAAAAACTCAATCCTGTGCATTGGGGAAATTTTGAGTATTTAACAGGCAATCAAATCTTTGTCGGCGAAATAAGTTTGCCTGTCTCCAAGACAGTAAGCTATGTATCTGCTCAGTAAAGTCATCTAATCTTGCAAAGGTGTTTCAAAGATCTTACTAACTGTTCCAGTCTTTGATTCCGAGCTTGGCTTCATGCCATCCTATTCTTTTCCTGTCAGTATGTTCCATTCCAAAGATTCTTCGCAGGTTTCTTCATCTCTCTGTCTACAGACATCTTGTTTATCTCGGCTACTACACTTTATTTGTATGCTTTTCATTTCTCAACTTATTTCTTTCTTGTCAGTATGTTGCAAATACCCCTTCTAAGTTTTTTCTGCCTTCCACATTATGTTGAAACGTATACAGCACTTTGTGCGGGAAACATGAAGGAACCACTTGAATGACCAAGGGTAGGGTAATATTAAAATGGCTCTCAAAGCCATAAGATGAAAAGGCACGGACTGGATTCATCTGGGTCAGAAGAGGGAAAAACAGCGGGCTCTTTTGAACACAGTCATATACTTAGACACTACAAACAAATACAGACTAGTGCATTTGCTTGTGTAACAGAAGTTTCTTTGTCACAATGCACAGAATAAACAATGTAAAGGCCGTAATAAACAATAGGTTTCTGTAAAATGTTACTATAGGAGGCACAATCAAGTAACCCACAGTAAATTATAAAATTTATTTGTGCATTAAAATAGCATACATACTCTATACTTTAATTTAAAAATGTCAGTCCAGTGCTAAATAGAATCCTGGTGTAACAGTACCAGTAACCTTTGTGCACAACAGTACTTATTTATGACTGTTTGAAACGGGGCACATTTGCAGTACTGAGCAGCTCATCTTCAAAGTTTCACAGATCATCAGCCCTGCTAGCAAACACAGCCTCTCTCTCAACTCCGTCTAAAGTTTCCCTGAGGCAATGGATTCTGACTCTGGCTTAAGAAAGCTAAATGTCCCTTTGGACACTTATTGGCATAGTGTCCCTTACATCCACACTTAAAACAAGTCACTTCCTCCAGTGGCTTCTGAGGTGGTTTGACAACACTCTCCTCTGGAGCTGTTCCTTCTTTGGGTACATACATCAAGTTCTTTACCTGAAATCATAAAACAATAAATATGGGTATATACAACTTGTATGGGAGAAACACATACAATGTGTGGGAAAGATTATATGTGTTCTGTTGAAACTTTATTTCTGTAACACCTTACTACTTACTGAATCCCTAAACTTGAATGGAAGACACAGGCATAGGTGGTAGAATAATGTTAAAATGAAGAAAACTGGGTCAGGACAGTTCCTACAATTAACACTTGTGAACACAGTAACAAAATTCCAAGTTTCATTAAACCATGGAATTTCTTAATCTGATGAGTAACTGCTAGCTTTCCACAAAAGAACCAGCAGCATGGAGTCACCTGTAATGATCTGTAATAAATCATACATAGAAAAACACGCTGAGTTTACAAAATTATACAGACTGGATGAAGAATACTACTGCACATCCCATTATTATACAAATAAGTGTGTCAGAAATACTGATTTAAAACCAAGTAATTATTTCAGCGTTTTAACACTAAAAATCATACTGCTCTATTAATTATCTACAGACTGAAACCTGTCACGCTAAACAAATGTGATAAAAGTTATATTTGATGGTTGCTTGCTGTCTTGGCAACTTCAGTCCTCCAGTTCTACTTACTATGTGGAGCAACATGTCATAATATTGACACACTTTTTTGAACACAAACACAAACTCCCAATGTGTGGAATTCTGTCTGACTGCTGAATTAAGGGGAGGCTGTACACCCGACCCCTGCAATGTTAATTTTATATAATACAGTTACATTTTTCTAAGCAACCTGAAGTTCCACAGTTATGAAATTTGGCACATATTAGGTTGAGAGTTCCCCGTATGTGCTGATTTATTTTTACTGTGATTTACTTGTAAACATCCTGTGCATATTTTATTTTATAAAAGTCTACTTCAAAAGGGCCCGTATAGTGCAGTAGGTATAGCGAATCACTATGGGCTGGAAGGTTTGGGGTTTGAACCCTGATGAGATGAGATCTTCTGCACCTGTGCAGACCAGCCACAAGGGACCACCCAGCATCCTGTACAATGGGTAATGGGTATTTCCTGAAGGTACAGTGGCCAGGACATGGTACTGACCTCCCACTCCACCTATTGTCAAGGTTAAAGAAAGTGTACAGCTATACCTCTACCCCCTTGTGTGCTTCCATGGCACGTCATAGGGTGACTTTATCTTCTTTTACCACTCTTTAAGAGAGTAACCTGCAAAAAAGCTGGCAAATGCAGAAGACCCTGAACTAAATGTGTACCACATTCATAATTGTACAGCTTGTGGCTGCTTAGAAAAATGCATCTAAATTTCATAAAACTAATACTGCTAGAACAGAACTTCTAGTCTGTATTGCCATCTACTATATAACACTGCATCTGTATCTGCAACCAATACACATTGACACATATGACGTGTGCAAAATAGCAAACAACACAGCCAGCATACGGAAACTATGCATACACCATCAGAGTACAACTTTAGAATTCCGTTATCCTTTCATGAACCCTTATCATGAAATGCAATTCTAAAAAACTTACTCTGAAATCTTCTTGCTTGGACTGGGCTTCCTTTATCTCTGGAGGCATTTTGTTACAGTACATGGCCTTGTGACCAGTCTCCCCACAGTAGTGACATATGATAACCAACTTCTTTCCATCCTTCTGCTGTACATCTGTAGCTGGTAGCTCAAACCTTGGACTGGAAAAATGGATGAAATTTCTAAAGACCTTCTAAGACTAAACCCTTTGTGGATTCCCACATACACACAGTGGTTCATAAAATATTTACACTTTCACACCACACACAAAATCCGTATTTCTTAAAATAATGTTGCATATCTAACACAGACTGAAACAAACAAGCATGTAGATTTGTGCACAAGTTAAATGATACATGCTGCCTCACAGTCTCCTCAAGACAAATCTGTACGTGTATGACCACTTTATGGCACAATTAATCTGAAACTGTCCAGCACCACTGGGTGATCATGGCTCCAACTTCCTGTAACAGAGCAGGTTTTGTCCAGTAAAATTGCCCTGCATGAGGCACCACAGGAAGAAATGACATAGATCAATGTTTGGTCTATGGGGTGGCTAAACCTGGCCACCATCATGGCATCCTGGAAAAAGTTAAGAACTCATTCAAGGACCAAATTTCCCATGCAGAAAAATCAAAGGCAGGATTAACTGTGTGTGGCCAGCCTCAATTTTGCATAAACCACTCGGTGAAGAGTGGCAATTCAGTTGCAGTATGTTGCAGCATAAATTTGTTATGCAATGTGGCCATGCACCAATCACAGCGAAATGTTTCACTGAAAAAGAATGGCCTGATATGACACTCCACACAATATTCACCACAACTGTCTCCCTTAAGAAACAGATGTGGATGTTCCATGGCCCAGATCATGCTCCACCCTTTCAAACCAAATGAAGAGTCCTGCAAGTTATGTGACAGTGTTTTTGAAATGAGGAGAAAATGGTTGGAGCTGCATGTGCTATGCTTTCTGCCTTGCCAGCTTGCCCTCTCCACCCCTGCACTAACAGGGATCAACTGCCCAGACTAATACAGAGGACATCTGTTCCACATTGAGTATCTTTAGCAAAATTCACACAACAAAGACATCTCCTCCAACCAGTAATAATGCCACTAACCACAGCAGTATTATCTGGTAACTATCAAAACCAGCAATGAGTCTTTACAAAACAAAAAATGGGTAAACATTTCATGCACCATCCTTTGTATTACAAAGTACATTGATGACAAAGCTGTATGCTCCCTGGTTTCAAATACATGGTATATTAGAAGTACCTACCAGTTAACAGTCGTCAGCCATCCTTGTTGCACCAGTACCACACTGGTAGACTTAATCCTTTGAGGCCAGAATTAAATGCAGGGTGTACTCTACAAAAGCTGAGAATTTAAATGGCTGCCATTACTTTGCATGTTACTCGAAATGTTTTTGTATGTGTTCAGTTCTTTTCGCTGCACACTGTGCATCAAATGCAGTCAACTTTTGGCACCAAAGGGTTAATGAGATATCTGTTGCTGCACAATTTTAGACAGTACTTAACTGTTTGCTTGTATTTGCTTGTTTTGATAGCAAGACATCTGACACTAATTCTGTTCCTTCACAGCTTCTTAAATTTAATTTTGTGTAATCTACCAACAAAAATGACAAGTATTATTCACATGAAAATAAAACCTTATTCTGTTGTAAATACTGTATCTGAGTAGCAGCACTGTTTGACATTCCAGTTGGAATGATAATAATATCAGCAAAACCGTATCTTATACAAACATTATGGCTTGGCAACCTTCTAAATTATCAAATGAATTCATACGTTAATGAACATAGAACCTGTGATCATCACTGTTCCAGTTGATGCCAATACATAAAACATCAACCAGGATATTAATTTTATCTGTTCACAACAATCAATAACGCAGGTGCAATGAAATTTAAATACCAGCACAACAGCTAATCTGCTAGTATGAGGATGCCGTACAATTGGAAAAGACAAAAGGTTAACATGATAATTTCAATTCTATGTGATGTGATATCTAAGGTGTGCTTATCAATTCAAATTTACCTACATTTCTGAAATACTTACTGCATAAATTTGCAATCAGGTCCCTCTATGCAAAGTCCAGCAACGTAATTCATACACAACACACGCCGAACATGGCGATGGCGACAGTTAGGCCCATGCCGACAGAAACCTCTGTCATACCAGGGACAATCCTTTATCTTACTTTCTGGGTCAATGTGAAGAAATGGGCATTCCTTATTATGACAGGCATCTGTTACAGATTTACAGATTAGAAAATTAACATTGTAACATTTATCAGCAAAACCAGGGAATGTACTGATAATATAAGATTAAATACTTAAGGTTGCCAAAATACCCTGACAAACCTTTATTCCATATATCCTGCTGCCACCCTACAAGCTGTATTTAATTATTTACACATTAATAGTTCCTGTCACCTTAAAAGTAGTAGCTTTGTACAGCAATACACTAAGTCAGTCCTTCCACTATTTAAACATTGCTGAAATCCCTCTTCCACAATGCTCCTTAAGACAGTTGTATCTCCCTGAATGATGACACTGTCTGCAAATCTGTGGCACCATCTTTGCTGAAACTTCCCTCATTCTCAAACTGTCAGTCTAAATCTAACTTGAAGTTTCTCTGTCTACATTTACTTCCTCTGCTATTATTGTAAACTTCATCACCCATCATTACAAACCAGTTTCCACAGTCTTTCCACATTCTCACATGGGTAGTGAGCTGTAGCCATTCGGTCCTTTCATTGTCTTCCATATCTTCTCACCTTCTTTAAACCCTGCAGGTCACTTTAGGACAACTGAGACTTTCACAGCATCAGCAACTTTCTGTTAACATCTACAACGGTTCCCTAGTGCTTTTGCCTAACTTTGCGCAAAACATTATGTTAATGCATTGCTCCAACCACCAATTGCTCATTATTCCACCATGATAGAAACACACATGTCTAGAAACACTGACACTGTGTTGCTACTCCTGCCTTATTTGCTTCAGCAACACACAAGAAGAAAATCACAGGACATATAACAACACAGCTGCTTAGTGACTGCTCACTCATTACTTGATATGCTATCTTTGCCAGCATTCCAGGAACTTAATTGTCACCCCATGTACAAAAAATTACCACGACTCAACAAAATCATGTACCTGCCACAGTCAATTCTGCCTCTTGTTGATATCATCAAAAATTGGGAATTATGAGAGGATTTTCGTTTTCCATACTCACATGATTTTGCTTATACCCTGACAAAGTTCCTAGTTACTACTAGCAAGTAATATTCTGCATTTCCCATTATTTACTCCTTTCTAAAGAAATACTTTCATTAGCAAATTATTTCCAAATACAGACACTCCCCGAACTTATGACATTCCAAGTTATGCATGTTCAGACTTATGTAATTTTTAAAAAGTTAAAAAACTGAAATGCTATTTTTGTAAGGCACACTCAGTTCTTCTTTGCAGGAAAATAAGCACCATGAGATGAAAGTGGTAGAAGGATACTGCTGGGTGATAACACAGGAAGTGGGATGGTCATAATGTGGCCAACCAGGTCCCTGCATGTTGGAATTTGGACTTCAACTAGACTCTTTTATATATACATATGTATATAGCTGACAATAAATACACTCATGTCTGACTTGTGCAAAATTTAACTTGCACCAGAATTTCTGGAACTCAGTTACTACATAAAGTGGGGAGTGTCTGTACTTGCAATTTATGTTCTCTCAGCACCCAGAGACTATATTCGATAATCACATAGAAGAGAAGTACATGAAGATCTATGAAAATTAAACACGGCCAGTGACTATCCCCAGAATTGTGTACGTGCACAGCATAATGTGTTTACTGACCACAATCACTTACTGAATCGGGAGTAAAAATAGCACTCTGGCATCTTGCTCATGTCATACTCGTGGAGAAATTCACACTGATCACCCTTTTTGCACAAGCCACGAAGCCAATGCTTACAGACAATTGTCCTGTCACCACGAACATGACGGAAAGGGCATGCTGCACCTTTCTGACAACTACCTTTTGGATAAAATTCGCACACTGCAGCTATTGATTCTGAAAGAACAAGCCACAAGGTGTAGCACTGGATAAAATAACACAAAATAAAATCACAAGACATTCGTTTTCTCACTTTTTTTTAATATGTTAAACTGGGAAAGGCAAACAATTATTTCTATACACAGAACAGTCTCAATGTTTGGAATTTTGACCTTTCATTCTCATACATTTAACAATGTTGTTTCACCTTTTCTGACTGCTTCTGACAAATCATACATATGTGTGTGTGTGTGTGTGTGTGTGTGGAAACAGGCCAGCACTATGCTGGCATAAAACCCAGTATACTATTGTAGCACCTTTGCTGGGATATTGACAGATTTTCTAAACAGGCATAATAGTTTAAATCATATAAATTCTGTGGCCCTCACAAAAAGTCCAACATGTCAATATTACTCACACTTCAGGCCCTTCATGGCTATGTCATTTTGCATTTACACCATCAGTTAAAACCACTCGGCCTTTTGCTACACTTGTCATTAAACATATGGCAGATGCATTTCAATTCTTAGTTCATCATCCCCAGCATTAATATGGCTGACAGTTAAAAAACCTTAGTCTAATTCAACCATGTACAGTATTTACGACTGTTATTTTGATGTGACGAAGTATTTGGGACATTTGAATTATGATGTTGCAAACCTGCCTGTAAAAGTGAAGTGGCCTAGACTAGTTCAGTGCTTGTGCCATGCTTCTGCAGCATCACATAATGGAAACCCTGTGTTAACTGCATTTTAAAAGGTTAAAACTCTTTCTAATACTGAAGTATCAAGTATATGTGCACAACACCATACCCTTATATTCAAAGTTACCATTTTGTGCATGTCCTCAATTTTGTGTATCACTGACATTACACAGCTACATATTCTACTGCCATCTTTATGGAACTACCTGTATCTAACACAAGAGAAAAGCTGTGCAGCAGAAACATTGGTAACACTGAATTATAACAGCAGGTAACAGAAGGTAGAGATGAATGTATGGTATATAAAGTCCAAGCAGTTCAGAGAACATCTCATAATGATAACACAACCAATTTCAGCAATAACATGAGAAAAAGACTTGACTGTACAAGTAATCTAGCATGCATGCCAGAACTAATATTGAAGAAACTAATTAAGCTCACCATCTACATGATATGCAATAAAATGACAGAAGCATATATTTACTGGCATTAAGCACTGCTGGCTGATGAAACAGGGGATATGATGGTATTCCACATAGCGTATATCATGGCATTACAACCACTCAGACACACCATATCTTCTGAGTGTTAAATACAAATAATGAAGTAATGACAGTACGTTCTGGCAGAATGTACAGGATGCATAACAATACACACCACTGATGGTAAGAATAAAACAGCAACACTTGTGCCAACGACTTATGTACTTTAACGTTACATTCTGGTGCACTATACTGGATAGCAACATACGAGAAATAGCTGCAACCTTTTAATGCTGTTAAGATCCTTCGATATACCTTAATAATAATCGTAAATACGCAGCTCCAATGGAATTTTCTTTGACATAAAACATAATACTTACCATCCCTTAAGGACTGCAATGTGTCTTATATTTAAACATACAAGTGCAATAACACGATAGTTTGTTTTAACTGTTGGTATTTATATCAATGTTACATCAAACAGGTACTTACTATCCATTCCCGTAAAAGGTAATGGTAAAGCACCATACTGTTCTTCTAACGCTACCTCAATATCGAATTTTACATTATCAACATTAGCCACAATAAACTCCATTTTAAATATACGGAAATTATTTATCAAATGACAATGACAATTCAGTATTTCCTTCTACACTTCACACACAAATCCTAACGTTTAACGCCGCTGATATCGAACACCCACCAAACACACACCAGCCATCTTTCACTCCAGGGTCACCAACATAGTATTAATATTTACCGACATTCTCATTCTGGCACCTAATTTCACTCATCCGAGAGATAGTACCACACTATCCGTACTGTCAGGCTTCCAACGCGATGTTCAGGAGAATGGCGCACGTGTGGGGTATTACGCAGCGTTCAATTGTAATCGTGTACCGACGTTTCGGGACAACGTATCGGTCCCATCTTCAGGGGGTCAAGATGGGACCAATACGTTGTACCGAAACGTCGGTAAACAATAACCATCCGATGCCGTGTAATACCCCAGAAAAGCGCTGTTATCAGGACCACAGCTAGTTGTCATGCACTATGGTGAACTGTGATGACTTCTCACCAGCATGTTAAACATCAGACTCCATATCACGATAGTTGGTCCATACCCAGCTCTTATCCGATTTACTCCACCAGAATCACAAACAAGGAACACGAAAAACTCAATTGAATACACTCAAATTCAAAATGGGTATTGATACCCACATAATTCCATAGACTACATTTACTGTCTCTCTGCCACATCACTGATGTCACAATACTGCAGTGCCCTGCTGTAATATCTTAAGTAAGTCCTAGAAGAATTTTTGTAAGGTGGATTACCATTTACACATTGCAAGAAAATCGGGCAATTACCACTTAGCAACTATAAAAAATGACAGTTTATTTTCGTCACAAGTATACAAAAGCACACAAAAACGCTGGGTGTGAAACTTGGTCTGTAATGATACGGGAATAACACACGCTGCTGATGTTTGAAGGCAGAGTACTATGGAAGATATCTGGGAACAAGAGGGACGAAGTAAATGAGACCGGGAAAAGCTGCATGACGCATTTCATAATTTTACTCCTCACCAAATATTATTTGGGTGATTAGATCAAGGAGAATGGGATTGGTGGGACATGTGACATCTGGGGGACAAAAGAAAAATGCATACAGCATTCTGGTGGCACAACTTAAAGGAAACAGATCATTAGGTGTAAATGGAATGATTACAATAAAATGGATATAAAAAAGTGTGATTGAAGGGCACATACTGGATTGATGTGGCTGAGGAGGATAAGCATAAGTAACATGCTCTTGAGACTATGGTAAGGAACTGTCACGTTCCATGAAATGCAGGAATATTCTCAACTAGCTGAGGCACTATTCGTTAGGAGTCAGCCACTCCATGTAGTCAGTACTGTATGATAACTAGTGGGATTAGCTTTGTAACAAGTTGGTTTACATTTGCAGTATGTAAACATGACGGCCAATGACATATGTAACATACACATTTGCTAAATATTTGGTGTTCCATTGGCTCCACCCTTCCACATTTGTTGTGAGACACTGTCTTTGGTTTACTGAGCAAATTTGTATAATCATGAACAGCAGACAGGCTCAAAATGGGTTTATTTATACAATCTGTTTCACTCTGTAAGCTGTTATGTATTCTGGACTGCAAATGTACATGTGCTATTCAAGTTGCCCCTTTTTAATGAAACTATTCTCGGTGCCTAAGATGTTATGTCCCTGGCTCCCATCAATGATACATGTACGAATGACACAATGAACAGATTTTCTTTACACATGTACACCACAGTTTACCTTAAACCTCCCTGGGCTGAATTCAACAGATGCCTTACACAGTTTCACAAAAATGAAGTAACAATGATAAGCTTGGCAATGTAAATTATCCATAGCTAGTTCATTCCAGTTCATCTACGTAGTTTTCCTGCAAGCCATTTAAGTCCTTTGTGGTACTATTTAAATTCACTGCATATTGGTGTTCATACAGCAGTTAATATAAGTCAAACTCAGACAGTCATGATGAAAAATGTTCTCACAGTGCACATAAAAATTATGTAGACTCTGTGAGGTCCAAGGTTTTCAAAGTGGTGTAGCTGAGGACTGTTCCAGGACGTACCAACCGTTGGGGAACCCAGTATATTTCTTGAAAATATCAGGATCCTATTGTGCCATGATGTAATATCATATACCAGAGAAATGGAGTCATCTATGTACGGCCTGTTCTGTAATATCAGCAACAGAGCAACTCTGAAGCATAATGATGATGATAAGAAACATGCCAACAGTCATGACCAGTTTTGACACACCTGAATTTTTATGCCCGAGTCCAATGATACTAGACGCCCAAAATATCATATGAATCTTATTCCTGTTCACATCAAGCTAATGGGCTAATGCCCTTCTGTAGTGGTGCTTCCAGTTAGTCGTGACAGTCCCAAATAATTTGTACCACTTACATTATCACTCATCCAGGGAGTCCTACCAAGTGTGGTGTGTCTGAGAGTGATTGTGAAGCCCCGACAGCAAGGCCTACGCCCACTAGGGCTGTTGAGCCATTGGGGTGGGGGGGTTTACATTGAGCTTAAAACCTGTATGCAGCAATGGCTGTCACAATCTTGAAAAGGCAAGGTGACAAACAATGGGAATCACATTAAGAGGGCACAATACAGCACTATTCATCTGCTTCATATAACAGACTGCACATCATGTCAGTTACAAAAGGGCTGTAATGCTACATCATCACTTATGACATATCAAAACAAAAGGGACACTGCTCTTACTTAACTCAATTGAACTTGCTGCATGACATTATTTAAGAAGCACTGAATGGAAAACATTTGCAAATGATAAATTTGGTAAGTAGTAGAAAAACAGTCATAACCTGTTTGAAGGTAGTGAACCATTTGTCTGGAGTGTCTGAGCATGGCAGTTCTGTCAGGATAATCGACATTTGAAACAGGAATCAAACCAAGGACCTTCTGGATGTGAAGCTGGTGCTCTAACCATTCAACTGTGACTGATATTACTATAGCAGATGTTAATTAACTACAGGAAGCACAAAACCTCTTTTTTGTATGTCTGGCGAATGCAACCTGGTACTTGGTTTCGACTCAGGGTCCTGACATTGAAAGTTGATGATGTGACGGTCACTAGTTCTTGATTATAGAAATTTGTAATGCTACCCAAAAAAGATGCAGACAGAACCATTTTAATACTCCAAACACAAAATCGTCTTCAATACAGCATATGTAACTCACTCAGACTGTACAATGTCAAAGACAGGGTAATTACCAAATCAGGTGTTAGCAAGGATGTGGAAGGAAACAACTCTGACCTAATTTCAGAAAATACCCTGGCATTTGGCCTGAAGGACTGAGAAAAACCACAAAAATCAATCATGATTACTGGTCTCTAGGAGGAGGACTTGAACTTGGGGCTACCCAAATATCAAGCAAGAGTGGTGCTGTCTCAGACTTGCAGACAGTGCTTCCTTCCCTGTAAGCACGGTCTCCTCAGCACTCTGCTCTCAGACATCATTGTCACTCTACGTTCTTCCCATGAGGTGAGCAACAAACTGTCTCACCTGCACAAAACAACAGGCAGAATTACAAGCAGTGAATGAGTTAAAGAAAAGATTTTCATCTAAAGTTTCATTTCCTCACGATTCTTACAATGATCACAACATAATGATAACCACTGCAAACAACAGTGTTTTACTTCTCTTCATCGCTGCAACATAAGTAAGCACAGGTAGATAATACACATCAAAAAGGTTAAAAATCTATAATACATATTTACAACGTTTCTAACATGAAATGTGACACACAATATAGTATACCATATGTATATCCTCTTCCAATCTTGAACTCTCAAAACTTATATTAGATCAACAAAACTGTCACAAGTATAGTTTTCTGTCAACAATATCCAATATTATTTACACATTTTTAAAACATGAATACCAACAAATATACAACATGACTACATCATCATGTTAGAAGGTATAAAGTAACAACAATACAAAAGAATCTACAGTCTACATAATTCTCTCTGTTAAGACATAAAACTGAACATTGTGTAAATCAAACAATAAATGTTCATGGTTTACACATATATGGTGGGCAGTAGCAGGAACATGGTTCGAATACTGCCAGGATGTCGACAATACAAGATCATGATCATGCAGCTTATGTCAGTCATACAAATTATCACTCATACATTATACATACTTATGGCTACTTATGCATGGATACACAATACGCTTTACATCCTTAGCATAAGGAATCATTGAACTGTGTGTACATAAACACTACATCAACTATTATTGTCTAATCCTTCAACATCATTGCAACATAAACAACTGTTAGTTGAACATGGGACAGAAAACTGTCAAAGGGTTATGATGCAATGCATCATGTGAAGAAGAAAAAAAGGTCATTCCTTCATTAAATTACATTACTTCCTTGTACTAACTCCCACTGCAGTGGGATGTATTTTCTGCTGGAGGGGATGTGCTCATAGCTCTTAAAATCAATGGTAACAGCCCAACCATCTGCAGTGGACAAACAATGCTAGCCCAGTAAGCAGCATTTTCTTTGTTTCTCTCTCAGTTACAATTTAAAGTAAGAGTACTCATTGTGTTTATCTCTGCAACTCAACACCTAGACCAACCCCTACACTGAGCCCATTGCTTTGCTGGCCAGACTGGCATTGCAGGCCCACCGGATACTGTGGCTGTGCTTGTGGCTGCTGCTGTTGCTGCTGGGTGTTCTGGTTGGGTGATGTCGAGAACATTCCTCATGGAACAGAGAAAACATGAGTCACTGGGGATACGATGTCAGTGACAGAGTGATTTTAGAAGACTATCTCATAACCTTTCAAACACATCAACACTACAGTAAAAAATGCTACTTAATTAATATTTGATTATCTTTTTCTTTTACAATAAATTGAGGTAGTCACTAAATGCAGGTTATGCACAATTACATTAAGAACCTGTTCATCTTCTTATAACACTGACTACATAAAATTGTGATAAAATAACATATGTACACAAGGAGTTACAGATGACGTTTCTGCACAAACACAGCTAGGCAATTAATGATCTTAAACACATTTCCGTAATATTAAACATGAAATAATATTCAATAAACACTGGCAGAACCCCAGCTGAGAATCAAAGTAATTACACATCATGACACCACACATGGCATTGCTTTGGCGCATGTTCAACATCTGACATCATCACTTAAAGTTCACAGTCATGTGGTAACAACTTCAGGCAGAGAGAAAACATGAATATCTCTGTCCTTAAGTATGTTATTTACCAGTCCTGACAATTGCTAAAATTACACATTATCAGTGACAGGTGAATGAGTAAGCACCATTGGTGGGATTATGATAGGGTAAAACCGAAATATTCTGAGAAAAACCTGTCCCAATGCCACTTTGTCCACCACAAATCCCACACAGGCTGGCTTGGGCCTGAACCCAGACCACCATACTGAGAGGCCGGTGACTAACTACTGGAGCCATAACACATCCAAAACATGAATGTCTATTTAAGTTTCCAGGTTTTCAAGGTGGAAACCGTTCACATTGCAGTTTTCTGGGTTTTCACATTGTGTTGTGGTGCATGTTGACACCAAAATTTTAGAGGAACTTCTCTGACTATAAAGCACTAAACTGGAGGATGAATATCAAATTACAAAGGATCTGGAAGGAAGCAGTCACAGCATAATCTGGGCATGTAGCATCCCAGTACCTGTTTGGAGGGTCTGATGAAACCATAGCAAACCTCTGACATGCTGACCAGTGCCTTGAACAACATTCAGACCACACAGCTTTCAAATACAAGTCTAGACTGTTACTGCCAAACCAACCACTTCAGACAGCCAGAGCTTCCTGTTTACAGCAATGTCACATAACACTAAAAAGTACAGACTTCTACAGTACACTTTATCACAATTACAGTGAACTCACCTGATGGCGAAGAGCTGAGTTTGTCTCCCCCCGTTGACATCCTTGAGAACGCCAACAGGGCATCAGGGAAGTTAGGTGGCGTTGCTGGTGTGTTACATGGTGTGCACACCTGGCAATATAAAATAAACACTTTATTTATGTTTTATCAGCACTGGTTTTCAGGACTGTTCAGAGTAGATAAACAAGAGATACGCTCTGCTTCTGTGAAGTATGTGTTTCAGTTACAACAAAACTGGAAAGCTGTCCTGCAGTCTGGAATAAACAGAAAGTCCTCGTGAGGTTATACTGCTGCACACAGTCTTTGATGACACACTCTTATGAAGACAATCATATTTGTGAAATGTATATACACACTGCATATTAAAATGGATCTTCAAGAAGTGGGATGTGGGGGCATGGACTGGATTGAGCTGGCTCAGGATAGGGACAGGTGGTGGGCTCTTGTGAATGCGGTAATGAACCTTCGGGTTCCATAAAATGCAGGGAAATTCTTGACTAGCTGAGAAACTGTTAGCTTCTCAAGAAGGCCTCTGCTCCATGTAGTTAGTTAGTTATATACATACTGCATTACAATGAGATATACATTATGTCTCCTTGGGCACATGAGCACAAATCCTGGGTGCAGTTTGCCCAATTGACCAAAATTTTTCTGGGTGGTGCCTGGTATTTTCAACATAATTATTGCAGTTGTTTCCATGTACACAAAAATGTGTATCAGTTCACAAGCACTGAGCAGGAAGCTCATGCTAAAGGCACCACTGAGGTTCACAGGTCACTCCAGAAATGCTGGCCCTCAGTATGGAACTTGCTTCTTGTTACCCTTCTAGCACATAGAATCTAAGAGATGAGCCCCAGATTTTTTGAAAATTTGTAGACCCCTGTCCTTTGTATCACTAAGTGTAAGCCACAACAAAAATTCTTCCAATAAAAGTCAAGTGACCTCAAAGCAACACATATCATATGGAATGTGCCACTCTGAAGATGTGTTTGGAAGGTCTGCAACAAGTTTCATCATGTTCAACCACTGGCAACTAACAGCACTCAATCTACCAGAATAATCAATGCACTGGGTTTGTCCCACCATTTTGATTCTGGCTTAGTTTTGGGGGGCCACTTTACCTCAGGACACTAATTAACTGCTACACATACATTTTCAATTATTTCACAAATTTAACGAAGCTTCACAGGCACTCCTGTTACCATGTGTCACTGTAATTCATTTTAAGTCTAACTTTAGTTAAGCTGAAAATATAATTAAATGTTTTGGCATATCTTGCTCAGTATTTATAGGACAAAACTCTTGATTACAAGTTGGAGGTATCCACAAACTGTAAGTGTTATGTGGCATATAATATGTGCAAAAATGTCTATGTTGAGAAAATAACTAGTAAACAAGAACATGTATTGAAAGAATGCCACAAAAGCGTTGTTCAATTTGTTGCAATCCAGATCATGTCTACTAAATTCCCAACACATTACATACATAAAGATGGCTGATAAGCATCATGTAGAAATACAGTGCTTCATTTGCAAGGCATCTGTTGGTTCTTGTTTGTATTCTAAGCAATAAGTGACAGGTTTAGTAAAGTTCAAATTGAGATTCAAACACAGATACAAGCATATGCCACCTATGATACAAAAGATACAGCTCATTACAATCACTAACTTTGCACCTCTTTCAAAGCTTGATTCTCAGTGACAAAGTTCAAGCAAATATCATTTCCTCTGCACGTGATGTAATAATTTTACTGGCTTGAGCTGGAATTCCTACTTGGTGGTAACATATCCTACATACTAGCTACATAACAATGAGTACACAGATTCCTTATTTAGCTGACCAGTCTCGATGGTCACTCCTTGCCGGCACATTGCATAAAATTTGGCCCACTCACCACCTCGCCCATACACGTGTTATCATACAGAGGCTACTAGCTACTGCATTTGCATTCATATAAGACAACTGTGGTCCACAAAATCTACGACACAGGTCACGAAGTAAGACTAAATATTGTGAACTGGTACCTCAGAGGGTACATGATGTAGAAATCAACCCCACATTCATTTTGTTTAGTGATGAAATTTTATTTCATCTCAGTGGATATATGGACCCTCACAATAAGTGGTACTGGTCTGCAGATAATGCCACGTTAATCCACAAAATCCCACTGTATGACATTAAGGGGGGTGTGTGGTACGCTATGAATGCAATGAAGACAACTGTGCCTAATTTTTTTTCCAAGACCATAAATTCACCCTGGTATATTACACAAGTTCTGATACAATTTTCAAACACTTGTCCAGTTATAAGACTACCTATGCCATTCTTTGGAAAGACAGTGCAAGAAGCTCACACTGCAAACAATTTATTGCTGGTGACAGAAAAATAAGAAGGGGATTGTGGCTTCCTCACTTGCCAGATCCGAATTCATCTAATTTTTTACAGAATATCATGCTGACAATAAGCTTGAAAAGAGAGACAAAAAAAACATTCATGATTTAGTGACTTCAATTTTACCAGCAGGGTAGATTTGACTCATGTCCACAAGCTGAAGGAAATAATTTCCATTTCCTTCTTTGAACATGACGAACAAAAACTTAATACTAACCGCAATACACTGAACTAAACTTCCCAGCATCTTCTGTAAGCATGGACAGTAAGAATCCAATACTAAGCGTTATATATTAAACTAAAACATATGGACCCCAACTCACAACATACTGGGGTAGCAAAATGAAGTGATCAATGATACAGGTCAAATAAAGTAATGGCCCTACACAATAAAGGGTTTGACATCCTGAAATTCAGAGTGTCATTTTCCACACCAGATGTCCTAGTTAGACTGACATGGCTTGTTCCATAATTATAAATTATAATCATATAACAAGTGATGGCATTTCCTCCATGGCAGAAGTGGGCCTAATGATTACAATACCATAATTGGGTAATCAGAGTACTGTTTGTGCAAAAGTATAGCAAATGAAGGTAATTTTGACAAAAAGGAAGGGAGGTTTTAAGATTTGCATCCTATCTCTTACAACCTTGAATCAGTAAAAGACTAATGTTCAATGTAATCCTGTAACTTGCTTACTATTCCATTGAGATAATTAAACGAACAATCTATCATCTACCTGACTTGCCATCGGCCCTGAAGATGGGGACAAGGATTTTCCAAAACACTGGTCTTTGACCCAACCGACAGCCCAAGAACATTGTCATGAACCGTTTGTCTCTCTAAATAGACTAACCCACTGAAGTTCCACTAAAACAAAGCTCTTGGCAACAAGTACTGCGCTATTTGTATCTGCATCTAGTACAGACATAATCCCCACAGTCCCAAATATACAAATGCAGCCTCTTAAAATTAGAGCAAACAGCATCTACAAGTGCACACTGGTGCACTGCAAAATTTCACGGGTAACTTGCTCCACTTTGTGTCAATTTTGGGAATAGGCTGGATATGTTCCAAGCTGAACCAGCATCCCAAATACACACATCAGTCACCACATCAGCAACTGGACTCGAGGAATATCACTTTGTGTCTTCCAATAATTGTTTCTCTTTGCATGTATTACCATTAAATGGGCTTTTGATCGTATCAGTATTCATTACTTATTCTCCTTCTGACGATGATACTATCATCATGAAGAGTCCACAGTCATGCAGCTGACATTCTTAACAATTCTGCCAGCTGGCAACATCCCTGAACTCAAGATATATTTTCTACTCTTTAAGATCAAAGTGATCTGTCATTTTTGGACTGGCTGTAATGTTGTTGGCAAAATTTATTTAATCAGGCCTACATTCCTGTTGGCCTCAGAAGACAGTGACAGAAAAGTGACTGGTGATGTACAGCCCAGTGGAATGTACCATACACAGGCAAGGCTCTGCTGACACAAACTGGGTTTAGCAGTCTGACATACAGTGCAGTTTAATGAACCACAACTATATTTCTTATAAAAATGTAAATATTTAAAGCAATAATGAACCAATACGGGTGGCACTAAGACGGGATTTTGTCTAAGTACTTCAGGTTTCCCATGTCAGTAGCATTCTACCAATGCTCCATATGCATTATTTCATTCCTCTGCCAAGCTACATAATCTTCACAACTGACAGCATTAGTAAATAAAACACACAGAAAGCTAACAACAAAGTTGAGGGTAACAGAATGACATCTTCAGAAAGGCTTCATAAGCCACATGTGAAGTACAAATTTTACAAGAAAAAATCAGTTAACTGACAGAAAAACATTTAAGAATAATACATATGAAGATCAAAACTAAATCACAGCACCGATGGCTCAAACACTGAGTGGAAAATCAAAGATAAGCCAAGGAAGTCTGGCAGGCACAACCAACAGAATATACACAGCCAGAACAAGACAACTTTGTAAGGTGCTATTCAACAATACTAAGTACAGACAGAATGGTATGGAACTGGGCTAAAGGTCATCACATATTTTAGGTTGGATCCCAGCAAAAACACAGAAGTGGAGAAAATGAAGACAAACTTCAGTAGAGTAGCTTGTGACAGTATCTGTGCTCAGACATAATGCCTACAATTAATCTAATCATGATTTTAAAATTCAGTTCCTATCTCACAGAAAACACTGCAGCTCCATTTTAAGACCAACAAGACAATGCTGTTTATTCTGCGAATCATATAAAACACATAAACACAGTCTGTGGGCAAAATGCAAGCCTATCATGACCCCCAGCCCTGGGCCAGTTCTATCAACTGTCAAACGGATTTCCCAAGATTCACTTTTTAGTATCCTCTGATTTTCTCATGGATTTCCCAAGACTCACTTTGTAGTATCCTCTGATTTTCTCATCAGTGCTTTACACCAACTATTTTCCCAAAACACGTTTTGTACATGTTTCTTCATTGTCACCCTAGCTACCTGTACAGACCATCACAATCACCAGCTGCATAATTCAAGAAGCTCCTTTGTATGCACTCTGTGCCTGTCTGCAAGTCCAAGAAGCTTACAAGTGTGAAGCACCAGAAAAGATCCTTAAAAACTTGTAATCCCCCACACATTACTGTACAGTAGCAACTCAAATCAACTGCTGCACAGATCACACTCCAAGGCAGTTGTCTGGTGTTTGAGTGGAGATGAGCATGCAAATTCCGACGATTACAATTTTATGGTCTCTTCCCTTACTGTCCCCCTTTTTTGACATATGTCTTGGCTTTGATTCCTGCATCAGGTATTTCCCATAACGGCACACTATACCATGAAGGCATATGGGAAAAAGAACTAATCTTGGAACTATAGGTGAAGCAGGAAAAGCGAACCAAGAGAAAAATGACGAAAAGGACAAAAGAGGGAAGGGGAAAAAGAGGAAGATAACTGAAGATAATAACTTACCCTAGTCCCAGATATGAAAACACGGAAGCATGCCAGTAGAAAGAGCAACTGCCCATCTACCCTACTACAGAAAATGTTGGGCGTTTCTACAGAAATAAGGAAACAATTCTGAACACCTGTCGTGGCAGGAACAGCAAAACAGCACAAATAACAAAACACTTCTCTGTGAAACTGCAATTACAGGGGAAGGAGCAGGGCTGGGGACGTAAAAATTGTATAAAATGAGGAACATTCCGTGCAAAACAAGTTTATGATGATGATGATGATGATAGGATGGATGATGACGACGACGACAGTAAGAAGAGTAAATTTCTGGACCCACAGCTAAGAAATCTGTATACCTACTGTTGACTATGTGCCATGCAGGACGTTTGTATATGCCATGTCCTTAAGGAAAAATCCCAGGCATTCTTTCCTAGCACTATTTAAAGTACGCGATAAGCGCCACATTCCAGCCACCCACCCTCACGGAAAGACCTCCCGGTAGTCACATATCTATTATTTACTCAATTGTGAATTAACAATGCCTGTCAGGACCTCAGGTTACATAGCATCAAATGATATGATGATTAATAGTGACTTCGGAAGGATGTGGACCAAGGGCGTCCAACCTTTTTATGGCAAAGTGTCATACTCGTTATTGCAGGGTGGTTCGCGGGACGCACGTGGGAAGGTAACAATAAGTGATATACCTAACCGCCTGCATTATTTGCGATATTTATACTACATACATAATTTATGTGGCCACGAAGTGTATAATGCAACCTGGCAGGGCACGGGTTGGAGGCCCATGATGTGGACGCAAGCCGTCCTGGCTTAATTTGACATAGCAGCCCGAAATTTGCCTGGAGGAACGAAGATAATCCACGAATACCCACAGTCAGGATAACCATAATCCACGAATACCCACAGTCAGGATAACCAATCTCCGGATCTAGATTTGAAGCTGGGTCCTCCCAGATACGAAGCAGGCAAACCAGCCACTCCATGGGCACAGAGCTGGTCTGGACATGAATGGCGAGCAGAAACAATCACAACCTCTGCCGAGGATCGAACTCAGCCGCCCAAGTTGGTCTGTCGCTGAACTAAGCTACACCACTAAAGACTACAAAACCGACACGAACAATCTGGAACCTCTTCTGTGCCCCAAAACAGAGTACATATTTCTCAGCTGTTCGCTATACTTAACTCCATGAAACAGAGTCCTTCCTGAAAAGCTAATTGTTCCCCTGCTAGCCACAAAATTCCCCGAATTTTATGGACCTCGAAGATTCATTACCGTGTTTGCTATCCTCAACTAGACCAATCCAGTACTCGCCCTGCCAACCGATTTCTTTAAAATCTATTTTAATATTATCCTTGCATTTACGACTAGGTCTTCCAAGCGGTCTCTTTCCCTCAGCCACCCCCCCCCCCCAAACTCTGTATGAACCTCTCCTCTCCCCCATAAAAGTCGTATGCCCCGAACATCTCAGTGTTCTTGATTTGATCGGCCGGATACTACATGGTGAGAACAAACCCTGAAGCTCCTCACTGTGCAGTCTTCTCCAGTCCCCTGTTACCTCGTCCGTCTCAGGCTCAAGTTTCTTCCTCAGCACCTTATTCACGTGCACTCTTGGCCTACGTTCTTCTGTCAATCTGAGAGACCAAGTTTCACACCCATACACAGCAGACGACATTATAGTTCTGTACATTTTAATCTTAAAATCTTTGGCCACCAAACTGGAAGACAGAAGATTCTGGGCCGAACGGTAGCAGGCATTCCACGAGTTCAATCTGCTCTTTAATTTCCTCACGGACGGCCGCGGACTAGGTGCAAAGCAAATCACGTTGAAGAAAAATGGCTGGATAATTATAAGCAGTGATGTGAGAGACGTTGCTTATGGTTTGTTTTGCCTTCAGTAACTTTCGCACACCACGAAAACCCCCATTGTGGACAGGCAGTTCCTGGCTGAACGCGAACTGAGGTGACAGTTTGCAGGGTCACGCCTGGTCTCTTCATACCCTGAGTCGCCTCCTGTGTGTTGACTGCATTTCGCCACGGAGCCTTACCATGTGTTTTACTACACTACAAGCGGCGTAGCGCCGGCGCTCTGCCTTAGCATATGGGGTGATTCTTGTCACACACATAATTGAATTGTAGCGTTTTATTTTGTCTCTTGGCGAGTTGTTTTTGATAGGTGCAATGTGCAGGGCAATAGAGTTTTGATTTTTTGCAACGATGTTAAAAGAATCCTTTTCTTTTGCTGTAATATTGTTAACGAATGAGTTTTCTGGAATACTGTTAAAATGGTTTGACACGTTTCTTTGCACACTGACACATTCGGAATGCCGGATTTCTGTAATGGCGTGGATAGGGGTGGTAAATGAGACTTGTGACGTCAGCTGAGATGCTAGGGTACGAATCATACTGTCGTGACTAAGAAGGTCCACAAATGGGTGGTCTTCCAGGTCTAGGGTTGGGCGAAGGCCTAACAACTCCCATCCATTCATGTCACCACGTTACGAAACG
This sequence comes from Coptotermes formosanus, assembly GCA_013340265.1. Classification (NCBI taxonomy): domain Eukaryota; kingdom Metazoa; phylum Arthropoda; class Insecta; order Blattodea; family Rhinotermitidae; genus Coptotermes; species Coptotermes formosanus. The sequence goes on from BLKM01004979.1 coordinate 361,577, forward strand.
TTACACAAGGCCTCCGATTTGGATGGATTCTTTGGAACGACCTTGGCAACGGGTAACAGCCATTAGGTTTGGAGTACTGAAAGTAAAAATGTTTTCCCTTTGTCTAAACACACAGTCACAATGGCGTATGAGGTACGTGGTTGCAAAGCTCCACACATGTAGTCGCCGCCCAAGTTATTGCTCCCCAGTATCCCACACTGAACAGTCCTGACATACTGAACACAGCAGTTCCTGGGCGTTGTGCTAACGGGGCTCGAACCCGTAACAACTTCCGGCACAGAGATCGTATACTGAATGCTGATTCTTTCGGCTAGTTTCTAAATCTTCATCTACTTCTTTCTTTTATTCGCACGGAAAACGCAGAATGGAAGGATAATGTATGGGACGTAGGTGTAATGAACGAACGCGATGGAGCACGATCGTGGGGGGGGGGGGGGGGGGGGGTTGGTAATAGCGGCGTTGCACTTTCGAGTTCTACTGCCACAGAGTTGACTAACTAATTTACTTAGCTAATTACGATGGCTACATGATTACGAAGTCACGGCTTTACTGCTGTCAAGAACAGACCCACAATCAAAGCTGCCCAGATAAAACGAATGCAAAAGTATGCATGGAAAGACTACAAAAAAGAAATGGATTAGTTCACGGAAATTAAAGACTGAATCAGCATTCGACATCTTAGACGCCAAAAAGAAATGGTTTACCATTATGGCAGATTACTAAAGATTACCGAAATCATTGACCAAATACAAACCATCTGAAAGAAGGTTATGCGACTGGTGAACAAGTGGCTCAACAACTCGTTCTGACTTCTTAATTGTGATAATGGACTGCATTCTAGTGATTAGCTACCCCTGCAACAGATAACGCTCATCCAACAAATGTCACTGACAGTGCCTTCGTCATGTTAGCTGTACTATTTTGTACACATGATTCAGCGGTGTGACGTCATAACAGACCGACTGCACAGACACGTCCCCAAACGGCAAGCGGGTATGAACCAAGAACACGAATTGGTCGCACCTCAACTGATTATTAATACATTTTACGATGCTGTTTCACCTGCAAAGGTTATATACGTAGTTTCCAATCAAACGGTAAGATAAACATGAATACTAATTCGTTTACATTAAACAATGGTCGTTTTGAAGGTCTACTGCCACTGGAAAACGTCAAACACTGAACATTACATGGCACTACAGCAGGGCTTCGCAAAAAGTCCCATGGATGGTGGGGATGATACGAGCTCGAGATTATCCTGTTTCAGCCTCTGGCCTCCTGTGGCTCATGTTAACAAGTCCAAAAGCACTTTCCCCCAGCAAAGGGTTGCACGCAACAACATTCCTGTAAGCACAGTGGCTAGAAGGCGGCAGGGGAATATAAGGACGTATGTTAGAAGGGGAACGGTCAGCTCAACGGCGATACGGAGCGGCGTCGCGCCACAGGACTTCTTTCCATGGCCGGAGTACAGTGTCGCGACCATCTCAGAAGTTCGCAGGGCACTGTTAATGATATTTCTACCTACGTTAAATCCGCCAGTTGTATCAAACGTTATTAACGGAGCAACAGACCCACGTACACGATACCGGGCTGAAAATCAGTGCGTCTCTCGCGTATTATATTGCGGTCGTCCAAGCCAGCCATGAGCTAGCACAATTGTACCACTAATACGGCTACACACGGGTACAACACACTGAATTAACGGTCCTAAGGCTGTACCGATAAATACAGATAGCACGATGCAGCGTGCAGTAATATTCTATTGCAAAGCGACAATGCAGCGTACAGGGCACCATTGAGAGACAACCGCTTGGTTCTTGAAGTTAGTTCTGTACCTCAGAATAACGACCTGTACGTATGCAGGGGACATGCAGGTAAGGTTACGTAATTCTACGTTCTTAACCTCGTCACCATATGCAGGTGAGTGACCAGCCTTGCGCTCCGGCCGTTACGTCTCAAGATAGAGCTGAAGTGCCTTCTGACTGACTGGTTAGCTCGGACGTCGGACTGCCCCTGGGACGACTGGAATCCAGACCGTCCAACCCGTACACAGACACGGCAGGTGAAGTGTGACGTGCAACATAACTTAGCCAGGGTGAATAGAATGAGGAAGACGGAAGGAGACGTCAACACGCAACGCACTGCCGTAGGTCAATACCCCGACCGCGCACTACTCGCTACGCCCGTCATAATACGTCAATGAATACGGTGGCACGCACAGCCACACCCAAACAGCGATTTTACCGTCCAAAGTTTCGTAAATAAATACCGGTACGGACCGAAAGCACGGGTAATTCACAGGCGACAGCGGGACGTGTATGGAGAGTGGGGGGTCGACGTTCTCAATGGAGACTTCGGTGTTTGGTTTCTCGACCACACGATGACCACCATTACAATTAATAACTTAAAATTATGCTAATTCTATACAGTGCAGTTTCGATGCTGGTCATTAATTGGCATCGATAAAACCGTCACGCAGATCGGAATCTCGAACATCTGAATCCATTTTCAATGTAAAAAGCTCACTGGTTCCAAGAACGTATGAAATACGAGCAACGAAAAATATATAATAACCCAAAAACGTATTAAAGTTTATTTCTAATAAAACACAGTCACTTTTTGAAGCATAAGATGCATTACATGACTGATGGCGTATCGCTCCATAAAACACGAAAGCGGTCAACCTCTCACTTAGCGAAAGGCAGAGCCTGCATGAGCTGAGAGTGCTCTGAGCAAGACAATGGGGGAAACCGACTGGCCAACCATGTGGTCTCATCCCGATTCGTCGGAACCAACCACGAAAGGTCGAAGCAATGGTGTTACAAGGGTGATTATGAAAGGTCGAAATCCCGAACATCGAGACTCTGTCACGAATTGTTCTGTTCTGTGATGATAACTAATGTACACATAACCCAGTTCTCTGTGACCACGCCGCATTACCAATTTGAAATTCGATACGGCCCTTGCCAAATGTAAAGCAAGCAGCCTTATCACATGGTTGGCACATGAATACTGTGCTCAAGTCATTTTAAAACTAGACGAAAATCAATGTTTTCGCCGCCCGTTGTAACATTCACAATGCAATGAAAGTGTTCTCTTGCTCATCCGGGTAATTCTTCCAGCGTACTATGAAACACAAACACTGACGGAAACAAATGATGCCAGCCAACTATGTTCGAGAGACCATCAGCATCCCCTTCCAACATTTGTGCAGACAGTCTAGCATTTGTGCAGACAGTCTAGCATTTGTGCAGACAGTCTAGCATTTGTGCAGACAGTCTAGCATTTGTGCAGACAGTCCATATATGTCTGTGAAGTGCTGTCGTGTCAATAACCATCACACACTAAAGAGTTTCAAACACAACCAACTGTGCAGACTGCCATGTTTCCAGTAACAGCCACTACTTCCCACACCGGCTCTGGATCCATCCGTCCTCATGGTCGGTGGTTTACTACGTGATTTCTTCCCGACAGCTTCATAATCGAGACATAAAGCTGACCACTCAATACGACCACGGACAAGGCTAAGCACGTATGGAGCGTTTCTTCACGCCCACTATACATGCTCACGGCACGAATGTTAGGCACACGGAAAATAATACGCAAGTTACCTTACCTGCCCAAAATGTGTCCCTGGCCCTTGAGGGGAACTGGAGATGGCGGCTTCTTGGAAAAATATACTTAGAGCCGTCTGTAACAGACAAAAAATTTCATCATCTACGTGCTTCTATGAAAGGGCTGCATCGACATGAAACATACACTGTCATTACAAAACGCCCCCCCCCCCCCACTGTCGGCCGATTTGACCCCACTTTAACACACAAACTGAAGGCCAACGTGCATCGGGCCTTTAAGGGCTCGAATCCATTCTATTCTAACAGACAAACTGACCTGATTACCAACATACATATTGGCACCACCGTCTACAGCCGAGGTTAAAGAAAGAGTACGGCTATACCTCTACTCCCCCTCTCAGCCTTCACGGCCTCTTCTGGGGTAAACTTTTACTTACCTTCCCAACACGTTGAAAACAGAAGTCTATGAACCACGCAGAATAATTATCTCTTGCTCTAATATGATATTTGCACATCACTTCAAGCCCGGAAAGGATGTGCACAAGTACGTACAAACAGTACTCACACTATACGTTGCACTTACGCGTATGAATCTGCATTAAACAGCCACGTACACAAGAGAAACAAACTCCTGTCAATTTAACATCTGACAGCCACACCGTTGTAATATTAATGTACATCAAATACAGGAACATTATTTCATCTGACAACTGTCCCTACTCGCATCCCGTCGGCTCGCTTATACAGCTCTGCTCATATACCGGCTCATTCCCACGCTGCACATCGCTGAGGTCTGTTCTTTATATGTGTCATCTGCTCGCACTGTGAACACCTGCTCGATTGCAAGAGAAAATTTCGGTACGAGTGCAATACCTCACAATTGTATGTGTTGTTGTCACAGTGTCACTTTTACCTGTGGGAAACGTTGAAGTATCAAATGCACAGCAATACTGCGTGCACTGAAGACGATTTGAAAGAAAGCATTCAGGATGTAGTGGCTCCTATTTCACCAGTTAAACTTCAAAGTCTAAGGAAAAACGGGTTTGTTTTTCTATGTGAAGCGTGTCTGCGAGCCGAAGAAAACCATTTCCAGCACCTGAAGGCCACTTTACTTTGCGCCTTCTTGGTTGTATCTCGGCTTACACTGAACGGATTTTCCTAAAAATTCGTACATCGCACTCTCCACGCATACGCTAGAAACAGTGCCAAGTTTGGTTGCAATCCTTCAATAACTAAGGGCTCTTTATTTGAAGGGCAATGTGCCTTATCGGCTCTATCTCGGTTCCCACCGGAGGGATTTTCCTGAAAATTTATACACCGCACTATCCACGAATACGCCACGCACCAGGCAAGACTGGCTGCGATCCTTCAATAACTACGGCCACTCTACTTGAAGAATAATGTGCCTTCTCGACTGTACCTCGGCTTCCACTGGAGGGATTTTCCTGAAAATTCATACCTCGCATTCATTACGCATCCTCTAGAAATGGTGCAAGTTGGGTTGCGATCGGTCAACAATTAAGGACACTTTATTTGAAAAGCAGAGTGCTTTTTCGGCTTATCTTCGCTTCCATTCAAAGCATTTTCCTGAATATTCATACCTCACATTCTCCACGCATGCGCTATACACCATGCACGTTGGGTTGCGCTCGGTCAATACTTAAACGTGGAGTGTACGGACCTAATCTTACACACGTAGAATGCATAAACCTAAAATGCGTGTGCCCCGACTCATGGCAAACGGCAACAGCGGGGACAGCTGCGACGCCTACCCTCACGCGAAACCCTCTGAGTGAAGTGTGATGCGAGTTGTCAGTTAAATTAATGTCTCTGTACATAATTACCGTCACAACATGCCTCGCATAGTGGCCGCAACGAAACCGTGATCTTCTGATATGTGGTTCCGTGCAGTCTGGTATAAAGTCTTGAATTAGTAACAATGTATCCGTCAAATGAATAAATCATAAAAAGCACATACGAGTTGCCAAATTAGCAACTGTTTAGTTCCTTTCCAACATGTTTCGGCCTTTTATAAGGTCATCTGCAGGGAGACTGTTTTTAGTAAACACACAGCTATCAAGTAGCGAAGTCTACTATATCGGTTCGTTTAAAATGACTAGGTATTCCATGCAGTCTATCCAGTGATACACAAGATGTGCAATGACGCATCACTAACTGGTTATACTCTTCTCATTTACATTCCCCTCTTTAATATTCTGCAGCGGTGTCTACTATACTGCTTGATCCCACTCAGCTATCCGCGCAGTCTCTCGATCAACAACGAGTATATCAACATAACTGGAACGACAAGAATGTCCGAACATATAGCAATATCACACACACGTCAGACCCACATTGTACATACAGAATGGTCGCATTTTATGCAAATTCGAAAGAATGCGATATACAAAAACATTAACCTTTTAAAGCCTAGTGGTAACTTTACATACTACCAGGTTTAACATTAAAAAATTCTACGTGGTGCCCACATTGCGTTTATGTGTTTTGTACGGATCTCAGAACAAACAGCAACTTTTGCCTTATAAAACATTAAGAGACTGGTTTTTATAACCGAAGTGGAGAGTGTTTACAGCGCGGTACGCACTGAGTCCTTATATAAAACAGATACGCTTCGTCTTTGAAGGGTTAATAAATTCTCACTTTATGTGCAAAATTTGAAATAACGCGAATCCAAAAATTAAAAACTTTAAGTGTGGAGAGCGCGCGCACTAAGTATGTGCCTGCTGCATCTCTCACTCCTTCAGTGTCGTCAGAATACAATACTTTTCCCAAGCACAACAATTGATAGCCGATCCCAGTGGCCGTGCGGTCTAAGGCGTAAGTCTGCGTCCGACTGCTTGCTGGGATCGTGGGCTCGCATCCCACAGGGAGCATGGATATTTTGTCTCTTGTGAGTGTTTATGTTGTCAGGTAGAGGTCTCTGCGACGGGCCGATCCCTCGTCCAGAGGAGTCCTACCGACGGTGGTGTGTTTCTGAGTGTGATCAAGTGAAAATAAACAACCTCGACACCTACTGTGAGTAGGTAAAAGAGGTAAGGACAACGACGACAATAATGAATAAAAATGAAATTAAATTTCCGTTTATTGTTTATGTGTGTATTTATATTTTGCCTAAAACGTATGTTTACAAGCAAACATACGCTACCATGGATGTGCATCTATGCGCTCTAAAACAGCACTGCGGGCCGCCCCCCCCCCCGCTTGACATTTGTTCCGATGGGGAAATTAGTCTTGAGTTATGCCCGGTAATCAGTAACGATTCCCTGGCATAAAATGTGACCACACTGTACTCGTACGCGATTCTACGTCAATGTCTGCAACGAGGATCAGCAAGACAAAGCATATTTGCCTCCGACGCAAAATACTGAGAAGTGCAATATAACAGAACAGCAGAACTCTGTAATGCACAACAGCGCCCCGTGCGTGGCATGTGGAACGCCGAGGTTACGTCTGTGGCCCGCGGGAGTCTTAAAACACATTTACGAGCAGCATATGTTCGCTGATCAGCGTAAGGTACAACAGTTTATTGGTTTGGTGAAGTTCGTACCCTCAGTTAGATCTGGTAAACAATATTTAAGTTACGACGGGATTCGTGCGTTTTGCATGGGCAAACATCGTACGCTGGAGACCTTACAGTGGGAGGAGTGAGAAAAGAACTAAGTGCTACACACCAACACCCCCCCTTAGTCTTTCAGTTTCAAGTGAAGGTAAAGTTACAGGTGAAGTTGTTCCTGCCCACGCCATGAAAGTATGTAGGGGGGGGGGCACAGTCATACCTCCATTCATTCTTAACCTTTCAAAGCCTAGCGGTAACTTTACGTACTAACCGGTTTAACATTAAAAAACTCTACGTGGTGCGCACATTGCGTTTATGTGTTTTGTACGGATCTCAGAACAAACAGCAACTTTTGCCTTATAAAACATCAAGAGACTGTTTTTATAACTGGAGTGTTTACAGCGCGGTACGCACTGAGTCCTTATATAAAACAGATACGCTTCATCTTTAAAGGGTTGCCTTCAACACTAGAACGAGGAAAGTGGTCAACTTCATGACCCGGCCGCTTTATTCCCGGAAACGAACCCCGGTACATATTGAGTAGGAGGATGGCTGGACCCCAGCGTCGGTCTGGATGGTTTTTGGAGATGAGGTGTCTTACTCCTGTCGGGATTCAAACCCCGGACCATTCAGCCCGCAGCGTAGTTACTGTAGTCACTACGCTATGCCGTCTCCTTTCAGTTTTAATCATGTTCTAATAACAATCACTGCAAATGTATTTCAGCTGTGATTTTATACAATGGGGTCCAGCATATTTCTTAAAAAATATCTCTAACACACAAACAAGCTTCTCACTGACGTTCTCCCGCTCTTACAAAGCAATGACAGTATGAAAAATTAAAATATAATTGATTGCGATATTAATTTTTACTAATAATTAATTAATAAGTCGAGATTTTCCCTAAAAAAAGAATTTTACTGTTTTTGCAGCCCGCGCAAGGTTGAGGAACTTTCAATCGGCCCAAGTGCGGTGAAAGTTTGCTGCTCTACACTGGTACCAACCAACCAATAATTCATGGATGTTCCTAACTGTATAGCAATGTATAGCACACAAACAGTAGCAAGCTCTTGTAATTCATTGATGTACGTTCTTGTACTTGATATCTGCGTCTTCTAAATAAGTCTCCCTGCAGACGACCTCATAAAAGGCCGAAACATGTTGAAGAGGAGATAAACAGGAATCAATTTTACAACTTACGTGCACTTTATTGGTTTTTACGATTAACTCAGCTGTTCAAATGCTGGTATACTTAAATTTGGATGATAGGATGGTCAGTGCGGTGAGGATAGGTCAACAACCATTTCAGTGTAAAACATCTGCACTTTCTCGCCCTGTCATAACGACATCACTTAGAAAATCTGCATACTTCAACAACTTCCAAATTTGGTTAAATATGGACCGTAACACGATAGGCAATGTATGTACAACGTAACAATGTGGCACGTACGTGTAACCAGTTGCAACAGAAACGCAACAATTGCTCCCTTTGTATAGTTGACGCACACGTGTCGCTACCAGCAATATAATAAAAACTGAAGATGTTGCCATGGAAAAGCAACAGTGCCCGATATTTCAGTTCGATTTAAACCCACTCTGGATTTCCTCGACAAATTTCCATAAAAGTATCCAGTATCAAATTTCAGAGAAATCCGTCCACTGGGAGCCGCGTTTATACACGTGAACAGACGGACGGACATGACGAAGCTTAAAGGCGCTTATAAGAACGAACCTAAAACCTATTAGTAACTGCCCGAAACTGTCGCTCACGCGAAAAGTACTCCCCTGAAACATATAACACACAGGCTTATGTGTCACTGACATCTACAACTATCATGTGGCACATTTTTCGACAGAAATCTAATGAGAAATGCGACAGATTTGTTTAGGCTTCTAAATGAACACCGAACTTAGTTGCTCTATTGCGAACTGGCCGGAAACTCGCGCTGAACTGTTTAACGAAGACTGACAACTGTAATCAACCTCGAACTGAACTCGCACTGCAGTTCTATTGATCCAGGCGCTGTCTGAGACGGAAAGGGTGAGAGATTTATTTCTGAAAAAATCCAGACCGGTTCCGGGGCCCAACAAGCATCCTGTTCAATGCGTACGGGTGGATTCTGTCCCGGGCGTAAAGCGGCCAGGGTGTGAGGCTAACCACTCACCTCCATCTAGTGCCCCGCCAAAGAATGAGGGGCCCTATACGTCTACTCCTCCCACATGCCTTCATGGTGTGTACAGGGACAACTTTACCTTTTACATATTTATAAATACAAATGACGTTACATGTGTATGTATTTAAACCATTTTATATTGTAATGGAATCTCCTTGCACAGCACCATGTTGGAAATCGCTCTACCGACCTGCTGGGTTACACTCATTCTAAAACTCGATTCTAGGCAGCTCAGTATTATGCGGTATTTCGAAAGGGGCGTATATTACGACTAATCCTAGATTACACGCTAAAGGGGCGGCAAAACAACGTTCGCCTAACGGGCTATACTGTCGTGAAACCGCAGTGTCTCCAGACGATGCAGGTTCGATATTTACTTCAAAACAGGCCAAGCACGACCCCCACTGCTCAATGACACACACACCCACCCACACACACACACACACACACACACACACACACACAGAGCATAACTTCCCTGGTGGACGGATCGGTCCGTTGCAGACACCTCTAACTTACCACATACAACATTCACAAGAGACGAACACCCTTGCCCCGACGGGATTTGAACCCCGCAATCCTAGCAAGCCAGCAGCAGCAGCAGACCCATGCCTCAGCTGGCGCGGCCACCAATACTGTACCTAACAGTATATAATAATATATTGCAATAACAATTTCAATGGGAAATCCTGGCCTATAGATGGCCCAAAACTGTCCGGACCACCCGGGGATCTGCATTACCAGGGTCCGGATTACCGACAGCTCACTGTATACCAGGTACTCCCTCTGGGCAAAATGCTTTCTTCACCGTTCAGCAAGGTGGCATACGCATTACCATTTCCCATATAACATTTGAAGGGGGGGGGGGGGAAGCGATAGTTTAAGATGCTGTTCATACAAGGACTTTTATAACAACCCTTCATTTGGTTACTAACAGATCTCGTGGCACTGATTTTTACTTGATATATGAGGGACCACAAAACATATGGGTTCCATAAATACGAGTATTTACTTAGTTAAAGAGTGTTCCGTGACCAAAAACCTTTGGGAAACGCTGATATACACGACGATGAGTAAGGAGCGTTGGTGTAATGATATCAACTGGGGTTAACCGAAGTACTCGGAGAAAAGCCTGTCCCACTACTGCTTTGTCCACCACAAATCTCGCACACACCCAGGTTCGAACCCGGCCCTCCCAGCTCAGAGGACGCCGACTAATCACCTCAGCCATGGGCACGGCCTCTTTACGACCGTGAATACGTCTGGCAGGACAAGAGGCACTGGGAGGAGGTAGAGTGCAGTGGCTGTTATCAACTACCAGTACGCCTTCTAAGCAAATCCGTTTCTCACCCAGACGACTCGTGTCTCAGTTAACAGCTGCTGGCCTGAGAAAATGGTGACGTAACTGATATCGAAAACACATGACACAGGCGCAATACAAGAAGTTCTGGGATGAAATTAAAACGCCTCTATTTATTCTGCAGGGTCTGGCTAGAACTACATATGAACGGCACAGTCGAGTCACCTTTGTGTACAAGGTTTACGTACGACTTTCTTTAACCTTTTAGAGCCTAGCGGTAATTTTACATACCACTAGGTTTAAAATTAAAAAATTCTACATGGTGCCCACATTGTGTTTATGTATTTTGTATGGATCTCAGAACAAAAAACAACTTTTGCCTTATAACACATTAAGAGACTGGTTTTTATAATCGAAGTGGAGAGTGTTTGCAGCGCGGTACTTACTGAATCCTTATATAAAACAGATACGCTTCGTTTTTAAAGGGCTAATCTAACAACTCGCGTCCACTCCTCACACACGCCGTTTCGCGCGACGGCACACAGCGCAGCGTTCGCCGCTATTCCATTCTGTAGTGGGTCGGGGTCAATGCGTTTTAATGAGGTGTAATTCAGTTTATATTAGGCTCTTACTCCCCATAACTATCAACGCTTTTCGCATCGTTTTCCTTCAACTCGTTGATACAAGTCACAAGCAAAGATGCTGCTCATTGCACGTGGAAGTTCTGCTGGGTTTTATGAGTTAAGCGGAACGACGGTGACTGCAGAGGGCTGTCAGATAAAATGACGCCCGTCCATTATAGTGGCATTACGCGACATTAAGTTTTTCAGCAATAACCTCCAAGTTACGTACTATTGCCATGGTTGCAAGTGGTAACATAAAACTTTCGTGGACAAATTTTTATACATTTATAATGTGCGTGCAAAATTGCACGTGTCCATCTAAAATGCATACGTATTGCTTCACTCTTGCATTTACACCGAACTGTAAGTACAGATTTCGCTAAACCACCACAGTGTTTACATATTCAAAATGACATTACCTCTCCCAAACAAAAGGCGGATGTTTGTCATGGTCTTTCCCATATTCAAATTTCAGGAGCGAATACTGCTGCCACCCCAGAAGCGAGCACAGCCTCCACACCGATACTACTATCAGTGATAAGATAAAGACATGCACAGATGAAATTGCCCCTAATGGAATAATAGTCATACCAAGGTGCCAGAAATTCCGTCAAATGTTCCCTTACGCCAGGAAAATACCACCGCCAAAATGTGTGTTTTTAGAGAGGAAAATATCACCGCCAAAATGTATGTTTTTTTAAGCCTGAGGTACCGTTGCCGCAACAGATTTATCTTTAAACATTCTGGCTTCTGGCTGCCTGATTATGGTGAAAACGTAATTCGTGTTTTAAGGGGAACACCCAGTGGGGAAGTGGAGATTATGGGCAGCAGACGGCACCTACCGCTCAGTGTGTAGTCCTGGCATTCCCTGCTACTTCCAAAACGAGTGAATGTAAAGCCATACAGAATAATACGCACATTATCTGGCTGTCTTATCCCCGAGAACTTCTGAACTGAAGGCCAGCAAGCGGTAGTTTTCTAAAGTTTCGCTGTAAGGTTCTTTTTAATTATCTGAAGCTCCAGAAACAGTGAATAACCATTACAGCCGAATGGACCCAAACACAGGCGTAACTTGGCTAAATGACACTCGGGCCAGGGGGCGGCAAAATCGACCATGGGTATTGGGAACTTTTACGGAGAAGTCAAGTTAGAAAGATGGGGAAGATCGGTTCGAGTCAGTTTTTAATACACATACACCCCTTTCCCCCGCCCTCTATTTTTTATTTGCCCCTCTTCAACTCAGCAGCCAAAAAAAATTATTCCTAGGTAGAAAAATATTGGAGGACATTTACCCCTTACTCCTCCAAATTACGCCTATGAACCCAACTACAAGTTAGTCAGTTGGAATGATTAGAAATTTGACACGCTTTCCGAACAACGTAAATTCTAATAATTACACTAAATAACAATAATAATACATATAATAATCACCATACGATATTTACGAGTATTCTACACGATGGGAACAAAAGTTAAGTTGGCCAACCGTGCTTCACCAAGATGTAAAATTTTTATACAGCCTCAAATTGCATCTCAGCGAACGGAAAACAGAATTCTTATCGCCATGCCACTGCACGAGCGAACACGCATCCGTTTCGCAATCTTCCGCTGTACCTTTCCACCAAGGTCATGTTCACAGCTGTATTTACATAGAATTTCACATAGGGGAGTTCACGGTTTCCGAATACGTTCTTAAGGTCTGAATTCATAAACCGTCAGGCTGCTCTTTTACTTGTATACACATCTACTGTTGACAGACTACAAATATCACAGTGCCAATGTTGCCCAAGCTACAAATAATGAGCATTAATGATATAAACGTTTTCCTGATGCTTACTCATAAAAGCACATCCACAAATGTTTCATACAAAAGTGACATCTATGTGTCAATTACTTATAAATACTATAGAATTCAACCTTGAGTTGGGCAAAAAGAGGTTAGGGAGCTGTGGAAACAAAAATGGAAATGAAAATCACAAGACTGCATTTTGCAGTTTGGGCAAGTAAACAATACAAACACCCTCAACATGTTTTCAGTTCTAGATAAAGTTTTAACGTCATTCAGCTGATCAACAAAGTCACATGTGATGAATTGAGAATACTGCCTCAATACAAGGTATAGCCAATATTAAGGTACCTTCAAATTTTTCCTTGAAGAACTGAGAAAATGTCACGGAAAGGGATCAGTTACAACATGATCTCTGAACCCAGAATAAAACATGGAACTGGACATAAGGAACACACACTTACCATGCAACTGTGATGTTTGGCTTTTGAAGCCATGATCATTCACTATCAGCTGGTATCACTTTTCTATCGTCAATACAACATTTAATATGTGCACCACTTACATACATAGGGTGGAAAAAATGAATGCTGAATGAAATAAAACAAAATTTTTGGCTGTTGTATCCCAAATCTTCATTATACTCTGGTGTTCGCAACTGAATATTAATATATAAAACATATTACTACATTAATCTCCCGCTACATGGGGATTCTTGCTTATAACATAATGCCTCATGTTGAAACATTAATCAAGTTTTCTTGGACTTCTTGGTCTCACAAAGCCAATTCAAGGTCAGTTTCATTGGAAATGCAGCCAAATTTAAACATACAGCAGGAGTACATACTATTAAACTGCCATCCAAAGCTTCCATCATGAGTCAGGGCAAGAATTTGGAAAATTCTAATCCACACCAAAAATGTCACTCATAAACCAACAAAGCTGACACAGCAGCCTCACACATACTGTATAAATTAATATACTATAACAACATTAAATACAAGTTTACTGCAGTTTCATCCAAACAAATTAAAACCAGTTCCTTCAAAAGTAAGAAATCATATTTCACATAAAATATGTACACTAAAGGAGGGAAAAACATTCAGAATTAATTCTTTGATGGCAGAACACTTCACTCACAAACCACATTCTACATGTCTTGAAGAGAGACATAACATTTTATAACATAACTGACACTGAACTCCTAAACTAGTTTCACTGCAGCAGCTAAACATAATGCAATTAACATACAATTAAAACAAATGTATTTCTGATGATCACAAGCCCTTCCTTGCTAGTTATCTTACTACAATACGACCGCAAATGTCACAACCTGAAAATGTCTATAAACCGACTTTGACCAGTGTGATTACATACGCATACACAATTTCATTACATGGCAGAGATATCTGAATTCAATATTAGACGAAAATTTCTTATATATCAATGATAATGTACGGAAAACCGTGAGCATTATTCACAACATGTTCACGATGTCAGTGAAGACACGGTATAAGCAAGTGAAACAACACATTGCAACATGAAACTAAATTGAAAGAATTATGCTTTTTAAAATTTTAATTCGGTTTACCTCTCAAAGTGAACCTGTATTTCAAAAACGATAATTATGGAATAACACTGTGGAAAAAAAAAATCATGTGTGAACGACAAAGATTTCAAACTACTCTGACATATGAACAAGAACTACAATAACAACCGCTGTATTTATAATATGACATATTAAGTACCAAACAGCAACTATCCAGTGAACTTCCGGCAGCATTTACATGAACATGCTATCAGTTACCATCACGATGCGAATTACATGAAAAAATTCCAGATGCGAAAAGTAAACAATTTCGGGGTGCTTTATCCAAACGGTGACCTTCACACCCTTGACCACGCCAAGACATCAACCTTAACGATTGATTAGGCTTACGCATCAGCAGCCATTTTCGTCTGCGAACCACATTTGTTTACAAATATCTCACCTCAAATTGCCAGTGTGCGGCTTGTAGCAATTGTTTCGCCTGCTCTCTTGCACAACCTGCAGCTAATACGAATTGATTGATCATCACTTGCTCTCTCAGTGAGTCCATCTTCGGCAAATACTATTAAAAATTACACACCGGATCACAACACCACACACGACTTGTTTTCAAAACTACTCATCCCCCAAGACATGAATGACGTCAGATTGGTGCCTCCGATTGGTTGACACGATTGCAGCTCTTCACAGGAGATTACGTCCCCCCGTTTAAGACCTTGTTATTGCTATTCCACTCAACTACGTTACCCCCGAAAAATTCTCGGAAATGGGGTCATACATGCTAAACGTAAATAAACAATGTTGCCAAATGTAAATTACTTAAGAAGCTGACGTGACACAAATTAAACTATGACCGTGATTGAGACAACTACGAGCACATATTAAAATATCATACGTTAAGCAACTGACATTTCGTATCACACGCCGTGAAATTTCCTGTTAAAAAGAGTGCCAAATGGTCGCAGACATGACATTCCATAGATACCAGTCAATAGCCACATACCTTCTCCACAGCCCGAGAACAAATAAAAATTAAAATGACCGGAACTATTTCCCCAGTCCACGTCAATAATAATTACATATGACGAAACACGTGCCTGTTATTTCATCATTTGTTTCCTAAATCCCATGCACATGGGGCAGAGCATTCTTTTCGTTGCCAACCGTACGGCCCATCGCCACAGGCACAAAGCACACAAAATGTGGATGAAGACTGAGTCAGAATGGGAATGGTGAACCGCAACCCACGTGATCGGCTAGTAATGATCATGTACACCTTCTGTGGTTCATGCATTTGGATCAGTCAGTCTCTACACACAAATTCCCTACTTTCTTCTCACAACCGTCAATCTAGTGACGCACATTCCAGAACAAACTACATGTGCAAGTCACTAGAAGTGCATGACCAAAAAAAAAAACAGCAGTAAAACAAATTTAAGTAACAGCAGCCACTTTTATTCCATGAAAGATATGCCCCGTTTCCAGGAGATACACTTGCATTGCAAGAAAACCTACATCTTATACTGTCACTGGCCTCCTAATATCCTCACTATAAATGTGCTTTTCTGCCACGCTCCCCAGCATCCGAAAAAGCATTTCATTGACAGTTTCCACATTCCAACCGTGTCCTTCTGATACGAGTACTGTTACGATGAAGACGAGCATGCCAGGGTACAAACCTTCATGCCACAATGGAACTAAAGTTGGAATGTCAGTAGTGACTACAAACAGATCTGATGTGTACATACCATCTGATGCACATATGCCTGTACATATCCAACTCAAAATTTCTCAGCATCAATCTTTGTTAACCTCATTTTCTAAAACTAATCTGTACATTCCTCATTTAATAAACAAGCTTATCTAACATTCCCTGTTCAATAAGAGAGCCAGTCCCATAATCTGGGGACATTCAATAGCCATTACCCAAATGGGCAAACAACCCACAGAAATGTTTAACAAGCTGATGCGTTAATACTTTTACTGTGAAACACTCCACATGAAAATTGAATGTCTGAAATCAATGGTAATGACTTCTTGTTCTACATCCATCAGTATAAAAAATACTATTTCATCCTCTGGAATGTACTAAACATATTTCTATGTTCTCCTGAACTGCACATATGGTGTAATAAAAAGCAAGTAAAACAAACCAACAATGGAGGAAAGATACACACACTGGAGGAACGAAAATGTTAACTGGTCTGATATATCATGATACAATGAATTTAAATAATGTGGCAATAAGTCAATCCCATACAAAAAAATATGTTATTAGCTTAGATAATACAATGGCCACAAACCAAGAACAATCCCACGCAAACTGGAAATGTCCATTCACATTTAACATGGTTTTAGGGCCTATCTAAGCGGGAAATAAAGCAGCGAGAGCACAGGCCAGGTCCACATGAGCCATACCTTGCGGGCAACAATAGTGACACTGTAGTCTAGGCCTGCTCAATATGTAGCTTGCAGGCAACATGTTGCCAATTGAGACAACTGAAATGATAAAGCATTTTAACCCTTTCCCTGGCAAACCTAGATAAAACACCAAAGCAATTCTGAAAACTTATGAGCTTTTTATTTATGAAGACACATATTACATTATTAATTTCTTGTAAAAATGCACTACAATAGACACACTAGCCTAGATTGAACATTGCATTTTATTATAAACTTTGCCTATTATTATCATCAGTACATTTTTATTGTGCATGATGCGAAGACAAATACACAGGTGAGTGCACACTTCCAATTGTACATATACTTATTCATTCTTCATTCTGTGTATTGAATTTAATGTTGCCCACATGACCAAATTTTGTTGAAGCTGCTCGTACTACATAGAAGGTTCAGCAGGCCTGCCCCAGCCTATGCAGCATATTCCATTTTTTAATAAATTTTCCTATTATTATCATCAATATTTTATATTTTCATTGCACATGCTGTACAGACAAATACAGATATAAAATTATGTATAACAAAACATATACTTATTGGTTCTTCATTTTCATGTTGCCCGCATGCACAACAAATTTTGCCGAAGTTGCCCACACCACATAAAAGGTTGAGCATGCCTTAGCACAGATCCATGTTTCAGAAGCAATGTATGCTAAATTTACAATCCAGTATACCTCTATAAAAATATGCTTAAAGAATGCTAGTCCAACAATTACAGTAGTGTTTATTTAAAAATGCAGCTATAAATTCTGGCTCTTATCTGATAAAAACCAAACAATTATTACGGAGAAGATTCACATGCTCATATCAGATGACCATGGGATCATAAACAAGACAGAAGAGTTTCACAGTTTGTAGGCTTCTTCAGATGTATAATGTGGTTTCTGTTATTCAGGGATGTGGTGTGGCTTAGCTGGGTAACTGTTGTCCAGCATCTGAGTCAGGGTAGTGGTCCTATCTTCAAGGGTTGGACATTCTGACCGTTGAAGATGACACCACCACAATATCCTGAATCTTGTGCACCTATTACCCAGCGATGCAGTGCCACATCCCAGCAGAATCGAGACTTCAAGAACACAGTTTCTTCACGTTTGTAAGTAAACTGCACAGCACTGATCAACAGTGAAGACTGTGGCCTCATCCAAATGACTTTAACAACAACGAAGTCTTTCAGGCAGGCTTGCCATGCACACATAAAGAAAAAATCAATAAAACAGTCACAAGGTATTCGACTGTATTAGAGAATTAACCCTCTGATGAAAATGGACATGCCGTTACACCTGTTTTGATTTTTCAGACATCCACTATACACCAGCCTATTTAGGTATTCAGAGAATTAGACTGTGTATGCTTTAGATCATCTGTCTATAAAACGAACAGAACATACTGGACCATGACAGTGATAACACTGATGTGAAAATCTTGCAAATTTGTAACTGTTTGAAAAAGGTGGTGACTTTCATTGTTCATGTGTTAACGGCCAAATCTGAAGCTTATCAAAATTTGAAATTTCGTATTTCACGGTGACTGAAGAAACCTTACGTATCACAGATTTAACAAAAATATGAAAAATGTTGTACAAAATTGACCTATAAAGAAATGATCTTAATGTAAATGAATGCATCATTCCTGAAAAATGAATACTTCACCATTCACAAAATTGAACCTCCTCACTGCCTCAAACATCAAAATTGATGCCTGCACAGCCTTCTTTGTTACACAGCTTTTCGTCACATACATAGTCTGTCTGTTCAGGTACTTGAATTCCTTTGTTCTGAGTTGTAGTCACCGGTTCCACAGCACTATCCCAAATAACAGTGCGTGACTCTTTCACTCCATCAGATATACTGTAAAGCTGAGCATTGGGCAAGTTGTGGAGAGAAACAATATGCACCCCCCATCCATGCCAGTCTTCCTCAGATTCAGAGAAGTCACCATGTTCTTTTCCGAGGTATCTCACATTTCCCCATGAGTCAAGCCTAATATCTCCCCAGGTATTATCATAATTTTGCTCAACAAACATTCCACCTTCCTGAAATCTCACACTTCCTTGGGTCTCCTCTTTTGTACCATGACATTTGCCTGAAGACTTCTGGAAATAAGAATACTTCCCAGACTTATATCTGTGGCGCATCTCTGTCACAGATTTCGTTCCTGGTCTTCGGTGTTCCTTCTTTTGTGACAATTTAATTAAAACTTCTGGCGACAATCTTTCTAATTTCACTACACACTCATGTGTCAAACCAAACTGTTTCTTTGCTCTGATTACATCAGCTGAATTTCTCCGTTCATGGTTAATGTATCCATTCTGTTTCAAGGAAGCACAACCTTTTGTGAACAAACTTCCACCACAAGTGAAACCCACTGTCTTACATCTCTTTGGAGACAAAACATCCTCAGTACCTAACACAGACTTTCTTGACCTTGAACTTTTGTTCTTTTCTAGACCCATCTTGGGAACTTTGATATCAGTCACACTTGTGTTGCAGTATTCTCCTTTCTCATGTACGCCTGCCAATTTTACTGGAGAATCTGTGCAAACTCCATCCACAGAAACAGCAGATCTCTGTTTACAGTCCTCATTCGCAGGCGGGAACCTTACCATCGCTCTTTTAAAATTGTTATTTTGTTCAAGTTGTCTCAATTCAGAAATATGATGCTCAGGCTGATATGTAAATGTCTGTTTAAAAGATGTACTTGATTTCTTTAAACATGACTGAATTTTGTAATTATATGTCACACTAGTATGTGAACCTGCACATCTGTTGGACATTCATTCGAAATCAGCATCATTACCAGTTAACAGCATATCTTGTAAATGAGATGACCTTTCTAACCCAACATTATCTGCAGTTTGTACAAAGAAACTTCTTCTGTCTTTACATTCACTATATGCAACATGATTTTCATTGGGACATAAGCCTTCACTATAACCACCAACTCCTTGTGACTGACCAATGCCTGGCTCCACCAAGCAACAATCATCAACTAGCGAAGTGGTATGCGATGCCACAATGCCAACAACCTACAAAAAACAAAATGTTCAATGTAAGTGCTGCTGCTGCTGCTGCAGTTTGCCATATCCAGATGAGAAATATGTACAGGATATAAATGGATTTGATTCAACAATATGTACCCTGCACTAAACATACTGTTGACAAGGATATATATCAAACCTGCACAAGTAGTGACATTCATCTGCCTTTATTAAAATGAAACTTAAACATAAAATGGTAATCATACACAACTGTCCTCTACCTAATTCACTCACTCACTCTAAAGATCAGACCCCTCCTTCAGACATTCATAGTTCCTCAGCTGGTCAAGAAATTACCCAAACTTTACAGAACCCAAAGCATCATTTATTACCATTTTCATAACAGCCCACCATTTCTCCCTATCCTCAGATGCAACCAGTCTATGCCTGCCCATTCTTTTTCTTTAAGATCAGTTTTTCGTATTAGGGTCCCAGCTAGGCTTAGGTCTTCAAGGTAGTCTCCTTCCTTCAGGTTTCCCCACCAATAATGACTTTTGAGATGTTATGACTGAGAGCAGTTGCAAACTAAAAAATAAAATGACTGTATAACAAACACAACACTGTTTTGGTACAATGAAAACACTGTTACAGTTTCAAAACTTCCTAATGATGGTGCACCATGCACCCATGTCTGAGCCTTTCTGTGTGGCAACAGTATATTCACAATCTGCAAAAATACAAAATACATACCACAGCAGAAGGTCAAATGCAAATAGTAAGTGTGGTAGTGTCATGTTGTCCAGAAACTTTAGTTAAATGTGTCCTTCTTGAGGTCTCTTTTTACACTGCAGGTCGGTAATTCAGATCTGTTATGGACCTACATGGGCAGACAGGTGTCATGGAAAATGATTCAGATAAGAAAAATGATAATGTGCATCACATGGAAAATAAACCGAAGGGAATGAGTGATGGCATAGGAAAGTTACCTTTTGTACTTCTTACACCAGCCACCTAAAATATACATAGCTTATGTTGTAAACATATCCAAAAAACCTGCTCTATATCAAATACTTTATGTTAGCACTTTTTCCTCCATGGCTTATTTCCCTTCTTCTGATTTTGATAAACAGGCCAAACTATTCAGTGAGACCACAAAGACAAATTCAGAAGTTCACTTGGTCTTCACTCATTTGGGATGTTGCACGTCACAGGCTGGTCTTTGGTTACAGACATTTTGCAACAACACACCAATCCATTTTCTGGGGTCAAGCAGTCCAAAAAGAATGCCAGGAACAGTAGGGTGTGTGAATATAAAGGAGACGGTGTCAGTGGTGACGGGTTCTCAGCAAAGGTACAGGAACTAGGTTGCCAGAGCAAAGAAAAGGGTCGCTTCTATAGTCGGTATGGTGCAATAAGAGACGGGGCAAGACACTGGTCAGCCGTCACTGTTTCCTTCTCAAGACTGGATGACAACCTCAGTCTTTTTCCACCCTTTCCCTGCTGACTCCTTCCTCCTTTGTACCTTCTCCCCCCCCCCCCCCTTTCACCCCACTGTGCTGGTAACTCTGTCCTTCATTTCTTAGTTTTTTGCCCTTTGCCCTGGTGACTCCTTCCACTTCCATTTAATTTCTTCCCCCATATCCTGGTAGAAACTTCCCCATGACCACCAACATACATCTTGTCTCCTACCTCATATACCATACTGACTAAAGGCAATGGCTCTTTTCAGGGATCCAACAACCTGATTTGTTCCCATAGCTTCCCTGAGATTCAGTCACCACCATTACCATCCCCTGTACATCCCTCATGTATATTCACACATCCACCTGTTCCCAGCATTCTTTTTGGAATGCTTAACCCCTGAAGATGGGACCAACATGCTGTTCTGAAATGTTAGTAACTACCAACCCATACCACAAAAATCCCAAAACAGCAAAGATCTTAACTACACTGCAAGATACTTGAAAAATCAACCCAAAAATTCGTACTCTCAAAACTAACTAACTAACTAACTAACTAACTCCATGGAGCAGAGGCCTTCTTGAGAAGCTAACAGTTTCTCAGCTAGTCAAGAAATTCCCCGCATTTTATGGAACCCGAAGGTTCATTACTGCATTCACAGGAGCCCGCCACCTGTCCCTATCCTGAGCCAGCTCAATCCAGTTCATGTCCTCCCATCCCACTTCCCGAATATCCATCTTAATATTATCCTCCCATCTACGCCTGGGTCTCCCAAGTGGTCGCCTTCCCTCGGGTCTCCCCACCAAAATCCGGTATGCACCTCTGTCCTCCCCCATACGTGCCACATGCCCCGCCCATCTCAGTCTTCTCGATTTGATTACCCGAATAATATTTGGTGATGAGTACAGGTCATTAAGTTCCTCGTTATGTAGTCTTCTCCACTCCCCTGTCGCCTCGTCCCTCTTAGGCCCAAATATCCTCCTCAGCACCCTATTCTCGAACACCCTCAGTCTTTGTTCCTCCCTCAGTGTGAGAGACCAAGTTTCGCATCCATACAGAACAACAAGTAAAATTATAGTTCTGTATACCCTAATCTTTGTGTTTTTGGATAGCAACCTGGAAGACAAAAGATTCTGCACCGAATGATAGCAAGCATTCCCCGACTTCAATCTGCTCTTAATTTCTTCATGAATGGAGTTTCGATTCATTAGGGTTGCTCCCAAATATTTGAATTCTTCCACCCTTTCAAAGGATTTATTATCTATATTTATGTTGTGATTGTGTCGTGCATTCTGATTTCGAGACATGACCATGTACTTAGTTTTCTCAGCATTTACTTCTAGACCAATCTCCTTACTAGCAATAATTAAATCTTCTGCATTTTTTCTTTATGCTATGTACGCTTCCGCCCAATATATTAACATCATCAGCATAAACCAGAAGCTGATGTGTACCATTCAATTTCAAGCCCTCCTGGTTTGCCTGAACCCTCCTAATGGCATATTCTAAGGCAAAGTTGAAAAGCAATGGCGACAGAGCATCTCCTTGTTTCAAGCCATTCTTAATAGGGAGCGTGTCAGACAGATGTTTGCCTACCCGAACTCTGCTATACGTTTCACTTAGGCACATTTTTATTAACCTTACTAGTTTCATGGGGATACCGAACTCAATGAGAATATTATACAAGACCTCCCTCCTAACTGAATCATAGGCTTTCTTGAAGTCTATAAATAGCTGATGCACTGCCTCATTGTATTCCCATTTTTTCTCAAGTATTTGACGAATGCTGAATATATGATCAGTAGTTCACCTGTTACGTCGAAATCCACACTGACGATCCCCAATAATTTCCTCTGCATATGGAGTTAACCTTGACAAAAGGATGTTGGATAGAATTTTGTACGTAGTCGACAAAAGTGATATGCCTCGATAGTTACTGCAATCTGTCTTATCACCCTTCTTATAAATAGGCACAATGACCGACTCCTTCCATTCCTCAGGCAATTCCTCCTTATTCCAAATAGAAATAATAAGTTTATGGATTTCAGACTGAATAATCCTACCCCCTGCTTTAATCAATTCTGCTGGAATCTGATCAATACCTGGTGATTTGTGACTTTTTAGTTTTTCAATAGCCATCTCAACCTCAAAGGCACTGGGCTCAGGCACTAGTGGCTCTGCTGTGTGTACTTCAATCTGCCTAACGTCATTAACCCCGTGTATATTCAACAGCTGGGAGAAATGATTCCTCCACCTAGCCAAAATACTGTGGGAGTCTGCAACCAGGTCACCCTTCTCATCCTTTACTACATTAATTCTAGGCTGGTACCCCCTCTTAAACTCATTGATACCCCTATACAAGTATCTTATATTCTTGTTCTTACTGTTTGCATACTCTCAAAATGACACTTAAAAATCACACAGAGAAACAATACAGCACTGAACAAATTGGCTTAAATGGTAATAGTTGTGATGAAGTGGTGTGACCATCCATACTGTTGTGATGTTCGTTTGGCATGTAGCTATAAGCCTTAGAATATCTTCATTTAAACATGTGCATTAGCAGATGATCATATATGGCATCATTTGGTAATCTGAGATGCAACTACAGCAGGATGGAGTAGTGAAGAGGCAAGCTGGTATTAGAGAACCACTGCGCATCCACTACCAGGCATTTAAACATGCAGTGACTTAACACTACGAATGTACTCCCAATAAAACACACATCTTTCAAATTGGTATAACGCTGTCTGGAAGTCCTGAGATGAGCCTGGCAGTGACCACACAGTGCCGATTGCATCTAGTACAATGTTGGGAGCTTGGCCAACAAGCAGACAGTGTAACGTCACACTAAAATCAGAGAATTATCATCATACCACAGTGTGAATAATGTATTCCCTCTGATCAATGTCCCTTTCTAAGCTATTACAGCTGGCGATGGGATATGCATTACCTAGACCAACATGATTCTCTCCTTCTACGGGAACAACGATGCCTCAAGCAGCACACGATACCCAATTCTTCCTCCAACCCTACATAACTCACGGCCATGGTAACATTTCAAGGCATTACGTGCGGATAAGAGCAACAGAAACTAATACTAGAATTATTCACATCCTCACCTCCCTGTCTTTAGCCCGTGTTTCCACCGCAATTGCTTCTACATGTGGCACTAGAGGCCATCAATATACATAAACTTTCGACCTTTAAACAACAGCTTCGTTCCCTCTAATAATACTCTACGTCGCATGAAACAACGCACAACCAACACCTGCTCACACGCCGCCCCTCACATTACACTCGCGCAGCCGACCACGTGCATGGAACATCAACACACGATCAAAGCGCTTACCTCCACGACACTCTTTGAAATCGGATACAAGACACACACGACAGCTTTGCTTATCCTTCATACGAGGTAAACTGTGGCACAGAATAATACCATTAACACGTTGGAAACTCCGCGGAAACGAAGAACTACACCGCCACATGCGGTGCCAACCTACGGTACTGTGGCCGGCGTTACTCACTGGTTGGGGGTTACACGGCTTCCTGGTGGTAACGTATGGAACTATGAAGCATGTCATCTCCGAACCAGTCTCACGCCTTGTCGTAACCGCAAATCGTATTAACCTCTGTCTCACAACTGCTCCATTCAGAACGGCGCTAAGATAAAACGCGAACTTCGAAGTTATTACCGACCTACTAAATACACTTATTAGAAAATATTATTTTGCATTATCTTTTCTCCAACATGTTTCTGCTCACGTCAAAATGTCAAATAATAAGGTATATTTAGTGCCTCATCCGTGCATTCAGTTGTTTTGTGATAGTGATACAATGCACGGAAAACGCAGAATATAAAGATTCAAAATTATAGTCTTCTCAGTTTTGGGACTGTGTATTCTGACTGGTTAGAAAAAATTATAATCGAGTCCGGTATTATGGACTAGACTAACAACAATTTTTTTTCGCGAGATTTGAAGTTCTCAAACTGGTCACGCTGAAAATTCTGGTTTTCTGAGGTTGGTAGGCAGTTACTAACGTCCAGCGTTAATCTTGTGGGGCAACCGGCGCTACATTAAACTCTTTTTTTCAAAACTCTGTAACTCGCCAATCGACACGACGTAATATCCCAGAAGACCCAAACCTCTGGATGTTTTTGTTAAATTTGAAACTTGTCCTTTTCCATCCTCACATTCTTTCCTCGGTAAAAGCATTCCTTCGTTCAATGCACTGATCAGGCGTACCACTATACACTCCACCAAAAATTTTTACGGACGTCACACTCAAGCACGGAATGGTAATGTAGCAATTATTCGTTGCTGTAAAATAGTCACTACTAGATGGCACACAGTTAAGACTTGGAGAGCACATCCCAGCCTGCGTTGTTTAATTTTTTACATGTAGGCGAACTCAGTAAATCACATGACGGCAGTATTACGGCTTATCTGTGATAATTACTTCCTGTTTGTTAACACGGATTTCGTGTGGTTGGGTGGTTGGTCAGTTAGGAAGCGATGTGTGTTTCGAGTTTGTTTAGTGAAAATTAGCGACGATAGGGAGGTCCTTTATGATCTGTGATAAAGAGTGTATTTTTAATTTCAGCTAAGGACACATCGCTGTCGTACCCAGTGAAGAATACATAGTAAAAATGTCACATCCTTCAGAATACGAAAAACCACCTCCCTACTCTCCGCATGCTCAAGGTAAATGAGAGAGTATATAGTTTAATATGGAGCAATGAATACAGTGCGTGCAAATTACTTTAATGTGGAGTCATAAATGCAGTATCTACAAATTAGGAAACATTGACAGTACACGTACCTTTTAGGGTTATCGTTTGAATTTATTGTTTATAACCTAAGATCAGCGTTTCCTAATATTTATTGTTTCCTGATAAATGTAATTAAAAGTGCATACCAGTAATTTGCCTGGTAAAGTAGTTAGTATTTTAAGATTTAAATCTTCATCAGCATTGCAGTGAGAACCTCAGAAACTTGCACAAGTTGTATTGATATTAATGTTTTAACCAGTATTTATGCTAGTTATGAATTGGAAACTGTTGACATATTAATGGTACTTGTGAGAAAAATGAATTTCATAATGTGATGTTTTATTTATGCTATTGATTGGTGTACTATGAGTTTTTCTAGACAGTGCTCTGTGGAATAAACTTGTGCTTCATTTGTTGGTCCACCTGTACAGGAGGAACATCTGGCTCTTCTGCCTGTGTGGGTGCTCACAAAAGAAAAGAAATAAACATTGGCTATATATGTACAAATATATAGGATATGATACATAGAATACCAAAAACAACAATGAAGTTGTTACTGACAAATGTAAGTCCACAAAATGTATTCTAGAGCATGGCAATGTATTGGCTGTTTTAGGTTATTCACAAACTGCCACAGGACTTGGACAGTTGCCTCCAGGTTATCAGCCATATCAAGGGCCTTCAGCTCCCATACAAACAGGTTATGCCCCGACATATGGTGCCACAACAATTACAGTTCATCCACAAGAAATCATCATAGTTGGTGCCTGCCCAGCATGCAGGGTTAGTTCAACCCCTACCATGTTGTACTTGGGTATAAACAGATGCATGTTCTGGAACAACTTCACAATATGGTGACATAGCATTTAAGCATCTTTTAATGCACACTCATATGATGGCCTCTGATTAGAACATTTTCACAAAACTGCTTTTCTTATTCATGCAGCATCTCCCTAACCAAACCTAAACTAACAAATACAATCTAGTCTTTATATTATTAATACCATGCATAGTTATTAATTAAGTACAAATTCATCCCAACTAATGCACTGTTATTATTAATATTAAATATTAATGTTATTTAATGTTAGAAAATATTTAATATTAAATAATAATAGTGAATTCGTTTGGATAAATTTATACAATCTAATCTATTAACATGGTCACAGCTATTAAGGAATAAATGAAAGTTAAAATATGGAGAGAAAAATGTTTGATGTAACTAGTACAACTCCAGACATACATTGGTAAATTCTATATGTAAGTGCTGTAACACACTGTGCAAGCAAAAGGGCACAAGGCTGTACTGACTCCTAAGATTATGCTTCACCTATAATTTACACCATTTCGTACGCACAATCCATTTGAAGTTCATGCCATACAGTGAGTATATTGTCATGTAACTGAACATTGCCACTGCTGGGGAAGTACAGCACATCCTGAATTTACAAACATTTAAGTGATGAACATCTGTACATGTGATGACACCCAAACTTGTTCCCATTAAAAATAATATGAATTTCACATAGTGAGCTAGTGAACACACTTTGAACTGTACTAGTATTTCCAGTGAAGTGGCCAGGGAAAATTCATAGAATGAATCTATATCCCTTGCCTTACATTCTTTGTGTTCACACCAACTGTTAAATATTTACTGTCTGTGGACGTCTGATATGGTCTGTGAAACTGTTTAAGCAATAAGCGGGCAACTATGGTGACTGAAAACCAGTAACCGATAGACTACTGGAAAACTGATAGATAGAAGACTATTTAAAATGTGAATTACATAATTGATAGGCTAAAGAGGCACTGTTTGTAAGCTTAGGCTTGTTTTGTCACTT
The DNA here is from genome assembly GCA_013340265.1 of Coptotermes formosanus. NCBI lineage: Eukaryota > Metazoa > Arthropoda > Insecta > Blattodea > Rhinotermitidae > Coptotermes > Coptotermes formosanus. The sequence goes on from BLKM01004979.1 coordinate 389,675, forward strand.
GATGAGCACTTTTCATGCATAGTCTAAGTTGCGACGGTTGCAAATATGTGTGTGTCAATGGCACTAATGTTTCTTCAGTGGTATGCAGTCTCATCACTCAACACTCTCATACATCACAAATGTTTCCTGTCCCAGACACTTCCTATGTCCCAGATTGTTGTTTCCAATTGATATATTTTTGTCTTAATCAGTGCTTTCTTCTCAGGATATACTGTGCTAAATCCTTTATGAACAATAAAATACTGTTGCAATGCCAAGTACTTTTACAAAATGAACAAGCATTCTGAGGCCTTTGCTGTGTGGGATGTTATGTGGCTTCAAGGATCAAGCTTGACCCTTGAAGATGGGACTGACAGTTTGTCCCAAAGTGTTGGTGACCAACTACCACCCTATTCCACGCAACATCCCAGAAGACTAAAGGCCTGAATTGCACTGTGGCAGGAGCCTGAAAACTCAACAGACATTTTGATTGTGAATTACCATGTTCACATGCAGATGAGAAACCAGGATAACTTCAGTTCAAGTGTCATGGGGAGGTACTGAGACTGTTGCACAAGGGTGGACCTGCTTCTGATTTCTTATTTATATTGTAGTATGTTATTGCTGTTGGGTTGCATTTTAAATGGAAAATTGTGTATGTCCAAATATAAGAAAAAGGCTATTACAGGGTCATGCACCTACCAGTAAACACTTTTACTGTACCAGAAAGTATTTTATTGCTCTAAGACTGTTCAGAATTTTCCGTGTTTCAGGTGGGAGTTCTAGAAGATGATTTTACTTGTCTTGGCATATTCTGTGCAATTTTCTTTTTTCCTCTTGGAATTCTGTGCTGCCTTGCTCTGAAGAACAGGCGTTGTTCCAACTGTGGTGCATACTTTGGTTAATAACTTGCAAGATCACATGTGACTGTACAGTAATGTCCTGACCATTGTAAGTTGGTCATGGGGAATCATGTCTGAAGACTTTATATTACTGTTACGTGAATAAGCAGCTACGTCTGTAACAGATTCAAGGAATGTAGGGATAAACAAGGAGACTCAAAGATCATTTGGTATTAAAGACAACTGTGTTGTTAAAAATACTATTAGGCCTGTTGATGAACAGAGGCAAACATATATGTACAGTACATCCTCTGCTTCTTTTAATGTGTTCAGTTTTACATGATGCCCAGGTGTTATTGGCGCACTCATATAGATACACACTATACATATACAGTATATTTTACTCATCTCTGAGCCTTGTGTACATTTGTGACTTATTTTCTGTAAAAATGGGAAGTGTTCCTTCTTCATTTGCATTTACAACAACAAAGAATGTTAACAGTAAGAATGTATAATTCAACATATTGCCAACAGAAAGGGCTTGTTAATTTCATAATCAGCAACTTGCTGTGTAGGAGTGCCAGCAAAATATCAGCAGAATAAATTCATAGTGTTTGGGACTCATTCAACAGTAGGTTAACATTTTTCTCCACTGCACAGTAATTGGTACAGTAACTGTATTTTTGGTTATTTGTTTTTCTGTTTAGCATTAAAAAAATATTTTGGGTACTGCAGCTGTGATAATCTGTTATGGTCAGTTCAAAAGTTATTATGTTTCCTGGAAAAACATACAATAATGTTGAAAATCTCTACTCCTGTGAGATTAAGTAAAACAAATATGTATTCTTGTTCATACTTGTTACGGTATCACTTGTTGAATAAATGTGCTTGTTTCATAATGCATTGATTTAATTTTAGCTGAAGTTGGGATGTAGTGAGGAAATAAGTAATGTTGCAGAAAACATGTACGTGATGTGTAGAGTAGGTTTTGTTTTGCCAAAAAAAGAAAATTATTGTAATCACAGAAAGAATATATTATAAACAAAGTATGGTCTGTCACTCTGGTTTTTTTCAGATTTTGGTTTCCCTTTGTTGGTTATAATGTCATTTGCCCATCTTCCTATTTCACTTGACAGTATGAAACCTCTGCATTTGAGACAGCATTGTTACATAACTGATAACTGAATCAGTAGTTATATCATCTTTCTTTCACATGCAGAAACACAAGGAATGCTGTGATTTTTTTTGTGGTTTATTTTACAATGCCATTCCTGTCTCAGACTGTAGAGTACTGAATGGTAGGATGGTTGACAAACAATCAGCCAGGTAGAATTCACAACAAAGTGAGTGTGGCCTTATTAAAATCCTATCCTGTCATTTGGCTAAAAGAACTGAGGAAAACTGTAACAAATGTCACATGGGATGATTGGTTTACTGGCCCAGATTTCAATGGACACCTTCAAAATACAAATCTCAAGCATTACCATTACTCTAACCTTCTCTGTAATGCCATTAAATAATTCAGCTTCATAGATATTGAGCAGGTCAAGTGAGTATCTGGAAGGAGAGATGGAGATATGTAAGAAAAAAATTATAGTGTGCTTCCACATTGTAGGAGGGACACAGTCCTAAAAATATGTCTGTTGCATAGAATTCCATAATGCAAACCCTGTCTTTTGTTTGTCTGCCATGTTACTAGTGGATTGTAGTAACAACCATCAGTAATATTAGGTGCACAAAAGTATATTTATTCTTCCAAAAAACTTGAACTTCACGGCCTCATATCAGCATACACTGTGCAGTGTAAAGTAAGATGGGAAGGAATAGCATTGAAACGACCAGTCATAGCCCTACATTACTGATGTATATATATATATGGTACACAGTGTTCAGCTATCTATCCTGTTGTGAAGTAATCTGTTTTTGGACTTTTTCCATCATCTGAAGAATAAAATAACAACAATTAAAATTATGATGTTTCGGAAGGTGGTTCTGCTTCCGTCCTCAGGTAAAAGGAGGGGGGTAACAGAGGAACACCTACTCTGTTGGGTCCCTTAGATAGAACTAGCCTCAATCACTGGACAACTCACGTCAACCAAACTTCAGTTCTATAAGCACCTGTCCCAAATTTCAGTATACTTATTTTCATTATGTGAAGTTTATGGTCATATTTTATTGTTTTTGCATGGGTGACATGCCATAACCCACATGTCCATAATGTGAGAATGTACTGTACAGAAAAGGTATTTTTTTTCATGGAATTCACATGTTCCAGTTTTTCACAGACTGATTGAATCTGGAAATGCTTTTGCGATTTGTTGAGACATTGTACTTTATACATAACATATATTTCCTGACTAGCAGAGGTCAGAATCATATTTTTCCTGACTGACTTTTCAGTTTTATTTGTTCCTGTTTCTTATATTAATGTGGTATTTCTGTGACTCACTGTTCCTTCCAGACCAAGTCTTAAGTAAGAAGTTAGGTTTTGTGGAGTAATGTTGAGGTTATTGTTCTTGAAGATACAGGTCTTCTGGGATGTGACACCATGTCATTCAGTAAATGGTTCCCAATGTTTCAGAGGTTTCCAGTTTGTTAATCTTCAATGCCAAGCAGTGTCAAGAGTCCTGTGAGGACTCTTCACACTGCTTTGACTGTTTGGCATTGAAGGCACTATGATCCTTTGAAGCATCAGGAATTGTTTCTGCAAAACACTGTTTGACATCCCAGAAGACATGAATCTGAAGTAATGTTCTGTTGAACAGTATGAGTGTGGAGATGAGTTCTAACTGTATTTGTGAGCTTTTAGGTTTTCAGTGCAGTGCTTATATAGTGTTAAGCCCTGTCATGATGTCAGTTTGTAAATAGTGACTAACATTTTGGAGGAGCCTGTTCCCCCCACTTTGAGGGCAGAAGTGGTCTTGGTCTGGTGATAGAGACAGCAAGCTCTTCCAAAATCTGGTAACTGTTTACTAGTACACAGTGTCATATCCAAGAAGATATGAATCTTAAAGAAACTTTATTTTCTTGTCTACGCTATGTCCTCCTTTTCTACCTCTGTAATTATGTGTGTGTGGAACTGCAAGGGTTGTGATAGAAGTGTTAGCCAGCTGTAAAAAGTGCTGTAATATTTATAGTTTCTTCTGACAGATTCCACAGCAAAAAAAGAATAATTTCTTGAAATGTAGACTGTGAATTAAAGGTAAACAGTAATATATTTCTATGTGGAGGGAAAAAAATTTGCACTGATACCTAGATTCTGACAACTAAGTGTGAAAGGGCTTGTTCTCCGGTCATCTCTTTGAAAAGAAAGCGTCATTGTTACCTGAAACATATAATTTCATTGAAATGCTCTACAGTCAACTGCTGGGCTGCCTGTCTGTATTCTTAGGCCTGAGTTGTCTGTACTAGACCTTGTAATTTTGTATGACTTAAGCCTTATTTAGTGTAAAGGTATGGTTATTGTTGAAGGTTTTTTATTACTATTACTGTTATCATTATTATTTAATGAGATAACATTGTGATCTGTCTTGATAATTGATTATGTGTTACATACACTTTGAATAAAAAAATGAAGACTTAATTTATATTTTAGTCATTAGTCTCTGAATTGTTTATTTTCCCAAGTCCCCTCTAAAATGGGCATATGGACCAGGGTTGTGCTCTTCTGAGCATGGCCCAATGTATGTAAACATTCCACAAAAGATGGAATTTGTTGACTAACTGACTGACTATTAGCTTTTAAACAATGACTATAGGCTGGACGATCTGGGGTTCAAATCCCAGTAGGGGTAAGGTTCTTTCTCTTCCCCCCTAAAAAGAGTCCAGACCAACTCTGGTGCCCACCCAGCCACCTATTCAGTAGGTACTAGGGGCTCTTTCCCTGGGGATAAAGTGGCTGGGACAGGAGGCTGATCACTCACCTCGATCTAGTGCCAAGGTTAAGAATGAGTGGAGCTATACCGCCACTTCCATGCACGCTTTCAAGGCATGTACAGGGCAACCTTACCTCTGCCAGTGGCAGTATAAATTCCTGAAGTGGCAGCAAGTTGTTTCTCATAAAATCTAATTTACTGATGAAAAGTTGGCAGGGGCCACTTCTGTGGTACATCCAGCATCAAAAAATAGACTGTATTGTCTTTTGGGATGTTAATTTCAGTGACATTCATATGAAGTTAAAATCTTAGTTAAAACCTGTGTGGTTTTTTTTGTACTGTATATCACACTCTGTTCATGTGACAACAAACAACAGAACAGAGTGTGATGTGCAGTATAAAAAACCATACAGGATGTTAGTGTAGCACATGTAAAATACTTAACAGCTCCATTGGAAGAACAAATTCTGTCAGTACCATAACAACATTAATTAATATATGAATTATTCCATCAAAAGTACAAGCCTTTAAAAACAGTTAATGTAGTTGATTTAATAATTCCAGTTACAGGCTCATGTATATTTCGTGCTGGGTCATGTGACATAAAGGAGTTTCTCCACCAAGTCATCTAATACAGCTCGTATGTAAACTAAGAACTCAGCCACTCCAAAGATTTTAAGTTTTGGCTTTTAATGAGAAACCTACTTTGGGACACAACAATAGTACTGAAGATGACTACACAGGCAGTTTTAATTGTTCATCATTACATCTGGTTTTATTTTGTAGCCTTATAGAATGGGAATGGTGAGATCTCACTGTATCTTTATACACTAGTCATGATGCTGTTGTGTTTTATTATCTTGTATACTGTGCCTGATGATGGTTCAAATGTGAACTGAAATATGTTGCACATGTAATATACCTTTTATGCAATATAGAATTGTGTTGTCTGATGGTGTTTTGTTGTATTCTTATTTATAAACTGACACAATGGGATGACTCAGTGCAAGTTCATTGTGTACTCATTTGAATGCATTATAATTTGTGTTTGATAACTACATGTCAGAACCCTGCTCATTGAATGCTGTAGCTTTCCACATTGTTCCCTGGTGTCATAACACTTGGCCAGTCCAAAAGATTGTAAGTGGTGCTATTTATCTGTGCTGTCATAATATGTTGACAAATATTTGCTTTTGTAAACTGTACAAATGGACAAGTGCTCAGAACCATGATTCAGCTATACATGGCAGCAGTTATGGCATAAGAGCAGTAGTCCCATAACAATGGACAGATCATATGGTTCAGGACTTTCTTTCTCATGCCGTAAAAAGAGATCAGCAGTTGAACTTCTGGGCCAATCATTTTTGTAACAAGTAATTCCAAGCAGAACTCATAAAGCCTGCCTTCATATTGCACAGATTGCAAGTGCTACAGACAGTTCATTGTTTTCTTGATACTTTTGCTTGGGAGGTTATTATCTGCATGTTTTAAATTTATCAGATATGAGCCCAGAGTTTCACATCATCACCATGTTTGCAATTGCTGCCATAAAAAGTTTCATACATGTGTGGGTATGTACAAGTATATGACCTATGTACCAAATTTAACGTGTGTAGCTGTAATAGGGCTTTGATTATCACCATCAAACCAAGAGTGAAGGAAATTTTCTGCACAACCATCATAGCTATAAGCAAATCACATTCAGGGAAGGTGTACACTATTTCAAGATCTGTTGTCATAACTTCATGGCCCTAAATTAAGTGTTACTAGTGTCATTCCCACCTGAAATGTTGATGTGTCTGTCATGTTATTATTATTGAAATTTAAAGGTTATGGCTGTGGGGTGTCCTCCAGTGTCATAACATGACACCAGATTTCCTGGAAGTGTGCAGATGATTGAGATGTTAAAATGGAGACACATAGACAGTGTGGTGATCTCATAAGCCTAATTGTTTAAGAAAGTAAAGGGTTGAAAATTATGACCTCTTACTATATGAAGAGCAGATAGATGGGTGAAAGTGTCATCAGAGCCACAGACTGTTGGTTAAAGGATGTGGCTTCAGACATGGACATAGATGAGAAAATAGGAGGGTTAGTTAGAAGAGATTACATGGCCTGTGATTTCATAACTAAAGAACCTACAATGATATGATTACAACAGGGGAATTCTTTATGGAGCAATTATCGTGTTTCCAGCACTGAAGCAAAATCTTGGCGACCATAAATTTAAGAATAAGCGCGAGGTAGAATCAGTTGAGACAAGATGACTGATAATGGATGACACAGACTGATATCAACAGGGAATAGTAAAAGTTCCTTTCACAAGATAGTAAGTGCCTCACGTGTGGCAGGGCCTAAACTTATTTTCTAACCGGCATCATAGTATTAACAGTTTCTATTTGAGGAACATATTTCGAAGATTCGAATTGGGAAGAACTGTTTCAGGCGGGGGATCACTGGAGTGGGTTTGTGGACACCATAGTAAATCTTCAGATATTATAAGAGGAGGGAGTTTGTTGACAAACGAAATAGCTGTCAACAGCACAAGTGTAATCCTGCACCATGAAGTTTGTGGTTTGCTCACTACGCCCACAAAGGTCTAAGAACAGAGTGACCCCGAAATTTCGTGAACCTCATTATATTTAACAAAGCGAAGGGCGCTATGAAGCAGTAACACTGTGGACACTGCTGGCTGTTTCTTTCGAATTGTTTGCCAGAGAGCCCTTTCATTCCCGCTGTGAGGTCGCTACAGATGAAATTAGCATATAAATCACAGATCATTATTTCTTGAAAATGTTGCGTCAGGATTCGGATATGTGAACGTCACACACTTCACCACCTACCAGAAGTTTATGAGGTGTTTCTCAAGAACTGGGGTTCCCCACGGAAAACTAGCCTGTCTTGGTTTACTTAGTGATACGTAGTTTCGTAAGTAGCAAATGGCTATGTGATTGTATTAGATGAAAGAGGAAGGACGTGGAAAGACGAAGTAGCGGCAGACACTGTACGCAAAAATTCTGTACGAAATAAATGAGATTCAATTTGCCATTAAGAGTTGTAGCAACTTTGTTGCTCATCCTGTAAGGCAGAAAATCATAAAGTTCTTGTGACCCTGGATGACGTCAGGTTGGGGAAGTCTGTTACGCTTATAGTTATTTCTTACGAATGGAACACAAAAGCGGAAATCGTGCATGTAGAGCATGCTGGGACAGTCTCCTGCGTGGTCTCACTGACCTCGTCATCGCCACTGAACGGCCGATTTAGCGCGTTTCAGAGGAACAAAAAAAAATACTTCAAGTGACCGAGTTCACCGTGCTCCTGTTGCCGAAACAAATGTACCTATATTTATATATCCTGCACAGGTTGTACTCTTCACGTTTGAATAGACAATGCCTACATTGGTGCCAATGTTGGCACATAATACGAGCCAATATGTGGTGTATCCTTCATTCGTTCTTCAGAGTCAAGTACTGACGCAATAGATGTCATCGTAAGATACGAAGCAGAATTTCCGCTCACGATACAAACACAACGTTAGAAACACACACAAAAAATATAATAACCACACATAAGTGCAAAACAATAGTACGACATAATGTGTGATTAAATTAATCTTTGCGAGAATAAGAATTATGCAATAGACTGCGATTTACCTAAAACTGACTACATTCAAACGCAATAAAATATTTATCATAATTTTATCCTGTATAAAAACCTCACTGGTAACATGAGCTGAATTATTTTTGGAAGCGGTTGTGTTACTGGAAGGTGTCCGAAAAAGAATGAAGACAGCCTACCTGTTGGAAAACAGAGAGCTTCATCCTCCAATAGGACAGTATTGATTGAACAGTTTTGTTTCTGAGTTCAGGCTGAGTGTACATTCAATAATATTTGCCGCTAATTTATTGCTTAAACTGACAAAGCCATGGACAATGATTAGTATCAGGGAAGGTTATATCTTACAGTAAAGAGTGGTTTTTCTAAGAGCAAGCTCACTTATTGCTGGAAGAAGCATCACAGTGGCAGCCAGGCCTACTGCACGCACTTTACATAGCCCTACTTCTATATATATATATATATATATATATATATATATATATATATGTGTGTGTGTGTGTGTGTGTGTGTGTGTGTGTGTTTGTGTGTATGTTCAACCCAAAGGCGAGCTAGAGTCACTGTGAAAGGTGACCCAACGAATTAACATAAAATACAGTGGTTACAATCGATGGCGTAGCTATAATTTTCGGCGCCCGGGACGAGTAATCACAATGGCCGCCTCTAACAGAAAGCATAAATTTAGGAAGAACTAAGATTATTTATTGGACTTCTTTTTTTGACTCAATACTTTAAAACGTGTTCAGTGCAGAATATTTTTTCATTTAAAATATTTATTTTTCCGCTCTATGATTCTGCAGCTACATTAGCTCACCCCCTCCCCTCCCAAAAGCTACGCCCCTGGTTTAATGTGTCATAGGATATTAATTCCAAATGCTGGAAGAACATTCCTGCGGGAGATATTTCTAACATAATTCTCATAAAACAAAATACCAGCTCCACCTTCCATTTGCTGTTCATTGCGATGCAGAAATATATGAACTAACTGAAAGCTAAATAGGCTTAATCCTCAACTTAAAAATACATCATTAACTAATCCGGTCTCAGTCTCACAATGTCTTGTATAATATTTTTTATCCGACCAGCTTTTTGGACGAAAAGATTAAGTGATTATGGGAAGTAAATATTACTAAATTCCCATAAGTTCAGCGGTTAACGAAACGAGCAGCTTCACAGTTCCCATTCTTCTCTTCATATTACTAGGGTAAATAAATCAAAAAAGGTTGAGATGGGCAGATCATGTAACACACCTTGCCTTACCCCCACCAATAATAAAGTTAAAACTTTGTGTAAGTGAAGAATACCGTACGGCTTCTTTGGGATCTCTTTAAGCTCTGGGTCCCCTCTACCGCTCGTCGCCTCCTTCATAACGGGGAAAAACCTGGAAAATTCCACGAATCGGTGGCTCTCTACAACCTTAAGATATCTACGCCCTCGTCGGGCGGGCAGAGGTCAGGACGATCAAAGACAATACTTGCACAAGTCACAACATTACATGTCATAGACATTTAGGAATAAGAAGTCGTTATGTATATGAGTTAGGAAACTCGTGGCAAAACATCACTCTGGTAACATGGGCTAGGCTGGAAGACAATATTAAAATAGACTGTAGAAATATGAGTTATGGAAGCGTGGGCTGGACACAATTGGATCGTGACCGTGGCCGACTTCGTAATTTGTGATGACTGGCGAAACTTCAGGACCTATAATAAGAGCTGGATAAGATTCATCTGGTTGAGAAAGATTTTGTACTATAGCTTATCGTACAATAAAACCCCTAAGTGTGCTAGTGGCACAGTGATACAATTTTATTGCCTCCAGCATCCTGTATGGTGTCAATATTTCCGGCCCTTCCCTGCACTTAAACTGCTCGAACTTTAGGGCCAAGGGTACGACTTCCGCTACGGACATAGCCTTTAGCTTGTTGTCATATGATAATAAATGCCCTCCTACATGTTAGTGTGTTGCAATGATAACCACGGAGTTTTCCCTGTGTCTAACTAACGAGCCGTGATGGAACACACAAAGCGTGGCAGAAAAGGCCCAAGCGTTTTACTGTAGAGGCTATATCGGCAGTAGTTGGAAGTAAATGGGCAGTTTAACTGTCCGATTATTTTATCCAGATAAAAAGAGCCTTTAGCAGTCACTGGGTAGGAAGGTGGGTGGCTCCATGAATTAGTCTGAAGACGGTAAAGACGAACAGAGAAGTCGCCCTCTGTCAAGAGTCAAGCTCCATTTCAGCCCTGAGAATGCTGATTTTGAATAAATGCGAAGCCTGAAGCGGGTAGGAATACTTAGCTATGTTATGTAAGGACACTGTTTCAACAGACAGACTATATGGTTTTGACGTTGTAATGTGATAGTGAAGAATGAATAATAAGGCCCTGGGAAGACGAAGTCACGATCTACTGCAAGGTGCTGCACTAGCTTGCGTGGAGAAAGGAAAAAAAAAGTGAAAACCATCAAATAGGACAATCGAGATTCGAACCCGATACTTCTCGAATGTAAAGCTAGGTATTCTTAGTTTATACATCTCTTTGTAACACATACATAAGGAAGTAATATGTATATAAATCATGACCAAAACATAAATAATTTCACCTGTTTAACGACAAGTTACAACGTATTTCGGCCTAAATAAGGCAATCATCAGGCAGCACACCATAAAATACTTTGAGAAAATTAAGTACAACAATTAGATCTCATTCTTCAGAGTGCAAATAAGATTTTTGTATCATTTCGTGTAGGTGCCCGATGTTTTCGACGCGCATAACGTCAGGTGTCAATAAGAAATTATACGCAAATCTTATCTTCAAGGCAAAGAATTGTTAGATACTTTGTTCTACTTAATTGCCTTAAAGTATTTTATACTGTGATACTTGATGATGGCCTTATTTAGGCCGAAACATGTTGCAACTTGTTATTAGAGACTGAAGATATTTATGTTGTGATCCACAGTTTATATAATCTAAAAATTACTGCTCTAAGAACTATATAGGTAGGAAGATTAGAATGAAAAAGGAAAGACAATAAATAATCGTATAATTACGCATCTATAATGACATTTCTCATTACGCACAAAACAGTAAATCGTTGAGAATAATTAACTGACTTGCTGATCCCAGTGGCCGCGTGGGTCTGCGGCTGCTCGCTTGTTGTGATTGCGGGCTCGATTTCCGCCGGGGGCATGGATGTCTCTCTCTTGTGAGTTGCAATGTGGTGTCAGGTGAAGGTCTCTGCGATGGGCCGATCACTCGTCCAGTGGAGTCTTCATGAGTGTGGTGCGTCTAACTGAGTTTGATCTCGAAACCTCAAAGATGAGGATCCCCAGACCCATTAGGGCTGTCGAGCCTTGAAAGAGATTGACTTCGCTCCGCAGGTCCGCTCCGTATCCGCGATTTTGCAAACCTTTCCCAAAGCATTTAAACAGTAAAGGCATTTAGCGTAAACTCCAACACTGATGTAGAACCATTATTTTATATGTAAAATATCGCTAGTCATTCTCCCCCTTCAGTCATGTTGTACAAAAAAGTCAAAACACGGGCTTGCTACTGCGATCCATAATTCACAGTGTTGGACAACTTACAAATAAACGAAAAGGTTTCGAGGAACAGCTTGCATTCTAGACAGTCATTTGCCACTTGTTCTAACCTTGTTCCATTAAGAGTTTCGGCACGTCCGTACCACCATCAGGCATGCATTTCAAATGACTTACTGCCTTGCGTGCATCATTACAATCACTAATTACTTTTAGGTTAAAATGCAATTAAATTGAATGATAATTTCCATTTAACCTAATTTTAATTCCGGTTAATTTACTGCATTTTAACTTAAGGACAATTAGTAATTTTAACAATGCGCAAGCAATGCAATAAGTAATTTTAACAATGCGCAAGCGATGCAATACGTAATTTTAACAATGCGCAAGCAATGCAATAAGTAATTTTAACAATGCGCAAGCAATGCAATAAGTAATTTTAACAATGCGCAAGCAATGCAATAAGTAATTTTAACAATGCGCAAGCAATGCAATAAGTAATTTTAACAATGCGCAAGCAATGCAATAAGTAATTTAACAATGCGCAAGCAATGCAATAAGTAATTGTAACAATGCGCAAGCAATGCAATAAGTAATTCCACACTCACTCCTGATGGTGATAAGGAGGTACGGAACGCCGAGCGGAACGAGGTTAGAAAAAGTTGCAAACATGCAGTGAAATACACTTCACAGTGTCACAAGAGGCTTAAATGTTTAGTATCATTGCTATTACACTGATGTCTAGTAGAGACATATTTCGAATGCACTGTTACATTACCATCTACTAAACGTATTACTCTATTGTATTTTTCCACTACATTATTGATTATTCCGTCCAAACGATGCAGGTCCCCAGTCGGTTCTGCATATGAAATTCGCAAAGCCGAAAGCTAACAGTTTTCTGTCGGTGCGGACCTTCATTTGGTTTCCGCGAATAACGAAATCTCTCACTTCCGACTAACCGAGGTCAGCGGCCTCCTTTCTTTTTTCGGTCGTCCTGAAACTAGGCTTAGTGGAAATGAAGGAGACATTTTGAAACGGAACGACGTTCCTTCTGACCGCCAGCCTCGATTCGTACGCCTTTTTTTTTATTTCATGTAAAAGTGCTATCCTTGACATGGGCAGTACAAAACATAGCATGAGCCATGGCCGACTGCGGTATCTTTAACATTTTAAAAATATCGGTGGATTTCTCGCACGAATCACTTGTCCTATGCATGAACTGCAGAAAGGGATACTTTCACAATAGTTATCAGGAAGGAGGAGGTGGGCAGGGCGTGTGGCATGTGTGGGAAAAATAAATGCCTTTACAGTTTTGGTGAGGAAACCAGAAGGACAGAGACCACTTACAAGTCTTAGGCGTGGATTTCAGGTTAATATTACGAGAGCTTTTACAGAAACAGGATGAAATGGTGTAGACTTGATTCATGTGGCCCAGAACAGGGACAAGCGAACACGGTAAGGAATTTTCCAGTTCCGTACGATGCGGAGACTTAGTAACTATTAGTGTCTCAAGAAGAACTCTGCTTTGTCGAGTTAATTAACCCTTTAAAGACGAAGCGTATCTGTTTTATATGAGGACTCAGTGTGCACCGCGCTGTAAACACTCTCCACTTCGGTTATAAAAACCAATCTCTTGATGTTTTATAAGGCAAAAGTTGCTGTTTGTTCTGAGATCCGTACAAAACACATAAACGCAATGTGGGCACCACGTAGAACTTTTTAATCTTAAACCTGTTCGTATGTAAAGTTACCGCTAGGCTTTGAAAGGTTAATTATCCGGATAGAGGCCTTCCGATTACTCGCCCTCGAAAAAAAATTAAATACATTGAAATTTTCCTTTATTTCCGCAGCGTAAAGTGTGTGGGGAATACAATCCACTGGGACTTCCGACTGATATAAAGAGAGACCAACTACAGCTGGAGGGTACATTACCCCTGTCCTGTATAATCTATGTTCAAGTTCATGTTACATTTTAGGATGTTGGATAGCGTAGATGGTACACCGCCCCGGCTACGGGATGGATGGTCCGACATGCCAATCCAAGCAGGGACCAGAGATTTTCCTCTTCTGTAAAACGGGCAGACCTGCTCGGGGCCTGTTCACTCTCCTGCCAATGGCTATCGGCGGCAAAGCAGCCATGGCGTGAAGTTGACCACTCACTTGAAACTAGTGCCAATGTTAAGAAAGGGTGGGACTATACCTCTACTCCCATTATATGCCGTCATGGCGTGGACAGGGAGAAATTTACGTTCCTACCCGTTATATTTTACAATTAAGTATAAATAAATTATACGAGTACGTAAGTTGAAGAAAGCGCATACTTCATTTAGCGAAGCAACAGATGTTGCTATCGAGTGATTAGCAATTTTGTTTTGTATGTGAGAGTCCCCGCTTTCAAATGCGTGATGATGATGATGATGATGACGACGACGACGACGATGGTGATGATAGATGCAAGAGGACGGTATAGGATAAACAGATGACGAAAGGGTAGTAGCAGACCTACTGGTAATGCCATACCTTTCCTAGAGTGATGCAGGAAGTGAAACCCTTTTCTTCTGGAATTATTAAGAGCCAATTGCCATGATAAACTCGCCCTTGAGTTGTGGTCATACGGAAAGCTAAATCTGTTCTGACGAAAGAAGACAACAACAAATGCAAAGCACACAAAGCAACTTTCTGTTGTTATACGTAATTGATACATCTGCTTGCAATGATTTCGTTGGTTTTAACAAAATTATCACACGTCTCAACGGAAGTGGTAGACTGGTGATTCCTGCACCTACTTCCCCCCCCCTCCCCGCCCCCATCCCACTTGCCTTCACTTCATGAGGTACTTCATACACTACAGGGTCGGGAAACCCCACAAGTCATCTTACAATAGGATCAAGCTGAATCAGAGAGAAACCTGGAAGTCTGACGAAACGAATGCCGTAGAATCGAGCAGACATGCAAGAAAACGCATCTCTAAAATTCTCATGTCATAAGAAGTGGTGGTTTGCAGCCTTCCTGTGAAGGGAAAGACCCTGATGTAGTCAGAGGTAGGGGTAGAGAATCCGTTTAGTGGCCTTCAGCACTGAACCTTTATTATGGAGAAGCAGTTCGAAAGTGCAGGCATTTGCACATTAATGTTTGCTGGACGGTACGCCTGACCGTAGCAGCAACCGTCGCAGGTTAACAGTGTTTCACAACCTGCCGATTAAAAATGCCAGCTTCTGCAGACATCATCACTTTTTCTCAGCCTCTGGAAAATGGAAACCAAAAACACGATATTTCTCAATCGTACGAAGATGTGACAGTTGAAAACAAAGACGACGCTTCGTCTCTTTCACCGCGCCCTGGAAATGTCATTGAAAAGTCA
This sequence comes from Coptotermes formosanus, assembly GCA_013340265.1. Classification (NCBI taxonomy): domain Eukaryota; kingdom Metazoa; phylum Arthropoda; class Insecta; order Blattodea; family Rhinotermitidae; genus Coptotermes; species Coptotermes formosanus. The sequence goes on from BLKM01004979.1 coordinate 404,888, forward strand.
TCAACAAGCGTGTCCTGGTTTGCGAGTCTTCCAGACAGAAAGCGACACTTCCAGTTCCTGAAGGAAGCTGTTGACCTGATGTTGGAAAAGGCCGTGTTCCAGGCCACTAAAAGAAACAATCTCGTCGTGGATTGGAGGGCCCCAGAGGAACTTCAGAAGCTGATGGACCTGGACTTGTCAGCAGACCGGGTCAGCCACGAAAAGCTGCTGCAGCTTTTAAAGGACATCATACATTACAGTGTGAAAACTGGGCATCCCTTTTTTGTGAACCAGCTGTTCTCCAGGTACGTACTGTGGCAATGGTGATGGTGCCAAAAAAATTAAGTACTAAATATACCAACGTAGTGCGACCAACTATCTGATTTTCAGAACACCGAGCAAAAAATATGAAATGCGACGAAAAATTATTTTATCAGCAGTCATATACAATATTATTCAGAAATACGTTGTATTGCTGACAACACAACAACCCAATTGACACAAAGAAATACGCTGACGTAATTCAGATTACTCGAAAAGAGTTATCTCTTTATACCACGACTTTAGAAAACACGACGCCACTTCCAACATTTTATCATCGCCCTTTGACGTAAATGCCGAAACAGTCTGAGATGTATTTCCATTGGAACTTATAGATATACAGCGCGATTAAAACCTAAAAATAATATATTATGGTAGCATATTGCTTTACTTCTACAAGCTTAGTAACCAGGCACGAAAAATGACGAGCCTTCTGAGAAGCAGAACTACTTATACTTGTGAACAGTCCTTTTTAACCTTTTAAAGACGAAGCGTATTTGTTTTATATAAGGACTCAGTGCGTACCGCGCTGTAAACACTCTCCACTTCGGTTATAAAAACCAGTCTCTTAGTGTTTTATAAGGCAAAAGATGCTGTTTGTTCTGAGATCCGTACAAAACCCACAAACGCAATGTGGGCACCAAGTAGAATTTTTTAATGTTAAACCTGATGGTATGTAAAGTTACCGCTAGGCTTTAAAAGGTTAAAGGCAGTACTATGAAGGATCCCAGTAGAAACCAACTCAACGATGAAACATTAGAGAGCTGCCTTCGTGTTGCAGCTTCCCAAACATAACAAAATATTGACATTTTAGTGACTGATAAGCAGCGTCAGTCTTCTCATTGAAGTTATTCTTTTTGAACAATGGTGAACAGTAAATAAATAAGTACAAGAGAAAGGACAAGTGGAGGGCAAATAAAATTATTTGTGTGTGCTCAGCTCATTTTAAACGGGATTTATTATAACAGAGACACAAGTAAGGATACATTAGACAAAATTAGTTCAAAATTTTGTGCCATTAATTCAATATATTATGCAGCTTCGCGAAATTGTAAAAAGCGACTATCAGTTTCATGGCTGCCTTTCTCTCTGTCCGTCCGCATGGAATAAACGTGATCCCACTGGACGTATTTTCATTAAATTTGTTACTTGAAGATTTTTCGAAAATCTGTCGAGGAAATTCAAGTTTGATTAAGATGTGAGAAGAATAATGCGTAATCTAAATGAAGACTTACGTACATTTGTGATAATATCTCGCTGAATTCTTCTTGGAATAAGAAATATTTCAGACTAAAGTTATAGAGAAAACCAAAACACAATTTTATATGCAGTAACGTTCTTCGTGTATCGTGCCGTTAGTGAGATAATGTGGCAAAATATTGTACAGCCGAACAGGCCACAGATGGCAATAAAATACGGTGCAGAAAAGATGCGATTTGCATGCTGGATAACTAAGGCAAGAATAGTGACACACACTCATAATATTAACTACTTATGCTTTTCCACGGCAAAAATAGTTACGTGAACGCCCCTCAATATTACATTATACACACATTGCCTGTCTCACTAAAGATTAATTTCAAATAAGTTTTACCCCTTCCCTCCCCGCAAGTATTGGCACTACTGGCGGCAGGCTGTTGTCACTAATGACACATCAGTAAAAAATGCAGGTGTTAATTTAATACGGCCACCAGACGTGTTTTTGCCCTGTATTTGGCCCACATGTACAGAAGGTTACTCACCGCTGCACTGAACCAGTAGCCATGGAACAAGGACGTATGAAAGCCATGTTGTGTTACGCTAACAAAAAAATTGATATAGGTGACATTTTTGAATCGCTATTACCATAAAATTCGCTTATACTTCCAGGTCCCTAAAGAAAATGGCGCTGGTGTCGTTCCCACCTGACAATCATACAAATTATGGTATCTGCATAATAAAACGTCCAGTTTCTGCTGTTTCGTTTTGGCAAATAATCTTTTTTTAGTATCGCATTTACTTCAGAGGAAGGGCTTGGAACCCATAACCCCACTCTCAGTGCGGTCCTTGGCTTACATGCAGTGTATAATAACAACAAACCAGGTTATTCATAATTTCCTCACGATGAATGCTGGATTCGTACAAAAACACGAATGCTATATAATTAAATGCATGTTGGTTTGTTGCTTACAATGCTATTTACGCAATAAACTCGTGGCCTTCAAGAAAGATTATTGTCGGCAAGAAAACTCAAAGTGTAAAAGAAAAATATAACGAAGAACTACGTTTAATTGTGTTACTTTCACTTCCTGTAGGGTTGTAATTATTCTGTTTGCCATGACTTTCTGTTGCTGTAAAACTGTACGAGTAAGTTCCCACAGAGTTTCACATTGCTGCTGAGTTCACTACCAGTGTCTAGGGGAAAAAAAAACAGCAGCAGCAACAACAACAACAACAACAACAACAACAACAACAACAACAACAACAACAACAATTTAGAAAATACTTGAGCAGCATACCAGGAAAGCACGATATTAAGGAACTACAGAAAACAGCCATATTGGGCACAGCACACACACTGCGGAAAGTGCTAATGTAGAAGCACAAAAGAGTTTAATATTGAAGACAGCGTTACAGGCACCATTAACAGTACGCACGGAATAGCTGCGACTGTATACCCTAGAAACATGGTTTGTTTCAGGGATATATGTGTGAATACCCTGCATAAAGGAGATGATGACGACGACGATGATGATGATAATAGAGGCGACGACGATGACGACGACGACGACAACAACAACACGTGAAGACATCTAAGAGTATACGAAAGACATTACCGCTTATGCCAGGAAGTGAACAGTATTAATAACGACAGTAACAGTACCAAACATAACAAACACACTATATAGGGACACGGAAATGTTCGTGGCCTTGGACGACGGGACCACAGGGGTCGAGGGTTAGAACTTCGCTCGAAATAGTGTATTTGTCTTACACACTTTTCGATGCAATTATCCTCCATCCAGTGACTCCTACAGAATGTCTATAGCCTAAGTGTATTTTATTCAGCCATTAATAACCAGGGTTCGATCCCGGCAAGAGCACGTATTTTTCTGCTCGCTGTTGTGTTCAGACGGCTCTGAAGCCCACTCAGTCTCCTTTTTCTGGTTAACAGGGGTTGTTTAGCCGATGGTGAAGTGGCCGGCCTGTGAAGGTGACCACTCACATCCACCTAGCGCCGAGGTTAACATGCGTGGAGATATACTTCCAGTCTACAATATTTCTTTAAGGAATAGAACTGATGGTCAGCAAGCTCCATGCGGTAGAGTCTTTTATAAAACTTTAAAGGAACTCAACTGGTCAGGAAATACCACTCCTTTAAATGCCATATATAGGGCCTATAAAATTCCTGCAAATTCTGAGTTTCAGCAGCCAAGTTCACTTGACAGAAATTTAATTATGATAAATATGAACAAAAACATTTTTCACAACGTATGAAATTTGCGGGTCTCTCAGCGGTGACTGGCGAGCGTCAAGACTATGGCTTTTGTGTTGTGACAGAGTATAGACTTTGCGTAACCATCTACAAGAACGCGGTGAGTTACAACCCACAAGATCAGCGTCTGAATTTGCTACAATGGTAACAACCAGTCTGTTATCTACGTTTGATAATTCTGTGTATATGGAACACATTGCTTTGCAGATACGAGTGCCCACAGCGACTTAATGCTGCCTTGTATCTGGTACGATAACTATGGCTATACAGCAATACCATATCCTGTGCATCCAAAAACAGTCTATATCAGGGCTGCCCAACATGCAGCCCTGGGGAAAATTAATTGCGGCCCTGGAGGGAATTAACCCTTTAAAGACGAAGCGTATCAGTTTTACATAAGGACTCAGTGCGTACCGCGCTGTAAACACTCTGAACTTCGGTTATAAAAACCAGTCTCTCAATGTTTTATAAGGCAAAAGTTGCTGTTTGTTCTGAGATCCATACAAAACACATAAACGCAATGTGGGCACCACGTAGAATTTTTTAATGTTAAACCTGGCGGTATGTAAAGTTACCGCTAGGCTTTAAACGGTTAATTGCGGCCCTAGGGCACCCAAATTGTGTCAGTAATACAATTTAACACACATAATATAATAGATCTAGAGAACATAATATAGCAAATTCATTGGCAGAGAAAATGTTTAGAAACTATAATTAATCACGTTTAAGATAACACACTGTAAACCAATCATTGTTTGTGTTTAACCGAGTTTAGTACAGCCTGCATCCTTGTCATTCAACAGCACTTTTAGCGTAACTTGTTATTTGTAAATAATGGCCATTTATTTCACTCAATCCCCCCCCTATTTTGTCCCCCCGTCTTAATATATACGTATACACACGTGCGGCCTTCAGGCGAGTCCTTAACGAATTATGTTGCCCTCCTGTGCCGGAATTTGGCCAGGCCTGGTCTAGATAATCAGTAATGTCAGGGACATGCCATAAGCAACAACACAATATCATCAACACAGAGCTTACAAAATACATACACGGAAATCGACATGCAGTCTCTGATTTCAAATGTCACTTAACAGGCGGGCATTGTCCCTGCGTGCCACCAATACCTGCCCCTGCAATGGGGATCGTAGTACAAAGCCCTGAGGTGAGAAACATATGAAGTGTTTTAGCCCTTTAAAGGCTCAAATTCATCTGAACTATATACGTATATCTTTCCCTGCCCACACCACGAAGGCATACAGGGGAGTAGAGGTATGGCTCCATTCATTTTTAACCTTGGCACAAGATAGAGATGAATGGCTAACTTGGGGCCCCGGCCACTTTACCCCCGCCAAAAAAATCGGTAGCCATTAAATAGGAGGCCGAGTGGGCCCCAGAACCCTTCTGAACGTTTTGGAGAAGAGAAGAACCTCTTGCCCACTTAGGAATTTGGTTTCTACCTCCAAGAAAGCATACAGTATCTCAGTTACAAAGGTCAATTAATTGATGCAGTTTATGGGCATAATGTTTGTTATTCGGAGAATTAATGAAGACCCATAAATACAGGCCATAACCTTTGTTCTCAACCTGTGTGTCGCGGACCCCCGGGAGGCCATGAATTTATTCCAGGGGCTCCATGAATTCACACGGGTTCGCAGCAAGTCTTGCTCTTTCTCTCAGCACTTACTTTTTTCTGTTATTGCTTATCTGACGAATAAGATATGAATTAATTGACATCTGTTACAGACTTCATAATAGCTTTCTGTCAGTATGTGTTTGTTCAGTTCTTGTTAGTTGGTTAGTTAGAAGGTTAGGTAGCTATCTGACTGGCTAGATGCTTTGTTTTTACGTAGCTAATTATTTTACTGCCGATTCCAGTGGCAGCGCGGTCTAAGGTGTGGGTCTGTGACCGCTCGTTTGCTGGGATTATGGATTCTAACCCCGCCAGGTCATAGACGTCTGTCTCTTGTGAGTTTTGTGTGTTGCTGTCAGGTAGAGGTCTCTGCGTCAGGCTGATCACTCGTCCAGAGGGGTCCTACTGAACGTGGTTTGTCTAAATGAGTGTGACTGTGAAGCCTCAATAATGATGAGGGCCTAGCCTGCTTGAGGCTTTTGCACCATGGATAAAGAAGTTTATTAATCAGTTAGCTTTTTAATTAGTAAACTGGTTAGACAAAGGTTTGGTTGCTGTTAGGGCTGGTTACCTGATTGATTAGTTACTTGCTAGGCTTGTTAGTTAGCTGGCTGATGGGTTACTTGGTCAATAGTCAATGGCCAACAGTCAATAGGTTGTGACATCATGTGGTCTGCTAAGTAGGTATCAATGTTTCAAATGACTGTATTACTTAGAGCTTCAGGATAGAAGTTGAGAACTGTATGTTTCTTGAAACACTGGTAATGAACGACCAGACTACGTGGTGTCATTGCCAAAAAGACCACAATATGGACCTTCACTGCCACAAAAACTTAAAATTTTATACATGACAAGGCAGGGACCTCCAATCATGTTTTGGCACAGGGCCACAACTGTTATTCTGGACTGGTTTGCAGGCTACACATGTAAGTACCACAGTAAGTGGTACTACTAACCTCATAAATTATTCTGTAATTTCTATGGTTTTATTCATATATGTATAAATAATATAGTTTATAAATGTGGCCACAGGCCATATAACACAACCTGACAGGCTGTTGGTGGGACACATTTGGGTTGGGTAATAACCGGTTCATACACATTACAGTGTGGATCCATATGGTCTGGTGGGACAATGGCTGGGAGATGCCCTAAATCCCAGTGTCTACACATATGAGGTGTCCCCTGTATTTACACTGATGGAGGAGGCTGTACTTCGTGAGATGCGCCATATAGTTGGTTTTCCTGATGCCCATGGGGATGGCATCTTCTGTCCTGGTGGATCCATCGCCAATGGCTATGCCATCAGCTGTGCCCGTTACAACTTTGCACCTGATATTAAGGTACGTATTCCACTTCCAGGCTCTGCTGAACAGCTAGCCTAACAGCGGGATTTCTTGGATTCGCACAGCTCCTATATGTAACGTCAGGACAGTGTTAGGTCATGACTGCTTCATTTCCCTCATAGCTCATAGTAAGCATTCTATGAATACTACATAAATAGTACAGTTAGAGCCTTTCATGGAACCTGCTCTTTAATTAACATGGCCACAGAATCTGCAATTCGACTCTACCCTGTACTAGAGAAATTCATTCTAGGCTGTCAGAGTCTATGTCCTCTGCTGGATATGATAATGCTGTGTGATGAAAAAGACTTGTAGCTGCTTATAAGGGCAGTGGTACCTAAATGTACCATATTCCCTACAAATCAGTAATTCAGTATTTCAAGTTTTCGGTGCATGTATGGGTTTTATTTTGTTCCACAAATGGACAATGGCAGTTTTCTTAACCACTGCAACTGACATTGAAAACCTCTTTTCTTTGAGGTTAAGTCAGAATATTCAATGATGCTTTAACATGAATTTATTTGGTAGAGGGATGTAGGATGACTCTACAGTAGACATGATTGCTTACCACCTTGCAGATTATTCAACTTAAGGTAATACATCCTGTTGTGTTAGAAACAGTAACATGAAGTATTTACAGGGACAAAATGTTTGTTTCATGTCCATTTAGAAATAACACTGGCTTTGGTCAGGTCTGATATTTTTCTTTCAGATTTTCTTAAATACTGACATAAAGGCTTTTAGCTCTCCGTGTTTGAAAGTTAGACACACACACACACACATGGGGCAATATTTTATTTGGTGCTGGCAAGATACACATAGTAGGCCCTACAAAAAGAATTATCCCAGGGTCTACACAGAGAATTAAATCTTACCTCCATTATTACCACATACTCAAATTTAATCAAATGGCCCAACCAACAAGGTGCACTTCATACAAATACCAATATTAGTTGAGTAAAAATGTTGGAGTGTTTAAATATGTTATTTGTATAAACTGTACTTTGTTGGTTGCATTGTTTGACTATAGGAGATAGGTTAACAAAAGTGGAGCAGCATGAACACTTATAGTTGTGCCAAGGTTAATGATGTATGGAGCTTACTTCCGATCTCCCTCCTAAATTCAGAGCAAGGTGCTTAGACATAGAACCTGCTTTACATTACCATCTCTTTCTCTTAGTGCCACTGTAATGCATGAAGCCTTTGTATATTTTTGTATCAAATGCAATGACTAACAGATGGGCATATGCGGTAAAGATACTTTCTTTGTCACAGAAAAAAGGTCTGCATGGTCTTCCTCGACTTGTACTCTTCACCTCAGAAGATGCCCATTATTCTATCAAAAAGATGGCATCTCTTCTTGGTCTTGGTTCTGACAATGTGTACCTCATTCGCTGCAACGCGAAAGGAAAAATGGATGTGCAACACCTTGAGCAAGAAATTCAGAGAGCCTTGGAAGAAGGGGCTGCTCCCTTCATGGTGTCTGCAACTGCAGGTGACAGAAATAATAAAGACTTGCAGAGCAGTACTGAAAGGGCATAAAACACTCTCTCCATTCATTACAGGCATGATAAGAAAATGTACTGGCATGAACAGACAAGAAGTATAACACGGGAAGGGCATGTAGTGAACATGGAGAGACAAGAGATTACTTGCATAGCTGAAGGGAAGAGATTACTTGGAAGTCCTAGGCCCAGAAGGGAGGGTATTATTAAAATGTGCCTTAAAGTTTATGATATAAACTTGATTGAAATAATTTAGTATAGGTTCGAAGAGAAGGCTTTTGTTATGACTGTGATGAACCTTTGATTTCCACAACAAGAGTGCATATAATGAACATTGAAGTAACTACCACTTGCTGAAGGAAGATATAAATTTGTTTACTGCAGAGGCAGGGGGTGGTGTGATTAAAGATAGGGTGTGGGAAATAGGGCCAGGTAAGATGGTAAACATTAGAATTTCCATGAAAACTATGATTCTTCTAGTACAAACACTGAAATAGTAGCATGGCAGATTTGTTGTTTTGCTGGATGCAGCCATCACCCCCACATCTGAATGTTCATGTGTCCTTGTCTGTCTGTAACTTACTCAGTGTCAATGAATTTCATTCCACAGAAACCATATAAGGGTATTTGATGAAATAATTTGTATTCAGTATTGCCTTTTGAAGGATTTCAGTTTTGTGCCTAAGTTAAAAAGGGGTTTCTTTCTTCCTTTGTCCTTTAATTCCACTATCTATGCTTAGTTTGAGAATTAGTTACTTAGTAAGTTATGTAGTTCTTTTAACAGTTAATCCAGCAAATGGTTATATCTAATACAAATTACAGTTTATCCTACACCTTTAACAAAGTTATTGTTCTCTAGGTACAACTGTACTTGGAGCATTTGATCCTATCCCTGAAATTGCAGACCTATGCTCCAAGTACAAGCTCTGGCTGCATATAGATGCTGCTTGGGGGGGTGGTGCCCTTATGTCCAAGAAACACAGGCATCTTCTTGAAGGAATTGAAAGGTATGTTCACTCATGTGATTTATTGAAGGTTACAACAAATTGCATTATGCACATTATTAAAGAGAACCTTGGAATTAATTCTGCATTTCTTTTGCATATAAACTATTTCAGCTGACATCCCATTATAATTAAATGGTTGTTTTAAATGTGCCTACTTTTTGTTACTACATTCTTCATATTGATCTAAACACACGTCATTTATTACAACAAGTGTCTGGCCTTGACTCCATCGCATAATAACTGTGCCTTGAATAAATAATGTTTCTAAAGTAAGAAGCTGAATCCTCTGAAATTAGATATAACAGGCATAAGACCTGTGAGACAAGAAGTCAAGCAGTCCAAGAGTTAGACTGCTTGACCCTGAAGATGAAGACATTAGGCTTCTCTGAAATGTCAGTAATAACTTACCAGTCAAAACAGCCTAGCATCCCAAGCATTAGATCTGTATTATTGTTTCCATTTTTTTGTTGATTTAACAAATACAAAAATATTTAAAGTGGATGATCAAGAATATGAAAGGCTGAAACACATACAGTACATATTTTGGATCTGTCTTAACAGAAGACAGTAATAGAACTACCATAAGGAAATGGAGAATTGTAATAGCAAACTGAACCAGTTATGGCCTAAAGAAACAACTGAGCTTGCGACATTTAGGAGAAGAGACAAAATGTATGTCACACAAAATGCTTATAAGGCCTGTGCTCACCTGTGATAGTGAATGCTGGACCCTCACAGCAAAAGAAGGCAATTTACTCCACACCTTTGGAATAAGAATACTAAGAAAGATTATGGACCAATTAAGGAAAGGGGTATGTGGTGAAGGGGTATGTGTAATTGTGAACTGTATAAACTGTGTAATGAATCAGAAACAGGGAATGTCTTCAGCACAGGAATATTAAGGTGGCTGGGACATCTTTGTAGAGCGCAGGGACAAAACTGTTGCAGCAAGCTAACGTTCCATGAACTAGAGGGTACTAGAGGAGTAGCCAGACCTGCATTATGTGGCTAGATTCAGTGGAAGAAATCTTAAGACAATGAGTGTTAGAAACTGGAAGCTGAAGTCCCAGGATTGGGACCAATGGAGGACGACAGTAGAAGAGACCAAGGCTCATAACGGACTGTAGCACCAGTAGAAGTATAAGAAATCCTGCCTCTCTGAGTGTTTTCTCAGCCAGTTACATGTTTAGACCAGATGACAGCTTTCTCGAATAACTGATGCATGTGAAATGCACTACACAGCAACTAAGCATTTTTCGCACTTTGTTCACAAATGAACACATAATGTGGAGGTCTTGCCTTCCAAATTTATCTCATAATTAGTTCACAGAAATCAACTAAGTTTGTCATACATAATCTGCACTACACGTAACGTAGAAAGAATATGATTTTCATTTGCATTAGGTTATTGTAATCCATAACTAACATAAAGATCAAGCAAAATTCATGGACATTATACACTATTATGCTTAGGCGTGAGATATAAAATTTCAATTTATAACCTCGCATTCACTTTGGATTTAGTACAATGTGTAATTAAAATAATGGGAAATAATAATTGTGCAGAATAATATTTTGCTGTCAACAAATTAGCTAGCTAACCAACCAAGTGGCTGGCTAAATAAGAAATAAACAACAAATGCTTTGCTAATAGAACTTGATGATACAACACCACTAACACCAAACCCCAACCTTGGACTGAATAGTGAGACATTTCCATCTATTGCACGTCTTCATGACCTAGCCATTTAATACTTTTGTTCCTTCCAACTTATGTTTCCCAGTAGCTCCTTTCAGTGAAATTTTGCACAAAATTCTGTTTGCATTTCCTGTTGATCAGCTTTTTCAAAAACACTCTCTACATCTGCTGTAAATTGGAAACAAGCTTTTGTATGTTATTGTGCACTCTTATCCCCTCTAAGAATCATAATCAATGTATGCAGGGCTGACTCTGTTACGTGGAATCCACACAAGCTACTGGCAGCCCCACAGCAGTGCTCCACTTTCCTTCTCCGTCAAGAAGGCCTGCTCTCTGCCTGCCACTCAGCAAGTGCACAATATCTCTTCCAGAAGGACAAGTTCTATGACACTCAGTATGACACAGGGGACAAGCATATTCAGTGTGGCAGACGTGCTGATGTTCTCAAGTTCTGGTTCATGTGGAAGGCTAAGGTGAGGAAACTAGCAATGGTGCTGTATCGATTGCTGGCGTTATTTTGAATAAGAAGTGGGGCTGATATATCAGGTGGGTTGGAAATAACAAACCATCTTTTTTCTTTCAGTGTCACAAGTACTAAGTGTCTTTGTCTTAAGTCAAAGACAATTAGTCAGTTTGTGGATTGGTTGATGACAATGAATGAAGCGAAGAAATTATTTGGGGTTTTATAATGACTAGCTGATTGTGCATGATGAAATGAGTAACATGACTGTATCTTGCTTGAAATTACTGTCATGATATTTGCATTGAGATTTTGGAGAAACTCTATGTCTGAACAGCTGTCAGTCACAGAAGACCAAGGACTGGTAAACAGAACACCTTCTTGTTGCCACAGTCCTTCTTAATACCAGGCTCAAACGGTCCTGTTGACTTACTAAAAACAGAATCCTTCCCTCTTTTGGAGATTTACATAAGAATCTTCATCCTGTGGGATTACATTTTCATTATTTTAGTGGACAATTATCATCTTCACTCCTTTATTTTAAATCTTTAAGAAAGTGGTTATTGGAAATCTGTGAAGTATAAGCAAGTATAATATTAAAGTGATGTTTGGGAAGTAAGTTGTAAGGATGTGAACTGCAACAAAGTACTTCTATAAATAAATACAGTACTTAGAACACTAAATACATATCCATATCTTGTTAAAAAATGGGGGATATCGCAACATAAAGACAGGTAGTAAGTCTTATGAAAATATGGGATGTTCAAACATTTCAAAGGACGCTAACAAATCAAAATTGCATGCCCGAGGAAGTAACAACAAATTAAATTCGGAGAATGCCTGCTACCATTCAGTCCAGACTCTTGTGCCATCCCATTTGCTATTTAAAAACATGAAGATTAAAATATACAGAATTGTAGTTTTGCCTGTTATTTTGTGTTAGTGTTTGAGAGTAAAGTGTTGAGGAAGATATTTAGACCTAAGAGCGGAAAAGTAACACAAAACTGGAGAAAACTGCATAATAAGAAGCTTCATCAATGTACTCCCCACCAATAACATTAGGGTGATCAAATCAAGGAGGAAGAGCCGGGTGGGTAATGTGACATATAAGGCAGAGAAAATAAAAGTATATAAGGTTTTGACTGGGAAACCTGAAGGAAAGGGACCACGTGAACGACCTAGGCACAGATGGCAGTAAAATATGAAAATGGATTTAAGGAAAGAGACTGGAAGGGCATGGAGTGCACTAATGTAGCGTAGGATAGGCACAAGAAGCAATCTCTTGTAAACATGGCAATGAAAATTAGGTTCCACAAAATGCAGGGATTTTGACAAGCTGAGTTACTAGTACTATCTTCTGAAGGTATTCTGCAATTTAAATAAATTTGTGATGTCAGATGCTACAAAGTGAAAACGTGAATGATAAATACCATCAGGAAAGAGATCTCTGTACCTGGGTAAGATACGTCTCACATCTAATATCAATTTGATTAAAAATTTCTATCTCATCTCATATCATATCATCCATTATTAAAAAATAATTACAGCAGAGTATTCTTTCTCCTCTCTTCTCTTCTGTTATAACCTCATATAACTAGGATTTTATTTTTGTGTGAATATTTGAGAACAAGAACTACCTATAATATTGTTCATATTCATGTATAAATCATGTAAATCATGGTTGACCATCACAGAATATTTTGTAAAGAAACTGCAATAAAAATTTATTTTTGGATGGGCCTATCAGAAATTAGTGATATCCAATTTACATTAAAACAATACTGCACTTATTAAGCATCAACACCTTTTTTTATTATAATACCAGGATTCACATGAAAGACACTTTCCGTTTTTGGTTGCTATATTTATCTTTCTTTAACAGGGAACAAATGGGCTAGAGCAGCATATTGACACGGTATTTGATAATGCCGCCTATTTTACGGAAAAAATAAAAAAGACTGAAGGCTTCCGCATGGTACTGTGGGAGCCTGAGTGCACAAACGTGTGTTTCTGGTACCTCCCTCCCAGTCTGCGAGGCCAGGAAGTCCAGCATGACTTCAGTGAAAGGTTACACAAGGTACTGTTTGCAGCATTTCCTTCCTGAGCCTAATATCTCTATTTATGATTAGCTGACCTTTCTGACAAGTCGAGGGTGAAGGGCTCTAATTCTGAGATAGAGCTTCCCAAAAATCAGAAATCTGTTGAAGTTCAATGATGGCATGACGAATATAATGGCAGTCAGAGGGTATATGGACCTGGTATTCCTGGTATTCACAAAATGCAGCCTTTATCAGAGGTGAAGACTAAAAATGAATGTGAGAATCTGCCATGTCCTCTACCATTACTGTTCCTAAATTTATATGATGATGTCTTCTCACCAGTAGAGATAATACAGAATAAAATGACACGATGTGGGAGAAATCAGTCATATTAAAATACTATTGTAGCATTTAGCTTGAGTGATAAAAGAAAGCCATAAAATCCCTTGGTCAGACTATTTGACCTCCGGATGAACAATTGAGGCTGGGACCTTTCAAAAACGAATAGGAGTCATAAACACTCAGGCACAACTTTTATTGTGTATTGTCAAAAAAATATATTCCTAACTATTTGAGATTCAGATGTCTCAGAAATCTGATGGTGAAATTTACATCATGATGTCCTAACTAAATGTGAGCAAATGATTAACCCTGAGATCCAGTAGATGTACCAATGTACCTTTGTACAAAAATATGACTGTGACTGAATGCCTGCAGTAAAAACACACAACTTACTTCAATACTGAATTGCATGCTTACATTTTTCTTGAACAGGTTGCACCCAGAATCAAGGAACGCATGATCAAGGAGGGTTCTATGATGGTGACCTACCAACCACTGCGAAACCAACCCAACTTCTTCCGTCTTGTTCTGCAGAACTCTGGTGTAGAGAGGGCTGATATGGACTATTTTGTGCAGGAATTTGAAAGGCTAGGGAGTGATCTCTAAGATTCAGATCAAATTAATTGTGAGTAAATTAAATGTACTGTCACATGCTGTGGCAGTAATTTTGGCATAAGTCCACTAACTGATGTATATTTCTAAGTTGCTGCCAAAGAAAGTGAGATGACTACCAGAGTTTATGGTTTTGAAGAACGATTTATGCTAGACTGTTCATTTCTGATATGAGTAAAGGTAGTACCAAGTGATTATACGAAAACTGAATTCAAAGCATGTGTACCATAAATATCAAATTAAGTTTTGCCATGAATTGCAACATGGCACTAGCACATGATCTCATAAATACTGACCACAGTGGTGACCAAATGTAACTGCAGAGATCAAGTAGTTTTACACCAAGGGACGTATAACTGCAGAGATCAAGTAGTTTTACACCAAGGGACGTGTAACTGCAGAGATCAAGTAGTTTTACACCAAGGGATGTATATTTTCATAAACACTTTTCTAACTGTTGCTGTACATACAAGGTATGTTGACTGTGAATGGAATATGATAAGGCAGGAGACTGAAAAGATGGACTTTACTATATAGATATACCTACTCCACTACGAAACATGCAAATTAATCTAGAGCACTCTGCCACTGAATTCTGGTTAATGTAAATTTTGTCTTATGTCTAGGATGAAAGAAATTACAGGTGTATTGTAACATGTTTCAGGAAATATATATCGCACGAAGTGCTACACATAACAAAAAAGGACTACTGAAAATAATATTGCCAGGGTTTAAAAAATCATGCCGTATCCTGTACGCTACAGTAAAATTTAATAGCCCTCTCAACGTTACTGAAAACCCTAGAAGAAAATTATCGTCTTAGTAACTTTATATAATAGTTTATCCCTTTAACCACCAGATCAATTCAAATCATCAGTACTAACTTCAAGACGTAGTGCTAAACAAAACACTTTGCTTGATTTACACTTTTTATAGCGAGACTCATGCGCATGAACTAGAAGAAGACGGGCATTGTATGTATAAGGTAATATTGTGGCTCTTTCATGTAGCCATTTTTGCCATAGAAACGTAATAATGCAGTCCCTTTGTACTGTTAAGGTACACATGTCGCTGTCAGCAAAGTAATAAATACCGAAGGCGTTGCCACGGAAACGCAGCAATGCGGTCCCTTTGTTGCTGCACTACACATTTCGCTGCCACCGATATGAAGAACTTTTGGATCTTCATGTAAAGCAACCAATATTTTTGCTCAGTTTTAGCAAAATTTTAATTTTCTCGACAGATTTTCGCAGAAGTCGCCAATATCAAGTTTCACGGAAATGCGTCCAGTGGGAGCCGCGCTGAAACATGCAGACAGAAGGACGGACGGACGGACGGACGGACAGCATGACGAAGTTAATAGGCGCTTTTCGTGACTAGGCGAATGCTCCCAAACAACACGGCATTAAATTCTCATCCCATAATATGATGAATACGAGACATAATGTACGTATAACGTAATATTGGGGTGCGTTCGCGTAACAATTTCTGACGTGGAAAAGCAATAGGTATTAAATACTATGCGCGTGCGTCTGTAGCCTTAGTTATCCAGCATGCAAAGCGCATGCGCCTTATTATATTATCATGTGTGGCCTGTCTGCCTGTACCATATTTTTCCACGTTATCTCATAAACGTCACAATTTTCGGAATACGGGTGTTGAAGATAGAATATGTTTTGATTTTCTCTTTACTTTTGCCTGAAACATTTCTCATTCTAAGAAGAATTCAGCGACATATTATCAAAATTTACATACGTCTTCATGTCAGATTTTAATCAAACTTGAATTTTCTGTACAGATTTTTCGAAGAATATTTAAATATCAAATTTCATGAAAATCCGTCCAGTTGGAGCCGAGTCATTCCATGCGGAAGGAAAGACAGACGAGACAAACATGACAAGCTGGTAGTCACTTTTGTAATATTTTTTGCGAAAGCACCTAAAATGGGTAATTAAATAATTTTAAATAATTAAAAGACATTTATTACGTAGAGTTACAAATATCTGTTCAGCTTACTAAATTATCTTGCAAACGCATAAACAGTAGGAGCTGGGTTGAGTAAGTCAGCATAGGGACACCCGACAAATCGTGATGGAATCCCCGTAGATGTTTTTCTCTTCTGCACAGCAACCACACTGGCTCTAGTGCCCCTTCCTCGGGAACAAGCTGACACACCGGGACACCAATCCTACACTGGCGTCTAGCGCGCAGCTTCACGCGGATCTCCACTTTCTCGAAATGGCTTTATGGTCTGGCACCTTTTGTCTAAATGATCATTTGTACAGTACAAGAGATATTATTTTAGAAGAAGATATTAAAACACATTTACAGTAAATCTAAAGTCAGCAGATGCATAAGACGCTGACCTACATGTGCACCAAATTGTGCAAATATACAGCGTCTGCTTGCTTAGAAAAAAAGCATCTGAATTTAACAAAACTGACACTCAGAAAATATGGCGTAAACCGCCCCTTTTATGGACAAGTACAAATTATTTGTCTCTCCTGATTTACATTCCGGTCACTGTTGGTGTTAGGATAATTAATTTTCGTATAATTTTGAAAAATGTCCATTGGGAAGAGTTCAAGTAAAGTGGGACATAAAAATGGGTCTTAGGGAGATTGCTTGTGATGTTGATAAGTTAACGGCAGTGGCTCTGAAACTCTGTCAAGTCCCACAGAATTTTGAACTCAGGTTATACTGCTTTGCTAGTGATTTCAAAAGCCTCCAATTTTCGAATATTTGCAACGTCTCTTATGGGAAAGGCGACGAGCCCTCAGGTTCTACAATGGTCGGGTTTTTAAACGGATTATTTCGAATTTGTCAGGGGAATGCAAACCGAGAAATTTCGTTCACAGGAAAAACGCCCGAAATAACATTTAAGACGAACGTATCCTGTTTGGCCAAGGAAGGGTGCATTCCCTCAGTTGCTCTTTTTCGAAACAAACAGTTGGCAACAGTGATCCGAAAGGAAGGCACTATGTGTTAACCTTCAATACTGCATGAAGGGTGCCATTTTTTTGGGCGTTTTGAAAATTTAAGGTCTAAGTGTCAAATTCCCTCCATTACCGGCTTCTTCATTTAAAATTCCGCCGGTTCCGTCTCCATTTACCTGCGCAATGAACAACCCTTCCCATGCCCCTTATTAATTACCTGCTCCAAATTTTTAATACGGATTCCTCTTCTAAACACACTTGCAATTTCACTAATATAGTAATAATGTGTATGTTTGTTATAATTTTTATCTCTGACCCGTAGATTTAAAACTTAACGTGACTCACATTTAACGTATCTTGTGATTAAGCAGACGTTTCAGCAATACAGACCTGCAGATATCCAGCAACATGATTGTGAATCCCCCCACTTTTTCCCTCTTAGCTTTCAGTAGGTGTGAAATGCAAGGACGTTTTCAGACGTTCGAAGTGCTACTGTGCCGTAACATGGAATCCTTGACGGGTGGGAAGAGGGAAGAAATAATACCCACAGAATTTTTGGGGGTAACTCTTTTCAGCCCACATGCCTATATGGCAATATTTTAAAAAGGTAAATTGAGAGAAGAGAAAAATACCAAAAAATACTCTGGATGTTCATATGAAGGATGACTACGGAACCTATGAATAGAAGCAGAACTGTACTGTACCGCTCCCTACTCCGCTGCGCGTTTGGTTACAGCCGTACGCTTGTTTTACAAAAGAACTGCAAGAAGGCGGACAAATGTCATATCTTGCCCAACTCCAGAGTTTCAATTTCTCACATATATGTGTGTATATAAGACAGTCCGGGGTTCAAATCCCAATAGAGAAAGAGAGTTTTTCTTCTCCGAAAAAGGTTCAGACCCGCTCTGGGGCCCACACAACCTCCTACCAAGTGGGTACCGGGTTTCTTCTTCGGGAGCAAAGCCCTGGGTGCGTGAAATTAGCCACTCATCTCCATTTAGTGCGGAGGTTAGGAACGATTTGAACTAGTCCTGTTCTCCGCCTACGCGTGTACGGCATGTTTTAACCTTTTAACAAAACACAAATGAAGATTTAATGATGTCTGCAAAAAAGTCTCAGACAGGTGATAGAAATATTCTAAGCTATTATATTTAAATGGACATTCTGAACTTAAAATGTGACCAAACACCTTTCAAGATATCATCAAACACTACATGGCACATATCTTGGGTCCTAATTATGGTACGCCAAACAGACAAGCTTGTGTGACAGCCGATATCTCAAAAGGGCGGGACGAATCAGTAATGACACAAGAATAAACAAATATTAATCTCCTAGCTGACAAAAGTTCCGTCATATTTTAACCAATAATTATGGGAAAAATATAACAATTTATGTCAGCCTTGTGAGAATAAAGTACACGATTTTAAATTCGGGTCTGAACAGAAGTTCTAAAATGTAATAACATTTACCAACAAATGCACTAGTATATAATTTTATGTTATCATTCACATCACACTAGCGCGACATGTTTCGATGTTTCTTTGCATCATCTTCAGGGGCACATTGTCACTTTCTTCACAAGACACACGTCACTTATAAAAGTAAAATAACTATTTATTTTAACTAACTAAATTAACTAAATTACTTTTATAAGTGACGTGTGTCTTGTGAAGAAAGTGACAATGTGCCCCTGAAGATGATGCAAAGAAGCATCGAAACATGTCGGGCTAGTGTGATGTGAATGATAACATAAAATTATATACTAGTGCATTTGTTGGTAAATGTTATTACTACATACGAAATGCACGGTGAAGACAGTGTAAAAATAAGAAGTTCCAAATATTTCAGTAACGGCTGTAAATGTTTAATCCATCCAAAGCCAAATTATTCCCTGTGGACGCACGATGATGCGAAACTTTCAGGCAAATCAAACATCTAATCCTGGAGTTGTAACAGTATGCACCTGAAACACTACAGAAAGTTTAGTGACATAACAATGGCCATATGTCGGGAAGGCACCGTTCTTGTTCCACCCGCTCGCCACGGTGAGGCGCAGGATATGAGCAGGACCTGAAACAAACCAAACAGAACACAACAAAAAACACAAGGCGCATTTCGCGTGTATGCGAAATGCGCCAAACAATGTAAAAACACTAACAAGTAAAATCTGTAAATAAGAACACTGTGTGAAAACAGGCAACTTACCTGTACTCTTCAAAATCTTGAATTTCATGATGATGTATCTTCTTGTAGGTAAAACGAGGTATTTAACAATATTATTCTTGCGTCAGTACGCCATTCTTTCCATATGTTCTTGCTCACTGAAATCCTACACGTACATCTGTGATGTATTATTTGTTCATTAGGGTTGCAATCCTTAAAAAATACGATAATGCAATGAAAATTAAAATAGAGTTGTATGCCTTTGACGGTCGCAAATCAAAACAAGTTATAAAGAGGCGTCACTTATCATTTCACACAAAATCCAGTAACTCGTCGGAAAAATGAAATTTCGATATCTTCTCGCGTTGAAGGCGCGACGTAAGTTTATCGTTTTGAAAAAAAAATGTTTCTTTCAGCGCGGAAAAAACGAAATTACAGGCGTGGTCCGTCCTGTTTCCATGTGGTTGGAAAGTAGGTGTTACATGCGGCGATACATATTATAGTCTGAACGTTTCCCTCTCTCCCTGATGCCTATTATATATTTAAATTGTTGTCGTTCTCCCTTCCTAATGCTTATGCTAATAATAATAATATCGCTTATTATACATTTAAATAGTTGTCAATTAAAAACATGTTTCCTTCAATGGCGACAGAAGAAGTTGTAGCAAAGTAGATTAAAACGACGATTGGAGAAGCAGAGGAAGTCCGAAGTATGCAGACAAAAAACAAATAATTACATTCTCAGTATAAATCTAATGCCACGAAGTCTGGTGGACGGTGGCAGCACTATATAGTCGTAACATATTCAGTTCAGTTCCTAATGTATACATTTGTTCGACGTTGCTTGCTGAACATTACGGACGTTTAATAGCAAATTCATGTAACGTATTTCTGCAGCCGTGACAAAACAAATTATCGAAGTCTCCTTGTACTGAAAACTGCAAAACCAATGCATCGCTTTCAAAGGGCGCGCCATTCAGATCGGAAATCAAAAGATAACGTAAAGACAGTCCAATAAACGACCTCCCAATTAATGTGCCTTCGGGCTAAGGAAAGAAATTTGTCATGGTAGGATATAATAAGAACCGTACCTAGCGTAATGCAGCCTGGAGCCTAGTCACAGGAATATCCAAAGCTACAAACTCAGTTTAACTCTAATACATTAATTTGTTCGAACACGAATTAATTATTAGGTCAGTCCATTCCTAACAATGCACAAAAATGAAAGATGGTCATGACTCACCGTTTTTGCAGGCAGTCGTGCTGTCCCTCGATGTATGGGACCTACCTTTAGTTGTCCATCGATGTTACCATTTGCCCGTTGCTCCTCTTGCAATTGTGGTGTGCTCGAAGTCCTTCTTAGGATGCATATTTCTGTAATTCTTGGATTGTTGTAAGTGTTCACTATATCACTGAACTTATCACTGCAGCACCATCACTATCACTAGCACTCACCGCGTCCTTGCAAACAGTTTCGTATTCATATCACACATCATTATACACACAAGGATCAAAACGAACACTGAATTGCCACGGGTCCACTCAGTAGAACTTATAATTGAAAACACAATTCGAAATTGTAAAGAACATCGTACATTTTAAGAATATAAGAATTTTTATTCACTGCACAAACATTTCCGAAAATAATAACTTTTACGTTTGGTGCACATATATTCCCGGAAACAAGAAGTTTATATTCGGTTAGAAACACTCTCGAAAACGCAAGAAAGGTTATATTCGGCGTACAAACACTCCCGAAAATAATACGAAAGCAATTCTGAAGCCACCCGAAACCAATCGATTTGCAAGCTGCCTGCCTGCCGGGCTTATGTTCACCTAAAAATTAACTTGTTATCTCGCCCGACAGCAACAACTGAGAACATGCCGAACTGTACCCACAGTTGTTGTGACAAACTGATCTAATATCAATATTGAACTTGAGAAAAATAGGAGGCAATTGCTGCCAGATGCTTCATGCATCATTTCTGTGTGTTGACATACACCTGGTACAGGTTTTAAATTACATTAGTATCAAATAATTTCAAATTATTTGGATGAAGTAATCAATAATCAGAGGGCTACAAATAAATAAAAAAGTCAATTAGAAATATTAGCAATACTTTACTCGGTGAAAACAAACTGTCAAGGAAACGTTTTTCTGGGTTTCAAGACGTCGTATTAATGGGAAAAAGCGTAAATTACGTATCTAAGAACTTTGTAACATGTATTCTAATCAGAAAATTCTTACGATAGGCTGAATCTATGCCTCGAATTGTTGACAGTACGTGCCTACAGAATCCTGTGAAGGAATCTGTTTCAAATTGGTCACCTAAAGGTACTGGAATATAACACTACAGTGCAGTAAGACTGCCATGGTGTGAATGGGATTCAGCTAATTCAAGATGTTGAATGGCTGAATTGGATTTATTGATTGTGATGTAACTTCTTCCGCCTGGGGAAGCGGACGTCATTATTCAGTACTCTAGCATTTAACATTATCTAGGTTTTAACAACTATAATAACGATAATAATAATAATAATAATAATATCTTATGATGTACAATAGTACATGTACGTACGTACAATAACTAACTCCATGGTGCAGAGTTCTTCTTAAGAAGCTATTAGTTCCTCAGCTAGTCATGAAAATTCCCCATTTTATGTCACTTGAATATCTAACACTGTATAATAATAATAATAATAATAATAATAATATTATAATAATAATATAACACACAATACATAACTCCATGGTGCAGAGTCCTTCTTAATAAGCTACTAGTTCCTCGCCCAGTCGTAAGAATCCCCACATTTTATGTTACCTGAATATTTAACGCTATGTGATGATGATGATGATGATGATGATAACAGTAATGTACAACACGTAACTCCATGGTGCTGAGTCCTTCTTAAGAAGCTAATATTTCCTCACCCAGTAACGACATTTGCCGAATTTCACAAAAACCGAAGGTTTAATATAGTAATTATAGCAATAATAATAATAATAATAATAATAATAATGTGGGATACATTACTTCAGCAATAAAATCACGAAATATAGCAGGAGAGACGACAGCGCCATATGGGGAAGAGGTATTTACGAATGCCTTACAAATACTTTGTTTTGGAAACTGTTAAAGAAGAAAACACTAAGACAATAGAAGAGCTGAGAATGGTTGAGAAAGTAATGATATTAACACTTTGATGAAGCATTATTTTGGAAAGGGTTGCTGAGGAATGCCGTCAGAATCACCAAGAGAGCTGTGAGCGGCTTAACGTTGCATTGAACCTGTATTTTGGGAAATGTTACCGAAGACACCTACAAGGAATATTGCCCTGAGAAGGCTTTGTAGCGAATTCATTTCAGAGAACTTAGTAATGAAGTTATCTTTTGATAAATCGCATTGAAGAAAGCCACCGAAATACTAGGGGACCAAGAACATTTTATAACCTATGTCTGTTTACACACTGTGAAATTTAACGTTGCTCTGCATTGCTAAATACTGCCAATATCCTGCTGTGACAGGCGAATTCCGACTCTTGCCCCGAGGCAAGTTTTTCCGCACAGCTGACTCGCCTGCGTCGTAGATATTTACGAATATTAACGACAGCAATACTCACACACATCGCAATGGCTAGGAAAGGGCAAATTTTATTACATGTTATTAATAATTATCCTGTTGTTTACATATTCATAATAGACTAATATTTTGTTTCGGAGAATTCATAAATATTTGTTTTACCTATCATCGAAAACTGTTAAAGAGACAAACTGGCAGAATTTGAGAAAAGTTAAGGTAAAGGAAGCTGGCTTCAATCAAAAATGGAATTATTACAAGAATAAAATCAAATAGGTATATATTGAAGCACAACTTAAGAAAAAATAATATTTTATACATATGTATGACCACAATTTAAAAAAATTAAACTGCATAGCTAGAACGGTTGGCAATGAATGCACGTGGATGTACAGACGGTGTTAGTTAGATGTGCCGGCCATGCAGAAAGCAGAAGAAGCCCACAATTAGAAAAAAAAAGAATTATTAGTTTGTTAGTACGGATAACTATATATTGGTGATCTGTGCCATTCATATGCATGAAGCCAACACACAGATGTAATTCATGCTGGCGCCCCTACCCCGTGGTACCAATGTAATTTACTTTATCCATTTGGTAACCACCTGACGCTATTGCGGTCATGACATCAACAATGTTTAACGAGATCCAGTAATGCGTTTTTAGTTTTGCGGTGGGAATATCAGAAATGGATTGTACAATCAAAAAGAATATTTCTATTTTATTGCAAGGCCTGCACTTAGAGACAAAATTCAATATTTTAAGGCCCATATTTAGAGCAATGTTATTCGTACTGTTACGTCTACATATACGCCCGCCATAGCGGCATTTACTTACCAGTACAAACCGCAACCATAAAGATTCCAAAATTATTTATTTACACATGAATATCAGTAAGCCCTGACTAACTTTATAAAATTTTCGACATAAATTGTATGTTTTTAAACGTTCTCAAGGTATGGCGCATCGATACAAATTCTGGGAAGTTTTATCAGTTGTGCCTGTCGTGAAATTACTGCGGCGATGTGCATAGAATTCTTAAGAAAGTTGTGAGAAATTGCGGTCTATCCGGCTGTTATCTGACTTAAAGACACAAACGAATTCCATCACGAAGTTTTCTTCAATCCAAAAGAAAATTGTATCTACAATTAACCCTTTAAATACGAAGCGTATCTGTTTTATATAAGGACTCAGTGCGTATCGCGCTGTAAACACTCTCCACTTCCGTTATAAAAACCAGTCTCTTAATGTTTTATAAGGCAAAAGTTGCTGTTTGTTCTGAGATCCGTACAAAACACATAAACGCAATGTGGGCACCACGTAGAATTTTTTAATGTTAAATCTGGTCGTATGTAAAGTTACCACTAGGCTTTAAAAGGTTAATTAACGACGCCTTGTTAAGTGCATTAATTATGTAAATAAATGAGATAGGTCAGTTTTTTCACTGTAATGAAAGTCAGGAATAAAATTTCTGTCACCATTTAATCACCCAGGAAATGTGTCAGAAGATATCAATGTAATCATATGAAAAAAAAAACCTACAGAATATCACTGACCTAATAACATCTCAGAATTCAAACGTATCAGGTACACTGACAGAAAGAAGCAAAGTACAAACCACACAAAACATCCACTGAAACTTGTTTCGTGAGAGAAACTAGACATTTTAAGCAAGCGAAACAATATTGCATGCTTCACATATTCATCCCAAACATCGCTACCGAATGGGCTATAAGGAAATGAGCTCATGTAGACCACAAAATGCGATGAAAGAATAAAGTTCTGCTGTGTAAGGTCACTAACAGGACAGCTGGTACTAAACCCGCGACGTGTGATAACAACGGGAATGTAAATGGAGTGGAGTTACTTGGGTTTATGGGGAGAAAACTGCAGGAACTATTCATGCCAGTTTTCTGGCAGAAATTTAGAAGAACTGGGAATCACCACTAAAAAAAGTGTTGGCCAGAGCAGCTTCAGAATCAAGAAACGTCAATGAGAGCAAAATCAAACCTTCAGAATATCAGCCTGAAGACGTGACCGAATATAGGGCAGCAACAAGAAGCAACGTCCACAATATGTTTTTGAAGACAAACAATAGGCGTTCTACATGAACAGAACAACCACAGAAGCCATAATAAACACACTGAAAAAATGAGTTAATATAGATTGCAAAATAAGACACAGAAAGTAAAATTCTGTTTTTTAAGGTCACAAACAGGCCAACTTGGCATAAATCTGCAAAATAAGAGGCAATGAAGATGTAAGTGTAATAAGTTACATTATGGTAAAGAGAAGGGATGGGATTGTAGTGTTCTTGTTTCATGTTAGCATCACCTGCATTCATATCAGGGAAGAGCAGAACTGCAAAAAAATGAGTGACATCGATACTGAACTTATAAACTGACTGTGGTCACCAAGATACACCACTGGTAAATTAAACGCGTGAATTGGTAACACCATTTTATAATATCGCTTTGAAATTCACTTATTAGTAACCAAGCATCATCACTCTATATAAACACAGGAAGCAAAATGAATAGTGTAACAAGTCAAAGCACCAACTCGATAATTTGCAACATAAACTATCATGACCACTGACACTATCCTGTTCCCCATACTACATATCCAACACATTTACCTTCCTATGTTGTGCTGCTGACATAATCAGAGGAGGCAGAGTGGATAAACTGTAAAATACTGACACTGATAGTAACTTGTTCACATATTATACATCAAATGCATTTAACTTTCTATGTACTGCTACTAACATACTCAGGAGAAGCATATGCATACCCCAACATATCAAAGCACCAACCAGTTATTTAATATAATGTATTACTAATGTTAATAGCATCCTATTTGTCGTTTGTAAAGTTTTCCCTGTCTACACCATGAAAGTGTATAGCTCCACCCATTCTTAATCATATATCCACTACATTTATCTATAAACTGTTGCTGACATATTCAAAGAAGGAGAATACATAATCTAACATACCACACCACCAACCCATAAATTTGCAATATAATGTACTACTAATGCTAATAGTATCATATTTATCATATGTAAAGTTGTCCCTGTGTACCCCATGAAGGCGTATGGGGGTATGTGTATAGCTCCACTCCTTAACCTCTTAACCAGTATATTTAACTACTGGTGTAATTCTTCTGCCATACCCTTTTCCTTAGCAATGGAGATCGTGCCCTATGAATAAGTGTGCAATTCTATTTGCAAGTTTAAATTTGTGGACGTACAGTTTTATAACCTTTAACATGTAACCCACTGTCCAGCTTGAGATAAAACTAACTGCTTGTCAATAATATTTCCGAATATCATGTCACAGCTTCTAACACGGCGATGACGTTTTACAAACTTAAGAGTTAAGACCAGAAGGAAAATGTATTAAGCAGAAGTCGTAGTCGACTATACGGCATTATGCTGTACGAAATAAATGTCATGAAAGTGATTTATCCGCACACACCCTGACGTTCTGTGTTACCATGTTTGAAGGAAGCCATCATAAATCTGGGTAATGATAAAAAATAGTTCCTCTTTCAGGATTCGCACTAGCTGCCTACCGAATACAAATCAGTAACACGTCAGTTACTGCATTTTATTTATTCCTTTCAAGAAATCTGTAATATCGGCGAAAATGTGGTCACCTGTGCCTACCGTGCTTCATCAAAACGTAAATTTCAGAACACTTACTGTTACCTACTATAGTAATGCAAGGATGAATACATCAGAAAAGTTAAAAATGCGTAATCATGTTACAATTTTCAACCAATATTTCACGCTGATTTATATCAATAATTATTACGAATTAAAGCCTGAAGTGCAAAACATTTTACTCGAAACGCGTAACTTTCAAACTCCAGATAAACTTCGATGGTCTTCACAACGACAGCGAAGTTCCATTACGTAGCGCCAAAATCACAGTTAATGTCAACAAGCCAAAAAGCTTATGTAGTTTCTGGCTACTTTGAATTTAAATTGATTAATATATAATCATATATACCTGTTAATTAAGTAGCAACTTCGACTTACTATGGCGGCTCGGGACCTACCCCAATAGAGCAAACACTACTGCAGGCTGTAGCCCGGCAGCAAGCCAGCACACGTCCATCCTCAACGAAAGTTAGTGCACCTGTGCCTGGGTTTCGGCGGGAATCAGTGTTATAAAGTACATATGTCCTAAGATGTCGCGCGTGTCAAAGTCAATGAACTCCTGTGGTGGATTACAAAAATTAGTTAATGTCTGTCAGCTAAAAATCTAACCCCAAAGACGCAACATGTGCTAAAATTTCCCTGACAATCTGCGTAATCTGAAATATGTTTCTTTTTCTATTAAACAAACTGCCCAACGTTAATATTTCTATTAAAGCTTTATTGTAACCTGTAGCGGTGTGACGCGTGACTTCGTGTTCTGATGGAAGACAAAACGTTCGAAATCTCTGGAAATAATACATATATTATTACTGAGAACTGGAGAAATTTACTTAAAAACAGAAGTCGATACTCAATGTAAGACCAAACTTTGTTGACGCAGTGGTCAAAATTCAAGTCACTATAGGGGGTACAGAGACTTTTTCCATCACAATGTCAACAAAAATTCCGGGGCCCAGCACCCACTGAAACAAAGGGATCTTTATAAAATTAACATGACACGAGCATGAGATTAATCAGTTACTTTCATCGTCTTGCTGGGTTAGCTCAGTCAGGAGAGTGACCAGGGTAGGATCTGCACGACCTGGATATCCGGGTTCCATTCAAGGCAGGGGAAGGATTTTCTGTATCGTCCACAGTATCGAGATGGCTCTGGGACCCACACAGCCTCTTATTCTATGGTTACCGGGTAATCCTCCCCCTATTATAAAGCATCGAGTATTGAAGCTACTCGATCGCCTACACTTAGCGCCGAGGTTAATAACGCGTGGAGCTATACCTTCATTTCCTCGTACGTCTTCTTGTCATGGTCTTTAGGCACAGATTTTCGAATTGGGAAAGACTCGAAATAATCTAACAAGAATTCAGGCTTACACTATGCACTTACAGCTTTGTTTTACTGAATCAAATAAGTTTTATTACGGCTTTGTCTTTTTGCACTGTATAATATCCCTTTGCGTGCTTGTATGTAATAGGATAACTTACTGTTTACAGCAACCCGTATAGCACCGGCGTTACGCCGTGTTGCTGCGATGTGAGGACCTCAAGCAACTTTAGAGTTAAATCTACTTTGCCCAGTGACCTAATATTGCACTCTAATTTAACACTATCTAATTTTTTCCTATCGCTTTTAATACTTTGTTTTCCTTAAAACCTTCCTACTTTTGTTTAACCTTATGAACTCATCCACGTCCTTAAAATCATTTTCATTTACGCAGTGGTACTACATACATGCCTAGATACTGGAGTCCACTCAAGGGTGGAGTACACTAAGTAACTGCAAGGAAATTCCGCCACTGCATTTCTTCCTCTACAAACAAGCGTGCGTCATCAAGGTTATTCTCCCCACCCCTATCAATAGAGACACCTGCGGTGGTGGAAGCTAGAGTTTTCATACGTTACAGTACCAGTAAAAGAAGAGCAGAGCCTTTAACCCTTTAAAGACGAAGCGTATCTCTTTTATATAAGGACTCAGTGCGTACCGCGCTGTAAACACTCTCCATTTCGGTTATAAAAACCAGTCTCTTAATGTTCTATAAGGCAAAAGTTTCTGTTTGTTCTGAGATCCATACAAAACACATAAACGCAATGTGGGCACCACGTAGAATTTTTTAATGTTAAACCTGGTGGTATGTAAAGTTACCGCTAGGCTTTAAAAGGTTAATATAGAAACTGCAATGGATGAAAGGATGTGTCCCGTCTTATAGAATGGCAAGAAGGAGATATATAATATTTATTGTAATTATGTATTCTAATTGTAACCTCAATATTTGTAGATACATTTGTCCATACATTCGGTCACGATCGGTTTCAATGTTGTGTAAGCCCCTCAAGATTACGGTGTGTCGAAAAAATCACATGATTCACGAATCGTGAATTGGAAAGGATTTGGAAGGAAACGCTTGCAGCCTGGTTTAAAGTATCATACTGGGGTTTGCTGGAGGCACTGGGGAAATCCATGACATCCGGAATGAGAAACATAAGTGCTAACCACTAGCGCACGAAGTTTTATAGGAAGGTAACTCTCTATGCAGTTTTATCGCAGCCCCTGGAAATTTCCACTACCTCAAAATGCCCTCCATTAGAATCTAAGAATTCTTCAGGTCTGCAGAATTAAAATTATCTTAGGGAACTGACAATTTTCTGGTCTGATTTCTTGTAGCTTCATAGTAAGTACAATTGTGCCATTTCAATGCGACTCCCGAAGTAACCCCTCGAGAACTGACATGTGTCTGAATAGCGTACAAAACGTAACTTCCTACTTCACAGTAAGCGCACTTAAGGCCGACAGTAATATACCAGTACTACTACTACTACTACCACCACCATCACCAACACTACTACTACTACTACTACTACTACCACCACCATCACCAACACTACTACTACTACTACTACTAATAATAATAATAATAATAATAATAATAATAATAGAAAGCCATACCAGCAAAGCATTCAAAAGATTCACCACAAAAGAAGCTGCACTTGGAACGTCACACATAATATGGAAAGTACTGCAGTCTGAAACTTGATACCTGAGCGGTGGGGATCAGCGTTGGGTCAAGCGGAGAAGTACCAAGAGGAAAAGACCTGTGACTAGGGAAAACATAATAATAATAATAATAATAATAATAATAATAATAATAATAATAATAACTTAGGGTGTTACAAAATTTAACAACGCTAAAATTAAAGCTCTGCATCGGACCTGACGTATTTGGTTCCATCCACCTGCCACCCTCAGAACCATCTCTTGCCCGTCTTCCAAATAAACGGTTTCCAACACATTTTCTCACTGAAATTTTTTACGCATTCCCCCAAACCATTGTATTAACAAGACAGTTTAGCGTCCTTGAAGACGGAGGCAGTAAGCTCTATAGCCGTCACAGATAGGTAATAACCGCCAGTCGCAACTCTTTTTATATATTGGATAGCTTAACGCAATGTGGTTCGGCTTAACACGAAGCTATCGTCAGGTAAATAATACACAATACAAATTATTGTGTAAGCTGCATAATAAGATTTTACACTGTCCCTGTATATGGCTGGGATCCCAAATTTACAAAAATAGCACAAAAATATAAGCCGAAATTTGTAGTCAAAAATTATTGTAAATCCAATAAGTGTGACAAAAATAAGAAGCTTAAAAATAGCATTAAAATAATTAGTATTAAAATAGTACAATAGTAATTCCGGACGTGAGTATAGGCTTTCTTGTGGATTTTCGGCCTTGGGGGGGGGGGGGGGAGGAGGACCTTTTATATCTACGTTCCTTAAAATGTGTGCTCTTGATTGAAGGATACTTAAGACGTCATTGCTCCTTATTTTCGTTATATTGTGACCCTTGTTTAACGTGAAATCGTGTAAGTAAACGTAGCGTATACAAGAGCTGAAACCCCCCGTTTATTACAGCGTCGGCCTATACACATAGTTTCCAGTTTCACGCTACAAATGACAGTGATAACATGTGCAGTGGCTTTAATTAGTTCAGGTGTTGTATTTCATGCCAGGTGGCCCTTGAACTCTTCCAGCAACTCGTTTCAACTCTGCAGTCTGCTCGGAGGATAGGCGAGCTGCTTGAGTCACATCGGTCCCGGCGCAGCCGAGCTTTCTGACAACTTGGGAGGTGACGAACAAGTGAAACGCAGTGGGACAAGTCAAGGCTTTAATGCGTTAAATTTATTTACTTAACATACGGAAACATTCTGAAAACATCCACTTCATATGTGGCCCCTGAATACGAAAAAATTGTTGCCGACAAGGGATGTGATATCTGTCATTACGCTTGCAAGGTAATTAGGAAAAGCATATACGTGTTCTTTCAACGGAAACACTGGTTTCATTATTCCATGATTCATATTTAAAAATGAAAATAATCTAAACAGTAATTTTATTTAATTAGAAAATTATTAATTGTATCCCGCCCTTCCTCCGCTCGAATATATCACGGTGGACCTCAGCTACTTGCTGTGGAGCAACAGGGCCCGAGCTTTTCGTACCGTGCAGGGGAGGAATGTGTTGCTACGGTAGGTGGCAGCGTTGTTGTACATAGTTCTATGCGTATTCACCAGGGGTCACGCTATCACGAAGGACTCCGATCAATGCGCACAACAGTCACGCTTAATACGTTCATAGATGGCGCTGCCTGTTTCTCACCCGCCCACTTTGTCGACGTTTCTCGAAGTTTCCCGGCAGACTGTTCGAAGCGCAGATAATCTAGAATAGGTTCGAAGAGTCTAGAGCACAGATGGTAATATCATACAGATTTCGCCAGAAATTTCTGGACATGGAGGGTGGAGCATCGCCGTGGTATATATTAGCTCTCATCCGCAGCAAACGAATAGAAGCTGTGACGGCAGACTGTGTGTGGTGTGGGTTGCTGCTAGGGCCGCGAAGTTTCGTGTTATATCTACTGCGTGTATTGACTCGACAGTTATCGGATATACTTCGGGAAGGTAAGCTGAATAGTCTTCGCAAAAATGTGTAAGTAAAATCTGCGGAATATAGTTTAAATGTGTAAGTAATTGTGTCGTCTCTTATTCTAGATGTCTCATGTTCCGTTGCTCTTGGATGATATGCTTAACGATTTGCGAAGGCCAGTAAGTGTATTTGACCAACATTTTGGTTTGGGAATCCTACCAGAGGATCTGCTGGATCAGTCTGTTGTAGGCCCCATCCGCATTGGCTATTACAGGCCATGGCGTAGTCAGGCTGCCCGCCACAGTGGCAGGTCAAACATTCAACGTGATAAGGAGGGTTTCAAAGTAAGTACATAATGATGTACCCTGTAGTGTCGGTCTTTAATTCACCAACATTGTGATGTTTATGTAATTCTGCTAAGTTTAATAATTCCCCCATAAAAGTAAAATAGGAAATATTGCCAATTGATACCAGGCATGCACCCAGAATTTTTCCTTGGAGGAGCTGACCCTGAGTTTATATATAATTTCTGTTTGGTTTTAAAAATTATGGTACAGATTTCATGTTTTAAGTACAAAATCACACTGCAACTGCATTTATACATATAGGACTATAACCACATTTTCCATGACTCACTGTGGCCTGTCTTGTTTTTTTTTAATGTTATTAATTTATTTTTCAAAATTGTAATGTACTAGTCAGCAGCTGATTTCAGTGGCTGATTTTGGCTGAAGGAGAAATGATGTAAAACTTTTGATACAATATATACAAAATCTGTATTTTTTAAATTTTGGGTTTGGGGGGAGCTGCAGCCCAGCAGCCCCCCCTTGGGTGCTCCCCTGTTTGATACACCAAATAATATTTTCCCAGGTTTCATGTTCCAGTTCAGAAAAGCCAACATCACATACACTCCCAGGTTCTTATCTGGTAATGATAGAGGTACATAGAAAAACAAGTTCCATGTGTCTGTCTTATATATATATGTAACACAGCAGTGCCTATTTGTGTATATCATAAGAGATGCAGGTTTTTGTGGTAGTGGTAAATTGGATGGGTCTTGTGACTCATAATGCTATTTAGTCTTGTAGGTGCTTACTAGTGTTTTGAAGGAAATTAATGACCCCGTGATGTGTTGGCATTGTTGCTGGATGTATGATGCAGTGAACACAAGCCAATGTGTCCTGTAGGTAGTCACAGTAATAACTGCAGGTGAATTACGTATTGGTGTTGAACATGCATATGATGGAGATGCTGTGATGTGTTAGTGTTATGCTGTCTGTGAAAATTATACTTTGGAATGAATGTATGTAAAATCAAAAATTTATGAAATTAGAAGGGGGAATATCATTTTACATAGCTATATTTCTCATTAAGTCCATGTTTTGACATGCAATCCCAAAAGTTACCGTATAAAATACTATGAAGGCAAATGCGGGGGGGAGTAGAAGTATAGTTCTGCTCTTTCTTTAACCTTGTCACAAGATGAGCGTGGGTGATTAATGCCATGCCCCAGCAGCTTTACCTTTTGGAATTACCCGGTACCCATTATGCAGGAGGTTGGGTGGGATGCAGGGCCAGTCTGGACGGATGCAAAAAATTTTGCCCCCACCAGAATTTGATCCCCAGAGCATCCAGCCTGTAGCGAGTCGCTATACTGACTACACTATCCCGGCCCACAGATATATATATGTGTTTAACGTATTGGAACATTTGAATTCACAAATACAGTGAAAATATGTAACTACTTGTAGTAGCTTTGTATTATGTCTCCAGCAACTTGAATTCATGGAATAAATACAAATCAGACTTAGAACTCTCTTCTGAAATTTATTAGGTGAACTTGGATGTGCAGCAGTTCAAGCCTGAAGAACTTACCGTGAAGACAGTAAACAACTTTGTAGTTGTAGAGGGGAAACACGAAGAACGACAGGATGAGCACGGATTTATTTCTCGACAGTTCCAGCGTCGTTATAAGCTTCCCGATGATACTGAAGCTGACACTGTAGTGTCGCAGCTTTCATCTGATGGGGTTCTTACTATTTTTGCACCAAAGAAGGCACTGCCTCCACCTGCTGGGGAAAGAATTGTACCAATCACTCATACCCAGGCCCCAGCACTGAAGGCAGAAAACCCCAAGGCAGATGAGGCTCAGAAGATGGAATCCTAAGCAGTGATGGCTGAACCATAATATCTGTTCACTTTTTGCACATGTATAAGACTTACATACTGGTTTAAACACTATCATTTCACAGTGCAAAGGGTTGTAGTGTATAGTATATTCCCTTTCCATTCCATTGTAAGTACAGTAATCCCTCGGTCATCCGGACTATATGGGGGGGGAGGGGTGGTCCAGATTACCTGGGAATCTGTATCACTGAGGGGGAAACACCGTGGTGTTGGTCACATACAAGAAAATCATTACTCAAAAATAAGGTATAACTCCTTCGAGCTTAAATACTGCACTTAGCAGTACACCACCACCACCACCACCACAACAGCAACAACAACAACAACAACGGGACTTGTGTCGCTGTAGTTTCACTATAATAGTGAAGACAGAGGCAGAGAGGTGTGACACTGGAGAGATCATGTCCTACTGTTGCGAAGTTAAAGACTGGCTGGCTCTTCACATGTTACCCATGCCACCAGTCTGGGAGTATGGATTGTCTGCTGGTGATCTGGACAGTGACTGGATCACTGGGGGAAGGGAGAGGGCTATAGTTGGACCAAAATTGTCTGGATTTTACGGGGATCTGGATTGCCAAGGGACTGCTGTGTTTTGTTCTTTGTGTTAAACATTGTATAACTTGAGTCAGTATTAACTGTGAAACATGTAGCACAAATGATGTACAATTGAATGTGTTCAATAAGAACTCTGAACTGCTTTTGTGTTTTGTTATTTGGAGTGCATGATTGTGCCTTTTTGTGATGTTTCATTTCGTTATTCTTATTTCCTGTTGGGATTCTTTTCCAACACCCTTGTGATGACCCTTCAAAAAAATTGAGAAGCATAAGGTTATCACATTTTTACTTCCCCATTGAATATGGCTACCAATGGGAAGGGTGGGACATGCAGTGGGTGGGTAGGGGGAGTTCATTGTTATATTACTTAATAATACTGTTACCATCAGAGTTGTATATGTCAAATAATATGGAGAGATTGTGAATACTGATAACTCTGTAAGGATTTTGAACGTACTGTCCTGACATTAACACAGATTCAGCTTCAGATGGATGTTAGAAAATCTGACATGGAAAACCCAAAGGAATCAACTGAATGATTTTCTGAGAGATCCAAGTAACTGAAAAAAAAAGTGTTGTCTGTGCATTACACCTACTGCTGCTTCAACCAAATAATTATGCATGTTAACACATAAAAAATTAAAGGAATTAACAATGCTTATATGAATTGCACTTGCTCCCTTTTTCCATGGTTGTAACATTTATTATGTCTAGAAACTGCAGTTTCATTACCACAGTTTGTATTCTGGGACTAGGCAATTACGATTTGATTCCTGGCAAAGGCAAACATCTTCTTCATGACATTCATACTGACTGTAACACCCACTCGTCCTCCTATATAATAACTACAGCAGAAATTCTGCCTGGGAATAAAGCAGCTGGGATGTGAAAATGACCAACGTATTCGTTGCTGGAATTACAAGTCCTCTGAGCTCCTTTGCATCAAGTAATGTCATGGCACGGTGCATAATTAAATGCAGGGGTAACTTTGCCTTTACACACCAGCCTAGTAAAAGGTACGTTCAATAAATAATGTTCTCTAGCCTGTGACTTTTGTGTCAGTCAAACATTTACTTTTTTGGTAGCATGAGTAACATGCAACAGACGATGCAAGAGTTAAGTCAATCAGATTCTATCCACAAGATAAATTTAATATGCAATGGCAATGGCATTGGAAACTCGGTCCCACGAAGTACTTAGTGTGTTTGGGTTTTTAAGGACAAAGCATATTTCCACATTGAATTTCATCACCAACTGAGAGAAGTGTATGATGATGGCATAATGAGAGTGCAGTATTTCAGAAAATGGGGCAGAGAGTTTGAAAACTGTGACACAGACATCCATGATGATTATGACATCAATCTGGACTGTCCACCCTATAATACTGACCTTGCCCATCAGACTATCATTTTATGGGCTGCTACAGCAACAGTCAGAATTTTGCCAATCTGCAATTATGAGGAAGTGGAAATTGCTCTTCCTGAATATTTTCAAATGCAAGAGCCCAATTTCTACCACGACCGAATCTTTACAATACTGTGAAGGTGGGAAAAATGCATTGATGTGCACAGGGGTTATGATGAGAACTAGTGATACTTAAGTGCAAAGAATGAGCTACATTTAATGTAATGATTCATTTAATTTTATGACCTATAGAACATCATTTTTTAAACATCTACAATATTGAAACCCATACTTCCAAAGAAAGTGGTGAACTACAAAATAATGACACAACTTTTACATACAAAGCCTAACGTTCAGAAAAAGTGGCAGCGGTGGGATTCGAACCCACGCCCCCGAAGGGACTGGTGCCTTAAACCAGCGCCTTAGACCGCTCGGCCACGCTACCTGTCTGACGTATTGTGATCTCTTCAGGGCCTATGCAGGCTTTCTCCGCCGTGATGTCGACAGCTCCACAGTTCTGAAATCTTATGCGGCGTATGTTGAGGTGGATTGGCAACGTAAACCACTGACCCCAGCAGATAGGATCGTTAGGCTGTCGCGAAACGTCGGCAACCGACTACGAACCTACGCCACGTAACATCCGAGAATAGTGAAGGCCTCATCCATAGCTTGTACCTGCGGACATTTTTCAACGGACAGGAAACGCCTGGGGCCTGCGCTACTACATGGTATCAGTTCTCACCAGCTTGCTGCTGCAACGTTGTGCACGCCACTGAGCCACTGATGCTCTGAAGAACTTCGAATTTGTAATATTGATCTCAATCTGCAATAAATTCATCTACGAATTTGGATTTCAAAATTATCTGCGGCACGTAGCACATATCATCCTTTTCTTTGCCTGTCTTTATGGTTTCTGTCAATAAATGTGCACCTTTGTATGTAATTTGTAATTACGCAGTTATTACAACAAATCTTTTTTCTGATTTTTCGATGTTCCAGCACCCTCGAACGGACCACATCAGGCATACAGTTATAACTACAGATAATAACTTTTATTCTCGGTGCAATACCTACAAACCCTCCATAATATAATAATAATCATAGAGTTTTGTTGACTGTATACATTACACAGCCACGCGACAACTAAATGTCATCTAACCAGGCTGTACATCATTCCTTGCACTGGCAACTTCACAGATTACCCATGCTCGATGCATGGTATGAACACGGATTAGACGGTCGGTACATGCTGCCAACACACATCGTGTCGAATCGTGTGATGTTGGCAACACGTTTCGACACTATTGATGAAAGTTACCCGTGGAGGTCGTTCGTGTGATCCACCATTTCGGTGGTTCGTGTGCAGTCATATGTGTGGAATTCTATATTAATGATGGGCGTACATTATTTCAAGTGAGACGTAAGTATTCTGCTACTTATGCGGAATTAACAGGTATTTTTGTACTGTATTATTGTAGAGTTGTGTTGTGAGGAAGAAAATAGGGATGACATAAAATACTAGTGTACATGTCCATGATACGGATCAGAGAAACATTATTTGCTGCTCAGTTTTTAAAGTGTAGATGAGTTTGCAGTGTGCGTAAGGTTGCAAGATATTTTCATTGTGGTTTGCCGGACAGCACTGTTAAGATTTTTTTCAACGAAAATATATTTGTTTGGCGCATTTGCATAATGGGTTATAGGGTTCCACCTCATGAATTATCAGCCCCTTCTTGTACATAGTTTCATTGACTTAATGAAAGCCCAAGTAAGCGCTTCGATGTCATTGTGAACGTACACGGTCATAATTTAGTAGTGACTTCTTTTGGTGGCGTACATTTGGACGAAGCTGGAACCTGTAATATGACCAAGTCGTTTGTGGTTCATTATGGGTAATTTTTACAGAAACGTTGCTGCATATTACATCCAGTGAGAACCTTTTTCTACGAAGTGAACATAATGGGAGACAAATGCCAAAACCAGCAGCTTACCAACCCATGGCAGTACCCTCCACCATATGGAATTTATGCCCCTTATGCCACGTAAGAATTTAACAGTTATTATAATATTGGGGTTTGAATTGTGATTTAATGTAGATGGGATGTTTGTATGTCAAGAATATCTAGAATGGACTAAATGCTCATTGTTCCTTTAGTTGCAAGATTTGCATTTAAAGTACAGGGTGTACAAACTTGTAGTTTTCCATACCATGTACGTATGAATCCAATATATATTATTCAACTAACTCATACACTAATACATTATACAATAGATTTTAAACAGTTCCCGACATGTTTCGACATGTGTTACATCATCTTCAGGGGAATTGAGTTAGAACGCTTGGGAACAGCCGAAGCAAGCCAGTCTTTGTACTTACAGGTTTGTGAAATTGTTGCTATTTAGTTTTTTATGTGACCAGTCAACCACTTACACTCTACGAAGTCAATGGGGGATAGTAATGTTGCAGATCTGATTATAAGGTGCTGTTGATCAGATGAACCACTCAGACAATACTGGATCCGTCATTTCGGTGAATGATATGTGTCCAAGGTCGTTATTCAATTTTTGTTCCAATGGATTACGTGAAATATTTAAAATCACTAAACCACATAAGCTAAGGCACTGATAGTCTAATGAATCACTTGGAGGGTGTTTGAAAACAAACTAAAAGCACATAAAAATTAAAAACACATGAGCTGAGGCACTGACAATCTGATGAAACCGTCAGAAGGTATTTAAAACATGTTGAAAGCACATTAAAAAGTTACTGCCAATCTGGCTATGAAGCACGTGGTGTTTTTAGGGTATAGTGTCGAAGCGTCATTCAGAACGTGCCAGAAATGCAGTAGAAAAACAGTCAAAAGTCTAAGGAGACTTGTCCAGGGTGAAGCACGACAGGTGGTTGAGGTTGTAACAGGATGGCTGCTGGAGAACAAGTGTTCTCTGACACACATGTGTCACACCCTCTAATGTTTCATAACTAATATTTTTATCTTCAGTACTACCCCTGATGATGGTACCATTGTGAGCTGAAACATGTCGGGTTTATGAGTAAACATCTTTACGAACATTTTATAAAAAGCATGCACGTGTTGGTCTGTTCTACAATTCTTTTCTTTGAAGTTTGTTTACCTCTTAATATATTGTTGATTTTGAAGACCTTCAAAGACCCAGAAACTGACTTCTAAATTTGCCACAGCCCTTCTTAGAGGAATTCTTCTTTATATAGGTTTGTACAATTTTGTTGTACAGTTAATTGTAATTATTTTGTTATCATAGACAACCATCAGTTTTATCTGATGTATGAGAAAGGGTTAAGTGCTTGATAGTACCATATGTGTTAAAAGAATAGCATTTTGTTTTGAATGTGCCTGTAGTGTTTGATATGATTTGGGGGTTATACTAATGCCATATAATTGATTAATAAATAAGAATTTATTAAATGAGTTCATTAAAATTTATGTTTGCATAAGTTGCTGGACTGCAGTGGCTAAGGAGAAGGTAGTAGCTAAATATATTGTATTTGCATTGTTCATAATGTATTGTGTTTCATTATAGTCAGCCTTATGGACACAGTGGATATGGCCATCCAGGGCAATATTTTTATGGTTATTCAGTAAGTAACTTAAAATGTTTCTTTTACAATACATTATAAGTAAGGTATATTTTATTGGTACTGATACTCTTGGACCATATTTTGGGAGTGAAAATTCATCCCAGAATTATGGTCTTGAACAAGTCATAGGTAATGTGCATTGTAGGTTGTATATATTGGCTGCTTCTTAAAATGCTCAACCCATATCAGTAACTATTTGCTTGTGATGTCGTAATGTGTTTGCCATTACAGGGAATGGGCTTTAATCAAAATAGCCCACAAGGTCCAAGTGGGCCACATACTCAGAATGTCCCTCACATGCAGGGTATGAACCATGTGATGTCCAGCAAGTCCTTCCCATCGGGTATGTAGTGGAATATGATATTATTTCAGAATTGTGACTGGAGTTGAGAGGCTTACTGTTTTGCAATAATTTCTCTTTATTTGCAGACTTTGGCCAACAGAATAATGCCAGTCCAAATAATCAACCAGATTCAAGTGAGAAGAAACAAGGTGATCAAAATGAGTTACCACCTCTTCCTCCTGGACCACCCCCACCTCTGAGTGGTCACAGTTATCCAGCTCCTACACCTCCTGGTACTTCTCCCCTTAGGGTACAGTTTTATGGCCAAACTAATAACAGTAAGTATTTAAACTTTTTATGAGTGAATTTTGGAATGTTTGATGTGCTGAACATTGCTGATATATATTTAAAGACTTCATGAAAATAGGCATTTGCATCATAATCATATGGAATATTTTAGTCACTGTATTATGTAGGCTACAGGCTGGACAACTGAGGAATCATGGTTCAATTCGCAGCATGGAAAGGAGATTTTTCTCTGCCCCACAGTAGCCAGATGGCACTAATGCCCACTCAGCTCAGAGTTTGTGTTAGTGTTTGTCATTTATGCAGTCTTTTTTTGCACAGGATACCTTTTTCATAATATTGCATTTAAGAATTGCATCCATGAATGTAGGTGGATAGGCAATCTCATGTCAGTTAAATACAGCACAGTTCCTTTTATGTGGAAGTTGGTGCTTTGGCATTTGAGGAAAATACTCTCAATTCCAGAAGTTTCAGCCTCAATAGTATCCAGTACACATAGTGATTCTGTGATTTTGTCTCGTGGTATCTTGAATTTATTGAGCCATTCGAACTATAATAATGGCTTTAAAGGATCCCAAGGTAAGTTAACTAGGTGTTGCTGGCAAGAGGAAATGCGTAACATTAACAGTTCCTCAGACACCTGAAATAATTTGGAGGCTTGGAAGTGGCAAGAGCTGCAGTGTGATTATGGTGGCGTATGATATTGGATTGTCAACCATCTGCGATATAAAGAAACAGAAGGACCAATTACAATCCTTCGTGGCATCAAGTGGAAGTGTGAAGGGGCATCGAAAGTGAGACATTGAAACAGCCATATATAACAAGTTAGTG
The DNA here is from genome assembly GCA_013340265.1 of Coptotermes formosanus. NCBI lineage: Eukaryota > Metazoa > Arthropoda > Insecta > Blattodea > Rhinotermitidae > Coptotermes > Coptotermes formosanus. The sequence continues at coordinate 445,747 of BLKM01004979.1, forward strand.
TGTAAGTGGTTTACAGCATTGCGTTCCAAAGGGAAACCCATGACGGCCTATAATTGAAAAAGCTGAGTCTTTTTATGATGAAATGAAAATAACTGACAAATGCACATCCTTGAATTGCTGGCAGCAAAATGTTAGCACTTGTCATGGAATTAGAAAGCTGGATATTAGTGGTTGAGTGCTGTTTGCTGATGTTGAAGCTGCAGTATGGTAGACTGAATTATTTCATAATCTTGTTGAATGGCATAAATTATTTCCAAACTGAATTTACAGTGGTGATGAAACTAGACTTGAGATCTGTGCTTTTCTAGGATATTGCACATAATAACTTAAAATGTATGAATGTCAAATACTAGTTAATCTGTTTCCCTTCATATGTGCCTAAATTATAGTGCAAATGTCAGTAACATTATTTTTACCAGGTTATTTATGAATGATTTTGATATGTTACTTGTAATTTGTTTTATAATGTTCTTACATACGTTTCCTTACAGGAAGGTGGGTTATACTGGTGTTGTAATTGTCATGTGGTGTTACAGCTTATAACCCAGTGAAGTTTAATCTTGCCAATAAGAAGACTGGCCTTGGTTTCAAACCATTCGGCAGTGGTGGTGGGAACAAGAAGAAACGCAAGAAGAATAAGAATAACCAATTCAACAACAGCTTTAACAATTCCATGGTTGGGAATACTCAGTTGTTTTCACATCCACCTCCCCTCCCACCAGAAGTTGCCCCACCTCCCTTCCCACCACTTCCACCGCTTCCTCAGGAACCGGCTCCACCTGCCCCTCCAAGTGAAGACCCACCCCAAGATGAAACAATGGACACAGCACATATAATGAAATCTATGGAAACGAGTGCTGATACGCCATTTTCTGTCACAACAAAGACACTGGAAGAACGTGCCTCAGCTGCTGTGAGCAACTCAGAAGCCCAGCAGAAAACTTCAGCTCCTGCCACACATTTCAATCCATCTGGTGATTGGCCAGAGAGCCTCAAGTAAGTAATAAAACCCAACAGTATTAACACTTTGCCGTCAGGGTGTCCCTTTAATTAAATACCCCCAGTTCCCGGACATTTTACATGCTTGAAATGTTTAACCACTGAATAGATTCTTGCTTACAATTTGACTGTATAGATGAAACTCCTGAACCCGGTACTGGTGAAACTGTGTATAGAATGTCCAGTAGTTTTTCAATGAGTGTTATTTCTCAAAACAAGACCCTTTGTGAAGTGGAACAACGCAGAATTTGCAAATGTACGTAGTTTCACCTTGCTTCTTATGTTCCGCACATCCTTTACACTGTCTTGCAGGATACTTCTTGCCCTCCCCACCAGCAACAATTTTGTCCAGTTTGTGTTTGCTGAAATCCCCGAAGTCTGCATGGGGTTTCCTGTTTAGGCCCCCTTCGCACTGATTGCGTGTCTGGCCATTGCAGTTCATCAGAACTGGGCTCGGTTGTAGTCTGGACTTTTGATATCCACGACCTTTCTACCTGGTGCAGGAAGCTTTTGAACTTTATTTTTTGTTTGTGTTTAGTGTTCTGTACACAAAAAATGTATTGAGCAGTGCACAGTTTAGCAGATACAATACCGATTTTTTCGACCATTTGACGGTTTTCCTCTGAATTGAGTAATAACCGAGGTACTGGTCTGCCCTTCCTACGCCCTTCGCGAATTTATTGCACTGAAAAAAGCATAAGATTTCTTCATTTACAGGTTTGATTTTCTTTCCTTCCTGTGTTCCCTAATGTTGTGTCATGTGTCGTGCTTATCATGGCACAAGTCTTTTCTCCTTCCACACTTGGACCTTGACGTCACCCTTCCTCCGGAACGCTAGTGCCACATACTCTCACCTTTCTGTCTTCCTCTTCTATACTTGTTTTACTGTCACGAGTAAAAACTAAGGGAAAATGTCGCGACGCTTTACTTGAAATAGTTGTAGGGACGTCACTGTCACTTTCCAAAATTTCAGATTCACTATTATCAGAGACATTGGAACATGTGTCTGCACATAACACACAAAATATTGTCATCTTTCATAATCCTCCTACACAAAGCCATGATTGCAACTGACGGAAGTTATGAAAGACAATACGGAGCGTATCTCAAACTGTGGTCGCTTTGTTGAAGTCGTGTGATTCTAAGAATATGGGGTCAGGAAGGGTCAGTGTGTTTGTAAATTGAGACCATACATCCTGCTTCAAGCTGTCGATAACCTTGATGCGATACATGAGACAGCAGCCCACAGAAGCATGTATACAATGTCGAGCATGAAAACATAGAAAACTCATGACCCGACGACAATGCATGGCTTAGCATTTACGACTTTACTCGTATCCCGACAGTAAAGTGTTGACGTGGTTCTGATTTTTGGAAGACGGGTAACACACAGTGATGAATTTTGAGTCTCGAGATGTTCATTTTCTGGTTTCATTATTGCTGTCCGTGTATGTATAAGATATAGTACCTTTGAGGAACGTATATATCCAGTGATGTTTATGGTGACAGTAATTTCACATCTTTTATTCTGAATTCCAGAACTAAGCCACATGTCTGGCAGAATTCCATTTTAAGACTTTCTTAAGGCAAACAGCTGTGTTGTGATTACTAGTGATTTGAAATCATATTTATTTCCTAGAGGCCCACCCTGTATCCCTGAAGATGTATACTTTATTCTGTCATTTCAACATGAGTGTGTACAGATGCTGATCTACTGTCATGATGTGCATCTTGAAGTCATCAGTCATAAATATTCAGAATGCTCTTCAGTGACATTTCATTCTTGACAGTGATGTGCAACACCAGCAACATGCTTATGTTGCAGACTTAAAGGCAAATTCATCCTCATGCCTGAGCTTCTCCAGTTTTCTTGCTAGCTTCTTGTCATATACCATGTTTAGAAGTATTCATGTTCCATGCAGTAAGACAAGTCACCATATGTATTCCAACAGCTGCACTGTAGTTAAATACAATAATATACAAATATGTGATAATCCTCCATGTTTCGGCCTTTTTCAGCCATCCTCTGGGAGGTATTCAACAAAAAAAAAATACAGTAATAGCTAATGACATAATCTCCATCTGGTGCCAAGGTTAAGAATGAGTGGAGCCATATGTGTATTCTCCTTACATGCCTTTGTGGCATGGACAGGGCAACTTTACCTTTACCTATTGTAAGGTCTTTTAGAATGCCCCTTGTTCTTATCTTGCACTTATATGCCTCAGATTTGTCAGACAGCCATATATTGAAAGTGATTTCATGCTTCCGCCGCGATGTTGATGAGAACTGCACTCTTCTGGGGTATTACACAACATTGAATGGTAATCCTTTACCTAATATTGAAAGTGTTCGTAGTCCTTCATTTCAGATTGCCTGCTGTTTCTTTGTAACTCTTTCACACAGTGTTCCAGGAGCCCATGTTAACCCTTTAAAGACGAAGCGTATCTGTTTTATATGAGGACTCAGTGCGTACCGCGCTGTAAACACTCGCCACTTCGGTTATAAAAACTAATCTCTTAATGTTTTATAAGGCGAAAGTTGCTGTTTGTTCTGAGATCCGTACAAAACACATAAACGCAATGTAGGCACCACGTAGAATTTTTTAATGTTAAATCTGGTTGTACGTAAAGTTACCGCAAGGCTTTAAAACGTTAAAGAAGTCATGCTATTTTAAATAATATGTGAATGACATTTAGCTGGTCTGACACCATCTGGCTGCATTCTTGTATACCACAATTAAATATCATCACACTATCTGCAGTTTTACATGTTTGGTGACTATCCAAAGGATATAGTCACATTTTAGGGATATTCTGTGTTACATTTATATACCATGATAATATTCATTGCAGGAATTACGTAAATCGTTGTTATGCCAAATGTGTGGAGAATGTGGACAAGGACCAGGTAGAGATAATACTTAAGGGCAAGATTACAAGAGCAGCCAATGAAGGTTCGCTTTGGATTAAGAACTGGGATAATGAGCCTCTCCCAAGGTAATATATTTACTGGCACCCTGTCTTGACCATAAGAGCTGCACTGTGTGTCAAGAAACTCAACAATCTGTGCAATCTTGTGATGTGTGAAACTGTGGTTCTTTCTTATTTGCAATTACTACAAGTCAAGACAGAAGTAAAGAAGTTTTCGAGGTGCTGCATTCAGTAATGAAATTTGTAAAACTACCCACGTTAGCTTAGTCTGTTAAGTGACCGACTGTGGAGTGGATGATGTGTTCAAGTCTTAGCAGAGGCAGGGATTTTCCTCCTCTTCACTATGTGCAAAATGGCTCTGAGGCTCACAGAGTCTGTATCTGTTGGAGATTAAGGGTTGTTTACCGTGGAAGAAAAGTGCCCTTTGTATAGGGCTATAGGCTAGTATGCATGCAACATTACTGTTCTCTTTATATGTCATAGTGGTGTGGTACAGAGAGTATTTTTATTGCCTGACTGTCCACTGTAGAGCGGACGACATCATTACTGCAGAGCGATCAGTGATGCTGCTTGCTTTGCATTGCTGAACCTGGTGATTAAAAAATACTCTCTTTACTAAGCCACATGGCAGCCTCACTTTAGCTTTATGTTTTGGCTTGCAAGCTGTACTGTCATTGTTGTCTGAGTGCTGAAATATTGCAAATAGTGAAAGGATGACTACAAGAAGATTGTGTATGCATTATGAGTAAAATTATTCTCCGACACTCATTTTAATTATTGAAAAAGAAACCATCCTTTTGACACTCCATTTTATTAATTAAAACCTCACTGAAATAATGTGGCAGTAATAGGAGGTTCATGAAATAAAGTGCGCGGCCCCCCCTCC